>CM031238.1:58939667-59272636 GCA_018340775.1 Taxus wallichiana var. yunnanensis | reverse complement strand
GTTTGGGTTATTTGGATAAATACTATGAGGTTGTTGTTATAGGAAGATTTATTAGACACAGAGACCAAAATCGGTCTAGTATGACCAATTCTAGTTGCAAGGAAGCGATGATGATTTAGGATAATTGGTGTCAGTATGGTCATGTAGATAGAAACTCAATGAAGTTTGGTTTTGATGATTCTCTTTCATTGCATAGAAAATGAAAAGAGAATGATGAGGTAGATGAAAGTGTTGGGAGTACTCGAGAGATGTCTAAAGTCAAGTTTGGAGTGTTGGGAGGTCATAGGTGGTTAGGTGGAGGGATTGACAGGGAGGTGAGAGGTGATGAGATGCAAAGGAGACTAGGACTCCAAACAAAGATAAAGGAACTGATATAACTAAATATGGAAAGACACATATCTAAATGTACTTACTCGTACTTATAGACCTGGTGGTTGGATAAAGGTGATGGTTGATCCATGGAACTGGTGGTCAGTTCAATGGTCATGCTTCCCATAATGTTACCGTGAATGATTTCCTTTTAGATCAGTGATTGGTCTTTGGTTCATGATGTATATGTATGTGCAAGAGTGCTCTGGTGTGTGCTTACATGTAGATCTCTCTTCTCCAAAACTTGAATAATCTTCCAACCTCTGGAACAAGGTTACTAAAGTGAATATATGGTAACTAATGATGGTTTAGGGTGACCGGTTTTAGTTTAGGGTTGATTGGCATCAGTTAAGGTAGGATATCCTAGGTTGCCAAAGTAGAAAATCCTAGCTATCATTTTTGCCAGTTTTTCCTATTGTTGTGGATCCAAAATGGATTTTTTGCATAAGTAAGTGTGCATGTAGTTAGAGGAAGAATAGGAATTTAGTATTAGGGTTAGACTGAGTCTTAGTTAGTTATGGTAAGTGGATATTAAGTCTTAGTTAGAAGGAAACATGCTTAGAATATGTTTGTGATGAGGTGTCTAGGTGAGGTGGAAATTAGTTCAATTAAGGTAATTAAATAATGAATATTGTGAGAATGGGTGTTAATTTACTTGTAGGTAATTAAAATGGATATACATGTGGGGTGAAGGGGGAGTGTGACCCAAATTTGGTGTCTACATTTTTCCCCTTTTTGTTGCATAGCTTGTATTGTTAGCGCTACGCTTTAACAAAAATAAGAAGTGATTGCCCCATGTGTGGTGAAGGTGATCCCCCTCAAACCGTGCACGCGATGAGGTGTAATATGGAGTGAGTGGGTTGATAAATGTGTAGTTAATGGAAGTGAAGGTAGGTGGGGAAGGATATGAGTACTATACGAAAGGGTAATGGTCGCGTGGGTGGGTAATAGGCATGGGTAAAAGGTAATTCGGTTCAAATCGGGTAAAAGGTAATAATGGTAATTGGGTAATGGGTAATGGAAATAAAACACAAACACATGTATATATTGCAACACGGTACTAGATTGAAGAGCTTGCAAACTCTACATCATCCAAGGTCGATAGGTTTATCCAAACAAGGGTGAATTTATTCATGTATCCAAGGCATATGATATGGTCTAGAAATAGAACATAGGTCGGGTGCGGCAGAACATTTAGGTATGTTCCGATACACTAAAGGTTTTTTCAAGATAAATGGACACGATAATAGGTAAGGTGTGGTTGTTAGGCTAAAACAACATAGGTAACAACATCACAAGGTATAGCGAGTGCATATGGTCAATGGTCACACCAATAAGGTTAGGTTCTACAAAATAGGTCATGGCACGGGTAAGGCCAAGGTATAGGTAAAATGAAAAGTCCCTAAATGCAATTAAGGAAATGTGCGGGTAGTGTAGGCTGGTGGGTAAGGTTTAATAGGTGTTCATAATGATAAAAGGTGTTTGAGCACTAATGGTTGTAGGAAAAAGAATCCTAGAATTAATAAATAGCTATAAGGATTGACCAATGTCATTATATGGTGACCAACGTCAGTTGTCTAGGGCACAAATATGACCGATGTCGATCATGTCGAATTGGGTCTAAGAAAAGAAATTCATCTTTTACATAATCATTTGTCATTTTCCAATTGTAGAAAATGATAGAGGAGAGGTGGAAAGTTGGAAAGTGACAGAATGAGATGGAGAGTTGAGGTGGCGAGTCTCATAGCGAGGTGATTAGAATTGGTAGTTAGGTCAATGAGATTGGGTCAAGTGATTCAATTTCAGTTCAAGGTGGGGAGTTGATTTGGTGGGAGAGGGATCGGGTGGGCCACTAATGCAGCGATTAGATGTACCACCATGTTGAAAGTACTAAGATAAGGTAGGATTCTATCCGATCTACGCATTTGGTTAAAAATATTTTGTTGAAATTGTTTGGTTAAAAAGTTTGGGTGCATAGTTAATTGTTGAAATTGTGGGCAAAAATGAAGGAAGAGAGGGGTAGGAATGTATAATTTAGGTTGAATAGGGTTGGGAATGAAGCTAGGATAGGGTTATGTTGTTTAGAGTAGGTTATTAGGCAATATTTGGGAATTTTTGGAAAAATAGGGTAGGGTTTGAAGATTTTGACGTGTGCAATGATGACTAGACGATGCTAAAGGGTTCAAGTAACGTTGGTTGGCCTTGGCTGCAATCAGCCAAGTATTAGGTGACTGATTCTAGTTATGATGGACTGATGTCGGTCAATAGTGACCGATGCCAGTTGGATCTAGGGGAAAATAGGTCAACAAACGAGACAGGTGGGAGGGAATGATAGGTAATTAGATATAAAGGTAGGTATATTGAGAATGGGTAAGGAAATAGGTATAAATAGGTACGAGTTGAGGGATGTGAAATTGGGATGGGGGAAAAGGGGTAGTCTTTAGGTTTGGGGTGTGGTTACGGGGTAGCAAGTAATAAGGGTCTTAGGAATAGGTTGGTTGGTTGAGAGGTATGTTGGGTATGGTCATGGTTTAACAATGTTGTGGTTTATTGGATGGAGGCAAGGACCACAAGTGTATGAGAGACAAAGTATCACCTTCATCGAGTGTGACCTCAAGGAGTGGAGGCATGTGATGGATGTCAACATGATTAGATTCGACACTACGGGCACATAGTTTGGGAGTTGAGCTTGATGGTCACACTCATCGATGGATGGGATTTAGTGAGTAACACATTCCATTCATCGACGGGTGAGACATATACAAATAGTCATTCAATTTCCTGAGGGTCAAAGGAGCTAATGTTGGTGGTGTTTGGAGAGATCAGAGATGAGGTTTATTATCCAAAATGAGCCACGCTATTTGTGGCTAACTCCTCCATTCTTCCCTCCCTTGTGCCTCAGTCATAATTTTTCATTTAGGCACTCAAGAACTTCTAGAAATGGCACCATTGGATAGAGATTTTTCTCATCTTTCTAGAAAGGTAAATTTTTCCTCCTAACTCCATGTATTTTTGAAGTTATGGCTCGGCGGAGTTTTCGTGGGAAATTTTCCCAAGAAAAGCCCGAGCCAATAAGATGAGGCCACGTGTCCTCGGAAGGGCGGAGGCGGAGGTAAACTTGGAAATTTTACCAAGTGTTTGGCAAGGTTTCAGAAGGAATTTTTAGCTTGATGGCCCCCATTGTCAATGGGAGCTCACCACGTGTCCAAGGGGAAGAAATTAGGAAAATTTCCTAAGTGTTGACACAAACAAAAATTTTGATGTCAAGCCCGCATCCAATCACATTGTGCCACATGTGTCCTTAGGCCAAAGGAGTGGCGGAGGGTGGAGGTAAAATTGAAAATTTGGTGAAGTGTTTTGGTGAGAGGAAAGGAGAAATTTTGGCCCACGAGGCCCGCGAGTGAATGGGATCATGCCACGTGTCTCAAGGGGCATCAGAGCTTCGGCCGCCGGGGAGAAATTGGGAATTTTTCCCAAAGGTTAGCACAAAGAGAAATGTTTGCCCCCAAGGCCCACATCCAATGGGAGCTCACCACGTGTCCCAAGACCGGTAGAACATGGGGAAGTTGGGAATTTTTCCCAAAGCAAAGTCGAAGGAAATATTGAAAGGGAGAGTCGCCCCAAAACCCGAGCCAATCAAATCACGCCACGTGTCCATGTGGTAGCAAAAAACACAAGGCAAGCCGCAGAGGAAAATGGGGCATAAAGGCCCCATCCAATGGGATCTCGCCACACATCCCATCGGGAAAATGGTCTGGAGCAGGTGGAGAATTTGAAAGTAGAGGCCCGCAACAAATCATATCACGCCACATGTCCTCAGGTCATCGGCCGGTGGAGAATTTTTGGAAAATTTTCCAATGGCCAAAACGATGGAAAATGAAGCAGGAAGAGCCCATGACCAATAGAATCATGCCACATGGCACTAGAAGTGGTGGGGCATGGATATTTTGGGAAAATTTTCCCAAATGCAAAAAAGTGGGAAAATTTCAAATTTTGGCCTGTCATCCCGTTTTGGCCCTATTTTTCCCTAAATTTTCAAATGAGCATAACTTTCGATCCAGAGCTTGGTTTTTCACATTCTTTATATCAACGAAAAGCTGGTGAAATTATCTACATGATTTATGGGCTCAATTTTGTATTTTGATGGATTTTAGAGAGAGAAAATTGAAAACACCTCTGGCACGTGGTAATCAATAGAAATGACATTTCAACCACCATTTTTAATGAAGAATGGCTCGCATTCTCTCCCAGCATGGTGAAAAATGTCAGGGAATGGACCTGTAAGGATGCCCATGCTATTTTATTACATTTTGGTTGGTGGTTGAAAGCTCTCTCACATTTTCCCATGTTTCTCTCTCCTAGGCTCATTTTTTGCATTGTAAAAGCCAGATTTGGCTCATTTTTGAGTGGTTGGACATTTTTATGTTTTGCAGGCTCCCTCTTTCACCCTAGAAAGTGATTTTGTGGAATATCAGACCTCTTCCAAGACTATAACATGTTTTCTACCTCTTTGATGTTGTAATGCATGTATTTTGATATTGGAAATGACAATGCAAGCTCTATGAATGAGTTTAATCCTCTGTTTGTGTTGTTTGCTTCATTTCTGATCTTTCATTACATTTTATCAGTTTGTGCATGATGTTTTGTTGCATTTCTATGATCTGTGTCAATTTGCAGAAGTAAATAATGTTCACCACTCCTTTGGTGTATCACCTCATTAGTCTTAGTTTTATTTCTTTTGCATTCTCTATCTCTGTCCCCTTGGAATTTAGAGTAGGATTTTGAGTTTAAAACCTCTACAACTTGCAAGTAATACACCTGATCAGAGGATTTGAGGAACCACCTCTAACCTGGAGATTCTTTTCCCATTTTTACAAGTCCCACACTTGGGGAAAAGATTCAATGTTGTGCAATCACACTGGATGTCCAAAATGTCAAACTAGAAATCTGATCAACATCCGAGGTGTTGCTGATTTGCACTAACAATTTTGGCATGCCCGAGTGGGACCTTAGAGGTCTTCATCTTCATTGCAACAAAATTATGTGCATTTTTTGCAAGTTTCTTGCTTAAAAGAGCCCTAAATTACACATCTGGCGACTCCAAGGAAGAAGAATCAGCTGGTTTTAAAGTTGGACACTGAAAAATCATGAGAAGAATCACCACAAGGTCAAGAGTTGGAGAAGAAGAGGTGTTGTTTGAGTATCTGCAATTATCTCCAAGAAGAAGGCAAAGAGGGAGGAGAATTCAAAGGTCTCCATCTCCACCAAACAGAACTCTATCAACTCCTCCACCTGGTAGGCCTTTCATTCAATCAACAAGGGTTCTAAGGCCAATCAGAATGGCACAACACAACCCCTATGTCAATTTCACTGGTAGCAGCCCACTTGCTCTCAATGCACAAAATCCAATCCTAGTTGTAGCATTGAAGAACATTCCATACTTTACTGGAGAGAATCAGACCACTCCTGGTGATCATGTCAAGGATATTGCTAATATTTGTGTAATCCATGAGATTAATGAGATGCAAGTTACTGTCAAACTACTGGCATCTTCATTCAAAGGGAAAGCTTTGCAATGGTTTAGGAGTCTTGCCTCAGGTTCTATCCAAAATTGGAACTAGCTATGTATAGCCCTCCATGAGCAGTTTGGAGAAAAGGGAGATAACTTGTCCCTTTTGGAACAGTTGACAACCATCAAGAGAGCTCCCAATGAGTAGCTGACTGACTTCAACTTCAGGTTTCAAATGACTTGGGAGAGAATTCCAGTGGCAGTAAGGCCAACAGTAGAAGGTGCTTTTCTATATTACCTTAAAGCTCTAAATTCTGATATTTCTATGTTAATTCAATCCATGGGGGCACAACTATCCCTGTTGCTTATAGCATTTCCATTAGAGCTGAAAATTGTTTGATTCAAGCTGGACAAGCTAGCTCCTAGGCCTCAATGCCATTGTATCCAAGTTTAGAGAGCCCAAGTACTAGTCAAGTGCCTATTTTAGCTCCTATTCCCACTCCTAGAAATCAGAATTCAAGTGAAGCTTCTACTTCATCTTCTAGTGCCTCAAATGAACTTCAAGAAGTCATGAAGCAATTGCAAAATTTAGGTAATGAGCTGGTTACACTCAAGAGGTAGCAAGCCCAAGGTTTTAGACCTTCTTTCCAGCCTCAAGCTCAGCCTAATAGGCAGCCATACCAGCCTCAAAGACCACCCAATCAGTTGCAAATCAAAATCAAGCAAGACCTCCTGCCAACAGACCATTTCAGCCCTATAATCCCAATGCTACATCTGCCTCTAAAGCAATAGTGCCAGTGCAAAACAACATAGCTCAAGAGTATGATTGGTGTTTCCCATGTAATGAACCTCACAACTAGTCTATGTGTTTCAATGGTGCCTTAAATCAAGCATTAATGGTGACAACAACTAGTGTGGAGGGTGAAGGGAGTCAAGGAAATAACCAACAACAAGAAACATCCAGCAACAATCAGCTCCAAATGATACCACACTTGTAAATTGGTAGGCAAAAGATTTTTGTGGCATGAATCAAACAATCTCCCAAAGTGTTGCAGCCAACACAAGGTCAAAAAGGAGAAATTTGGGTGAAGAACAACCATTGGCTCCAAGTAATTCACAACCTTCTACCACTCCACAAATTATTGGCAAACAAAATGCAGTTCCAAACACGCAAGGGCTGCCTAAAACAACTCCTAGGCCAACTCAAATGCTAGTTGTTGCTGCCCATGTGCAAGGAATGAATGTGTAGGCCAAGGGACAGTAGAGAGATGCTTCATCTCCATTCAACATCATTGATCAGATGAAGAAGACAAATGTAAACATATCAATGTGGGAATCACTATCCATCCCAGGCCAAAGAGATTTGCTACAAGCTACCATGAAGGACTGGTCAACTTCAAATCAAGCAGTCCAAATGCAAGAGAAGGTACTCACAAATGCTGCCCAACCTGAGAGGAATCATGGAGGACAGCAAGGTAAAATGTTGAAGCCCCCTCCATTCTATGTTTCATTGATCATTGGAAACCAATTAGTACACAATTGCATGATTGATTCTAGGGGCAAGTAGTTCAGTAATGCCCAAGCAAAATAGCTGATCAGTTGGGGCTTTATATGAAGTCATATCCAAAGGGGTAGTGTAATTGGATGGGACAGCAATAACAATAGTAGGAGTGATTAAAAACTTGAGTCTCACTTTGCATGCATGCCCCAACGTTGTTGTTTTGCAAGATGTCTCGGTAATAGATCTTCCACCACTCTTTGCCCTATGTTTGTCAAGGGATTTCATAGCTAAGATTGGAGGTTACTTATCTGCTGATTGGTCACACATGTTGTTTAGAACAAGATATGGAACTAAAGCCACAATCAGATCTGAGCCTATTGCAAACTTTCACATTGAGCCTCACACTCCAAGCCAAATCAATACCAATTGTTCAGCGTTTGATCAAGAGGATTATCCAAGCACTGATGAAGCTGACACCAAGGTTGGAAGCATCCCAAATTTGACTCTTGATGAATGGGCAAGCAAGGTGCATGCTTTTGATCCTTATCAAGAAATAGAAGAATCTGAGCTAGGATTCTATTGCATGCATGAAGAAAATCAGCCTATCCCTAGCATCACCAAGCCAGACCACAAGGATGAAAATGAGGTATGGTAGTTGTTTTTGATGGATCAAGGAGTAGACAAGGTGTAGGAGGGGGAGCTATGCTTGTTTCACCTCAAGGAGTTAGGTATTATTCAGCTTTTAGATTTCAGTTTGCATGTTCTAATAACACTGCTGAATATGAAGCTTTGATACAAGGATTACATTGGTCAATCAAAAGAAGGATAAAGAACTTGCAAGTCTTTGGTGACAGTGAGTTGATCATCAACCAAGTTAAGGGGCAGCATGCTGCCAAGAATGATCTACTCAAGTGCTACAAAAACAGGGTGTGGGACCTCATTGAAGATTTTGAGGGCTTTGGCATCAAATCCATTCCTAGAAAAGAGAACCAAGCTGTTGACAGGCTTGCAGCAGTTGGAGCAGCCTTTGATGTTGTTGAAAGCATCAAAAAGACAAGGTACAACCAAACATCCATGTGATTGTAAGGCCTTTAGTGCCAGACAACAATGTGAGTTGGCAAGTGTTTGAAAGTGATCAACAAATCATCCATTTCTTGCAAGAAGAGGCTGAGTTCTCAGCTAAAAATCAGGAAAAGTTGGAACAACAGTATGGTGACCAAGTGGTACAGCTGAGAACCAACAAACTACCAAAGGGACTTATTACTTTGGAGTCCATTTTCAATCCTAATGATCAGTTTAGGAAGGAGAAAGAAAACATCCAAGTCAAGGGAGAAGATTCAGTGTCCATCTTGGTGGAAGAAGGCAAATCACTCCAAGTTGGTAAAGTGACAATTGAGCAAGAAAGGTATGAGTTCATACAACTTTGTCAAGAATTCCCTGATGTGTTTGCTTGGAGCTATGAATATTTGAAAGGTTTCAATCCCAAGTTAGCTCAACACACCATTGAATTGGATCCAAGTACTAAACCCATTAGGTAGAAACAAAGGCCAGTCAATCCACACATGGATCCTCTCATGAGAAAAGAATTGAATAAGTTGATAGAGTCAAGTATCATATTCCCTATCAAGCATTCTAGTTGGGTGGCCAACTTGGTTCCAGTTAGAAAGAAGAGTGGAGAAATCAGATTGTGTGTTGACTTTAGAGATCTGAATAGAGCATCTCTCAAGGATCATTACCCACTTCCTTCTATGGAGAAAATTTTGCAAGTTTTGCTGGCTCAAAGGTTTTCATTACTTGATGGCTATTTAGGGTACAATCAGATTATGGTGAAAGAAGAGGATCAGTTCAAGACAGCCTTTACAACCAAATGGGGAACTTATGCATACAGGAAAATGCCATTTGGGTTGTCCAACGCTGGAGCTACTTTCCAAAGGGCAATGGACATGGCGTTCAAGGATTTGATTAACAACATGGTGCTGATATATCTTGATGATATCACTATTTTTTCAAAAAATGCAGCAGACCATCTCTTTCATTTGAGACAAGTGTTCCAAAGGTGCAGAAGATTTGGGGTATCCTTGAATCCTAAAAAGTGTATTTTTCTAGCCCATGAAGGAAAGCTCCTTGGCCACATTGTCTCCAAAGAAGGATTAGCAATTGATCTAGAAAGAGTTGAAGCCATAAGAGCACTACCATTTCCAAGCCACAAGAAGGCCCTTCAAAGTTTCTTGGGGAGGATAAATTTCATTGGAGGTTTGTCCCAAATTTTGCAGCCCTAGTCAAGCCTATCACCAAGATGTTAAAGAAAAGCATAGCTTTCAAATGGACAGCAGAAGGAAAAGAAAGTTTTAGAGCAATCAAAGAAGCCATCTCACAAGCCCCAACTCTCATTAACCCAGATTTCTCCAAGGATTTCATCCTCTATGCATTTGGGGGTGATGATACTATTTCTACAATCTTGGTATAGCAGAATGAAGACAATGATGAGCAGCCAATTACTTTCTTCAGCCAAAGCCTAGAGGACTATGAGGTGAGGTATTCTTTCATTGAGAAGCATGTTCTTGCAGTAATTAGGAGCTTGAAGAAATTCAAGCATCTAGTTTCAAACAACAAGGTTCAATTGTTGGTTTCTCATGTGGGAGTTAAAGACTTCCTCCTCAACAAAGACCTGAATGAAAAAAGAGCAAGTTGGATTACTCATGTCATGGAGTATGACATTGAGATCAAAGTCACCAAGTTGGTCAGAGGAAAAGGATTGTGTGAGCAGCTGGTCTTGAATAAACACAAGGAAGCATGCAATGAGAAGGAGGTTGTTTTGGCATTGCAAGACAACCATGAGAAAGTAAGCACTCAAAAGGAAAATGATGGTGTCTTCACTCCTTGCTGGACCCAAGGCATAATGCACTTCCTAAACATGGGTCTATGCCCTCAGAGATGAACAAGACCAAAAGAAGACACTTCAGATTGCAAGGCTGTCCCATATGCCCTTGTTGATGGTGTTTTGTTCAAAAGGGATATGAATGGAGTGCTGCTGAGATGCATTGGTACAAATCGATTCACGGGGTGTTGGAAGAGTTCCATGGTGGAACAAGTTGGTGGTCATTTTGCACCAAGAGTGATAGCTCTGAAGATCATGAGGGCTGGCTATTATTGGCCCAAGATTTTAGTGATTTTTATGCATGGATCAAGAGGTGCAAGAATTGTGCATTCTTCACGGGTAAGGAGAGACTAGTTGCCCTTCCATTGCATCCAATTTCAGTTGACCAGCCATTCATGCAATGGGGTTTGGACTTCATTGGAGTCATTAATCCAAATTCAAGCCAAGGACACAAATGGATTCTAATAGCAACAAATTACTTCACCAAATGGACTGAAGCAGTAGCACTCAAGGAAGAAAATGAATCTAGCATCCTGGACTTCTATAAGGAATAGCAACCAGATTTGGCATACATGCTACTACAATAATATCAGATAATGCATTGGCATTCATTGGGTCCAAGGTAATTGAATGGGCTATCAAGAATGGGATCTACCTAAGCACTTCATCAAATTATTACCCTCAGGGTAATGGCCAAGTTGAATCTACAAACAAGAACTTGTTAAGGATCATTAGGAGGACTCTTGATGAAAATCAGAGGTCTTGGCATACTAAGTTGAAGTCAGCCTTATGGGCTGATAGGATAACTCCCAAGAGATCTACAGGTAACTCTCCATTCAAGCTTGTTTATGGAAGAGAGACAATTTTTCCCATGTCACTTGAGTTGCCAACATTAGAACTCATGAAATAGTTGGAGTTGTTGGAGTTTGGACCCATGGAGGTTAGATATGCAGAATTGATGGAGCTCAAGAAATTAGAAATCAAGCGTCCCAAGCAATGGAGAAGGATCAAGCTTTGATCAAGAAGACCTTTGATAGAAAGGCCAAGGACAAATCTTTCCAAGTTGGAGATCTAGTGTTAAAATGGGATGCAGATAGAGAAAAACGGGGAGGCATTCAAAATTTGATGCCATTTGGAGTGGCCCATACATGGTCACAAAGTGTAAGGACAACAATGCCTTCCAATTGTCTTCATTGGATGGTGAAGAATTGCAGATTCCAGTCAATGGAATCCATCTGAAGCATTGCTACTGAAGGAAATTCTCCACCTTGTACATATTAGCTTAGGTTTTCATTCCTCAAGTGCTTATGCACATTGTTTTGTTGTAGATTAGATTTGCTTTCCCTAAGTGCTTTGGCACAAGCTTGTTGTTCCAAGAAATGTGTTTTGTAGGCCTTGCCCCAATCAGATGGTGTTCTACCTTCCATCTTCCTCCTTGTATTGTTCTAATCAGTTGGGGTACCAAGCAGAGAATTTAATGACTCCATGCCCAATGGATTGTTTTCAGGCAACTAGTAACTTCATCCAGCAGGTAGATGACCCCTCTGAGTCACCAAAATTGTTATCCAAAATGAGCCCTTGCTCATTTTGTGGCTAACTCCCTTCATTCTTCCCTCCTCTTGTGCCTCAGTCATAATTTTTTGCTTTTTAGGCACTCAAGACCTTCTAGAAATGGCACCATTGGATAGAGATTTTCTCAGCTTTCCAAAAAGGTAAAGTTTTCCTCCTAACTCCATGTATTTTTGAAGTTATGGCTCGGTGAGAGTTTTTGTGGGAAATTTTCCCCAGAAAAGCCCGAGCCAATAAGATGAGGCCACGTGTCCTCGGAAGAGGGCGGAGGGCGGAGGTAAACTTGGAAATTTTACCAAATGTTTGGCAAGGTTTCAGAAGGAATTTTTGGCCCGATGGCCTGCCGTCCAATGGGAGCTCGCCACGTGTCCAAGGGGAAGAAATTAGGAAAATTTCCTAAGGGTTGACACAAACAAAATTTTGACGCCAGGCCCGCATCCAATCACATTGTGCCACGTGTCCTTAGGCCAAAGGAGTGGCGAGAGGGTGGAGGTAAAATTGAAAATTTGGTGAAGTGTTTTGGTGAGAGGAAAGGAGAAATTTTGGCCCGCAGGCCCACGAGTGAATGGGATCATGCCACGTGTCTCAAGGGGCATCGGAGCTTTGCCACCGGGGAGAAATTGGGAATTTTTCCCAAAGGTTAGCACAAAGAGAAATGTTTGCCCCAAGGCCCGTGTCCAATGGGAGCTCGCCACGTGTCCCAAGACTGGTGGAATGTGGGGAAAGTTGGGAATTTTTCCCAAAGCAAAGTCGAAGGAAATATTGAAAGGGAGAGTTGGCCCCCAAAATCGAGCCAATCAAATCACGCCACGTGTCCATGTGGTGGCAAAAAACACAAGGCAAGCCCATGCAAAAAAATGGGGCATAAAGGCCCGTGTCCAATGGGATCTCGCCACGCATCCCATTAGGGAAAATGGTCCAGAAGGTGGAGAATTTGAAAGTAGAGGCCCGCAATGAATCATATCACGCCACGTGTCCTCAGGTCATCACCGGGAGAATTTTTGGAAAATTTTCCAATGGCCAAAACGATGGAAAATGAAGCAGGAAGAGCCCATGACCAATAGAATCATGCCACATGGCACCAGGGGCATGCAGGCATGGATATTTTTGGGAAAATTTTCCCAAATGCAAAAAGTGGGAAAATTTCAAATTTTCGGCCCGCCATCCCGTTTTGGCCTTGTTTTGCCCTAAATTTTCAAATGAGCATAACTTTCGATCCAGAGCTCTTTTTTCATGTTCTTTATATCAACGGAAATCTAGTGAAATTATCTACATGATTCAGGCTCAATTTTGTATTTTGATGGATTTTGGAGAGAGAAAATTGAAAAAATCCTCTGGCACGTGGTAATCAACAAAATGACATTTCAACCACCATTTTTAATGAAGAATGGCTCGCATTCTCTCCCAGCATGGTGAAAAATGTCAGGAATGGACCTGTAAGGATGCCCATGCTGTTTTTTATTACATTTTGGTTGGTGGTTGAAAGCTCTCTCATTTTCCCATGTTTTCTCTCACATGGGCTCATTTCTCATTGTAAAAGCGATTTGGCTCATTTTTAGTTTTTGCACAGGCTCATTTTTTGCATTGTAAAAGCCAGATTTGGCTCATTTTTGAGTGGTTGGACATTTTTATGTTTTGCAGGCTCCCTCTTTCACCTTAAAAAGTGATTTTGTGGAATATCAGACCTCTTCCAAGACTGTAACATGTTTTCTACCTCTCTAGATGTTGTAATGCATGTATTTTTGATATTGGAAATGACAATGCAAGCTCTGTGAATGAGTTTCAATCCTCTATTTGTGTTGTTTGCTTCATTTATGACCTTTCATTACATTTTATCAGTTTGTGCATGATGTTTTGTTGCATTTCTATGATCTGTGTCAATTTGCAGAAGTAAAGAATGTTCACCACTCCTTTGGTGTATCACCTCATTAGTCTTAGTTTTATTTCTTTTGCATTCTCTATCTCTGTCCCCTTGGAATTTAGAGTAGGATTTTGAGTTTAAAACCTCTACAACTTGCAAGTAATACACCTGATCAGAGGAGTTGAGGAACTAGCCTCTAACCTAGAGATTCTTTTCCCATTTTTACAAGTCCCACACTTGGGGAAAAGATTCAATGTTGTGCAATCACACTGGATGTCCAAAATGTCAAACTAGAAATTTGATCAACATCCAGGGGTGCTGCTGATTTGCACTAATAGTTCCATAGTGCAATCTGAGCTATAGAGATATGTACATGGCCCATCCTCAGGAGATGAGGTTTTTGTCCGATCATGGAGGTAGTGTGTTACTTTGTGTTGCTAGATGAGGAGGGTGGGAGATTCCCATGAGCAGTGCTGATGGGGTTCTCCATGACATGATGGAGGATAGGACTTGTTTTTCTTGGGTACCAACATTCTTGGTGTAGTTATACAGGGAGCTATGGGCCTATGGGAGGCTACAGAGGTTTAGTTTGTGTTGTACCTTTCTTCTTCATTGTTGGGCATATGAGCACATCATATGTGTGCATCCAGTTGGTATTCCATGACCTAATGCATTTGATCTTTGGCTTGGTTCGTGTTGGCTACGGGAATTGGGTGCCTGCTATTAGAGAGTGCACATGATTGCTAGGGTTACACACAATGTAGCATACTACAAGCACATACTAGAGGGGTTATCTAGAGTGGACATCATTTGGAGGCCATATATGGGCTTCCCTTTTCATATAGGAAGATAAAAATAGAGTTAGATGAGATATAACTACTCAGATGGATAAAGGGATGTCATTCCAATGAGTACGAGATGATACCCATGGATAGGGTCAGACGGTATTTTGGGATGCCTTAGGATGTGCCTCCACCATTCCCACAGTACAAGAGAGATGACATGGAGAGGCCTATGTCTCTACCATATTCGATAGTGCAAAAGCAGGGGAAAGAGGAGTAGGCGGTGGACCGGAGGATTTATGACACTGGAGTGATGACAGATATAGGTAGTGGTGGGTAGCACAACTACGGGTAGAACCACCAAGGCAAGGGTAGCCTAACTTAGCCACAATTATGGTTCAGAGGGACACATTACAGGATGTGGCTACCCTTTTGACACAGCTAGGAGTAGTGCAGGGGCAGTTGATAGGATATGAGGCACATGTTTCCACATTACAAAAACAAGTAATAGCCCTTGAGCCTAGGTTACACAAGGACAGTACCACACAAGGTGGATATGGATATGGAGGATAAGTAGCCACCTTGCAGGCATAGTAGTAGGTATACGGGGCCAACTAAGCCACCGCACAGAGTCTCATATTGTGGCCCTACAGGCCTAGGTCATAACACATGCACCCTCATAGGCCCATGGACAGGGTCCCATTTTATAGGTAGTAGCAGGATAGGGTCCCATGGTACAAGGAGGGCATGGGTCATAGTAGTACAGGGCCGAGGCCACTAGTAGTATGAAGAGCTCGTAGGTTGTTGTGAGACCTATGGCACCCCCATAGATAGTGTCGATGGATAGATTTAGGGATTCCTTGAATGAGGCTAGATACTACCATGATCATTTGACTGCTGCTGGGATAGATGTCCCCTCCTTTGCTTGAGTACAAGGTATAGTAGGCCTCAAGTGAGAGGAAGAGATCTCACACATAGTGCAGAGAGTACAGGGGGCCGAAGAGCCCAGAGACAAGGTTAGGGTGAGGCCACTAGTTCACGGAGGCCTGACCCAACCGTAAGCTACACGGAGGTGAGACCTAGACCCATAGAGGGTGGAGAGATGATGGTAGGGCACCGAGATGGAGGAGAGGAGGAGAAAAATGAGACCTGGACTAGAAATTAGATGGGCCAATGATTGATGTCATCATTTTGATTATTATTTTTGATATATACCGGCCTATGTTTGATGATAGTGAGGTTGTATATGAGAGTTTTTGAGATTTTGATTATTGTAATAAACTTTGGGTGCCAAATATTTTAAGGTTGTACCTAAGATATACTTGTATTATGTTGTATTAGTGTATATTTTATGGATACACAGAGTGTTATTGATATATGGTGAGATTGATGGTTATGGATGATGTCCTTGCGTTTGAAAATTTTCTATTTTTATTTGTGTATGAATGGAAATTAGGTGAATTAGGCATGGTGGAGTCAAAGTTGGTTAGGCATGATGGATTCAAGTCCATTAGGCATGATGTAATCAGGTTATTTAGGCATAATGGAGTCAAGTTGGTTTAGGCATGAAGGAGTCGGGTATAGGCATGGTTGAGTTAGGTCAGTTTAGGCATGGTAGAGTTAGGTTGGTTAGGCATGATGGATTTAGGTCATTTAGGCATGATGGAGTCAAATCATTTAGGCATGATGGATTAAATTCATTTATGCATGATGGAGTTCAAGTATAGCCATGGTTTAGTTAGGTTATTTAGGCATGGTAGAGTTAGGTTGGTTAGGCATGAATGAGTTAGGTCATGTTCGGGTATGATGGATTTGTGTTTTTAAGTTTGATTTAATTTTCAAGTTATTGGTAACATGGGAAGGTGTAAATTTCCAAAATATATGATATTATGGAAATGTGAAATGATTGATTAGATGTTTTTATGATGTGATAACATGGTAGATATGTATGTGTAGTAAGTTTCCAAGTGTTATAAAAAAATGGAACTTAATTACAGTAGAATGTTAATAAAAAATATGTGGGGGAAATGGTTTAAGATAATAGTGGCCGAGATAACCTCTAAGGGCCCCATGCTATAGGAGTGTTTCCATAGCCCTACAGTGAAAAGGGACCTCGAGGCCGGTGTAGTTCTCCCATAAGCTAGGAAAAATATGATTAGGTAGAGGAATGGGTTGGTAGGTTTCACATGATTGAGTCTAGGTCATAGGCATGGTTGAATTAGGTCACTTAGGCATGGTTGAGTCTTGGTTTTAGGCATGGTTGAGTCTTTTAAAATGTAGGTGTCGATGGTCTGGTCTTGTATAGGGTAATCAATAAGTAATGAAGAAGGTTAATGGTAAGAGGTGGTAAAAGAGTCACTTAATTGATAAGAACCCTAACACATCTACCATACAAAAGATGGTTTTATGAATGGGATTCATTAAATGTGTTGCTTAATGGAATATTCTAAAGGTGAAGATAGTCACATGATCATGAAATGTCACATTTACGGCAAGTCCCTTGAGCGGATATAAAATTAGGGTGAAAAGGCAATGAGATGAAAATGGGTGGTTCAGCATAACGTAGTGTACAACAACATGTTTACTTGACAAGAAACCCAAGATAAAAAAATAGGAAAGTTCATGAAAAAAAAGTTATCATTTTCCTTTTGTTTTTTTTGTGATAGATCGATCGATGTGGGAAGTCTATGTGGGATGAGTATATTATCTCCTTGAGGTCTTCGTGAAGCTGATCAATGTGGGAAGCTTCAGAATATTTTATTTTGTTTTGCAAGGATAGTCTTTTTTTATGATAGACTATGTATGGTATGGAAAGCTTTGTATAGCTTTCCTTCGAGGGAGTAGTCTATTTATAGCGGCGAGATAGAGAGAAGATATGTCCCTTTTGATAAAGTCATCTTATTGCTGGAATTTTGACTCGAGTTGAATCCCATTTAGCTTTTAGACATTTAAGTCATGGACAAGACTATAGAGGAATATAGAGGTTAGCTATGAAAGAGATGGTTTCAAGTGATGAATGACCATGGATTTCATCTTGAAAAATGGTCCTAGAAAAATTCATCATCGTTGAGCATGTCTTATAGTGAGATGCAGAGAGATGGAATCTAGACTTCGAGAGGAAAGATAGCCTCGGTACCGTAGACCAGAGAGAAAGGTGTGGCAGCAGTCAAAGTGTGAATACTAGTGTGATAAGCCCACAAGGTGAAAGGAATGTGTGTATGCCAATCCTTCCCAATATTGTCAACTACTTTCATAAGAATTTTGTTCAAGGTTTTATTGGTTGATTATGCTTGGCCATTTGTTTGTGGGTAATATACTTGACAAGAAACCGAGTTTGAATGGCAAAAGTGTCACAAATCTTTTGTAAGGTTTTGTTTTTAATTTATTTCCTTTATCGGTGATGACACGGTGAGGGACACAAAGCAACAAATGATGTGATGGTTAATGAATTCACAAATTGTCTTAGATTTTGTAGAAATGAGAGGAATGGATTCTACCCATTTAGTGTAGTATTCAGTAGTGGTTATAATCCATTGATGGCATTGTGAAGAATGAGGATTGATCTCTCCAACAAGATCAAACCCCATTGAGAGAAAGGAAAAAGGTCTCGTGTGACCTGTAAGGCATGACTAGGTGTGTGATGAAGATTAGCATATTGCTGGCATTTCACACAACATTTGACATAGTCACAACATTCATGGTTTAGGGTTGGCCAATAATAGCCTAAGGTGAAGAATGCATTTAGTGATAGCTAAGCCACTAAAGTGACCTCCACAAATTCCATCATGAACTTCCTTGATGGTGTAAGGAATTTCAGAACTTGTAAGGCATCGTAAGAGAATATCATCAAAGCCACATTTATAAATAAGACCACCCATGATGACATAGCGAGAGACACCTTTAAGAAAGGCATGTTGTCCATTATGAGTGAGATCGGGAGGTAGAATGGAAAGGGAAAGGTAGTTTGTAAACTTCTTATACCAAAGGTCACGTGGGTCAGGTGCAACGGTTCCGATGGAGTTGACCTCTTGAGATAAATAAGAGGGTGATTACAACCTTTGTATTGTGACAAATATTTTAGAGTCGGTAGGTGAAGTAGGTATCTGAGAAGCCTAGGTAGGCCATGGTATCAAAAATTTATTAGTAGAATGTGGGGTGGTTTGAAGTTTGTAATGGTCAAAGGTAGTCAAAAGTATGTCGACATGACATTTGTACTTTTGGAGTATTTCGTTATGAAACTGGTATATACCATTGACTTGGTTTACTAACCAGTTGGGAATCACCAAAGATATTAATTGATTTAACATCTAGGGAGATGGAAGTTTGAAGGCCTAATATGAGTGCTTCATATTCAACAATGTTGTTAGTGCAATCAAAATCTAGTTTGAAAGATAAAGGCATAGGTTCACCATCAAGAGGAATGAGGATAACACCTACACCACCCCCATGCTTGACATTTGGAACCATCAAAGAATAAGGTCATCTGGTAAGTGGTATCATCCAAAGAGAGGGTAGCAATGGATTCATCAGGAAATCAAAGTTAGAAGGTTGATCTCCAGAGAGAGGTGCATCTGCTAGTTGGTCAGCAATGGTTTGGCCTTTGATAGATTTTGATGGATGAATTTGAGGTCAAGGTCTATAAGAAGCATGAGCCAACGTGCAACACATTGATGTTGGTAGGGTTTGGCATACATGTAATGTAGGGGATCAGTGTTAGTGATGACAAAGGTTTTGTGGTTGAGTAGGTAATGATGAAGTTTAGTGGTGACAAAAACTAAGGCTAAAAAAAAAGTTTTTCAGCATGGGTGTACCTAGTTTCGTAGTCCAAAAGGGTATGACTTATGTAATAAACTACTTTTCTCTGTGTTGCTCATCATGATGAGTGAGCATGGCACCTAAGGAATGGTCAAGTAGTAGAAATGTATAGGTAAAAGGGTTGGTCATCTTTAGGGGGAATGAGCATTGGTGGTTGAAGAAGGTATTTTTTAAGGTGTCAAAGGCTTTGTGGCATTCATCATCCCATTTGAAGGAGACATCCTTTTTAGGAGATGATGAAATGGTTGATAAATGGTCAAAAATTTGTGAAATAAATCGAAGATAGATTGCAACTTACCTTTAAAATTCAAAGTTGATGGAGATTAGTAGGTGGAGGCATTTTGAGAATAGCCTTTACTTTAGTAGGATCAACTTCTATGCCATGCAAAGAAATGATGAAACCAAGGTTTTCCTAAAAGCACCATGAAGACACACTTCTTAGGTTGAAGGAAAACACAATACTTGATGAGGTGGTCAAAGATGACCTTAAGGACTATAAGGTGTTGGCCCGATGTTTGGATTTGGTAAGAAGGTCATCACATGTAATCTTCAATATGTGATGCATTATGTCATGAAAGATATAAGTCATGGCTCGCTGATATGTAGCACCAACATTTTTAAGGCCAAAAGGCATGACTCGATAGCAGAAGGTCCCCAAGGAGTGATGAAGGTAGTTTTGTGTTGATCTTTGGAGTGAGTAATATTTGATTATAACCGAGAAACCATCCATGAGTGATAGCATCTCATGAATGGTGGTGAGATCAACTAGTTGGTCAATGCCTAGTAGAGGAAAGTCATCTTTGGGGAAAGCTAAGTTGAGGTCATGGAAATCCATGTAAATGTGGAGTCCCCTATTTTTTGTGATAGGAATGATGTTAGAAATCCATTGGGGATAGTCAATGGGTAGGATGAAGGAAACCGAGAGAAGGCACTGAAGTTCTTCTTTGATCAAGAAGGAAATGCGAGGATGCATTTTCCATAGCTTTTATTTTATGGGTTTGGCATTAGGAATGGTTACGATATTATGGACCACAATGTTTGGGTCAATACTGGGCATATCAGCATAGGACCAAGAAAAAGTCATTGCTATGGTCCCGGAGGAAAGAAGTAAAAGCTTCTTGTTCAACAACATCTAAATATTGGCCTATCTTTAGAATGTGTGGGTCATCTGAGTGTTAATGTTGATTTCGATAGTCGATTCATTCAACATGGTTTGTGCATCTCGAAGGTAATGACCGGTGAATATAAGAATCTTTCACACCAAGGTAGGTGAGTATAGACTCATCATCTTGACATTGAATGATGTTAATAGAAGGTGTATCATCATCGATCATGTCAGGATACATGAAGGGAAAAGAAGAAGGAGCCTCACCATCACATTGATAAGTTAGAGGTCCTAGGAAATCATGTTCATGAAAAAAAAAAGTTAGGAGGAATAGATTTGGGATCTATGGACTCCGTGGGTGAAGGTGGTGATGTTGGTGAATGGGGTGGAGAAGGTTTTCTTCCTCAATGAGGTCGATGTGGGCCTTCTTGGAAGATGTGTGAAAATCCAATGCCACTATGATCTTTGTGTTTATGGGTGGTACATGGAATGATGGTATGATGACCTTGTTCATAAAAATGAAGCCAAAGCCTTTCCATGTGCAGTGGTGAAGGAAAGTGTGGGAAAAGTGGTGGTTAGTGAGGATTGGAGGTTAGATGAAAATGGTCATGTTTGGGATGGAGGTTTGGGTGAATAAGTGGTAGTATCAAGTCCCCCATGTTAAGTTGGTGTGAAGGTGGGGAGGACCATAAGGAAAACCTCTCCTATGTGATAGTCATAATGAGGGTGTCTGGCATAGAGTTTTCATACTCTTGTGGAGTGAGGAATGTGTTAATATTGTAGAGGTGGTACTCCCAGAGTGAGGCATTGAAAAACACCTTCTAAGGGATCGGTAGTAGATATGTGGGTAGTGGGGATAGATGAATCACTAGATGATTGGGTAGGAGGGGTATCGGTTGGTTGGGAAGTAGATGGGTCAGCTATAGAGGCTGCGGTAATAGTAGGAATAGAAGAGTTAGGTGTGGGAGAGGTGGTGGTACATTGGTGGATGGGGTCATGGGTGAAGGAGAAGTGGGGGTAGTGGTAGATGCCTTGACTGGTACAAGGACATCATTAGGTCGGTACAACATGTTACAAGTTTTGAATGGTGATGGGTGGATGGGATGGTATAGTTATGCCCTTCATGTTTCAAATTTTACACAAGTGGTGTAAAGTTGAAGGGACACAACCCATGATGAATCCAAGGTCTTCCAAGCAATAGGTTATACTAGAACTCTCCCTCTAAGATGTAGAATAATTTGGGATAGTGTGAGGGCCCACACGAATGTGGAGAATAATGGTGCCAAGGGTGGAGGTGATGGCATCATTGAAGGAGTGCAACATAACTAGGTTATTATGCATATAATTGGAAGGGATGCACATTTGATTATACATGTGGGAGGAGATGATGTTAATGCTAGCACCACCATCGATCATGATGTGTCATACATGTATGTTATCGATATAGATGGAAATGAAAAGGGTGGGATCAGGGTCATCTGATTGGAGAGGTACAATATCCTCATCAGAGAAACTAAGGGTGGTGACTTGATGAGTGGGCATGGGGGTAGAAGAAGGAGATGATTTGGTAAGTGAGGCCATGTGGTGAGGGGTGATAATGGAGGCCACTGGTGTGGGGTCATTGGGTAAAATTTGATGGATTACAAAACCTCCATAAGGGCTTGTCTATGAGATTCAGAAGTTTGGATGAGATCGTACAAAGACATCTTTAGAGGGGATTGATGTAATTGTTTTATCATTGTATGATGGGTGACCCCATTAGAGATAGGGTATGTGGGTCCTCGAATGGTGATTTTGGGGTGCATGGAGTGCGAGATGGTATATTGGGCATGGGGTTGGTTGATGGGCTAGTTGCTTTTTCTTTTCCTTTTCCTTTTGGGCGTGGGTGGAAACTTGGACCATGTTAATCTGAGGGGAGGTGGTAAATGGAGAAGGTGTAGGATGAGTAGTGTAATGACATGATGGGAAAAAAACCTAATGGGGGAAAATCCTTGTGAAGTGAGTATGGCACACTGGCATTTGGGTGGTGGTTTGGCCAACTCTCTGATATGGACCATGTTGATCTCAAATTTTGGAGGTGGAAAAAAGGGTTGTGGGGGTGGAGATGTAGGTCATTGAAGAAGCAAGGGATGATGATGTGTGGTGATAGGTGAAGGTGGAACATGGTCCTCATCAAGAAGGTCATCATGTCAAAATTTTGTTTAGGAGGAAAAAGTTGGAGAAGAATGGTTTTAGAGCCTTATAATTTTCTACATCATGTCCTGACACACATGATGATAGGCACAAATCTTGGTTTCATCAAACCCTTTTGGTTTGGGTTTGAGAGGGTCGTAAGGTCGAAGTGGTGGTAATGTGATGATGGAAGTCTCTAAGAGGTTGGTTAGAATGTTGGCGTAGGACCCTACCAATGGATCACAATGGGAAGTGAGTGTGGGTTTGGGTAAAGGTGTGGATGATCATGAGGGAAGAGGCATTATAGGAGGAGGAATGGGTTGGACCACTGGTTTGGTAAGTGGTATTGTCTTAGGTTTTGATGGCATCTACTTGGGTAAAGGTGTGGTAGAAGAGCTAGCGATGGAAGGTTTTGTTGGTTTAACTACCTTATTGGAGGGTAGTGGGTTCTTATCTTTGGGTTGCACCTTCTTGGGTAAAGGTGACATGGGAGTACATGATGCAGAGGGAAAAAGATGGTGGAAGAGGATGGGTTACCCATGGGGAAAATAGAGTTGTGGTGGAAGTGGTTGGTAGAGGTTGGGTGGATGGTATGGGTTGAAGTTGTCATATAGGAAAAGTTGGGGTTATAGTAACTGGTGGAGGTATAGGTGGTAAGAAATGCATGGGTGAGGGTGAGGGTGTTTTTGTGTGGGTAAATGAGGTGTAATGAAGGCTCGTGATGAAGCAATAGGTTTCTTAGCTTTTGACTGGCCTTGGGTAGGAGACTATTTGGCCAGGGTTGATGGGTGAGGCCCTAGGATGGATGGAAGGGGTGAAGGTGACAAAGGTGTGGTAGGTGAGACTGGTGTATGTGGCCTAGAAGGTTGGGTCTTCCTTTTAGGTGGAGGAATAACTTTGGTGTGGGTTTGGGAAGATGTGGCTAAGTCCAATTTGATAGGTGGATGGGTAAGGCTTGATGTTGGCATGACACCCAAGGTAGTGATGGGTCTAGATATAGATGAAGATATAGGTGTGGGTAGGTTCTTAGGTATTGGAATGGTTTTAGTCATGGGTAAAGGTTTGGATGTAGGTAGATGGGATGAGGAAGAAGCCATTTTTTGATAGGCATGGTCAGGGTCGATCTAGTTTTTGGAAATACCTTTGGGTAGATCATGGAAGTATCTTCAGGAAACATTTGCATTTGAGTCAAAAAAGGGGAGCCGAAGATGTCCCCAGAGCATGGAATTATCAATGTAATCCAAGTGATGGCCAGCCATGAAAATGGGACTATTATAGAGGAGAGATGAGTTGGTTTGGTGGAAATCCCTGTAAAATATGTCTGTGAGATAGGGAATTGGCTAGCCTCGGACTCTGTGGGTAAAAGAGTGAGATCATGTCAATGGGGTCTGGGATGTTGAGGGAGAATTTCCCCCAATAGGTAGTGGCATGTCTGAAGAATCTCCCATGGGTAGGAGAGATGGTAGGTGGGGTGAGGTAGACTTCTCCCTTGGTGGAGGAGAAGGTGATGATGATTCTCTGTGGATGGGAGAGTTAATATTGTTGATTATTTGGTAGGTTGTGAGGTAGATGGTGGAATGGCATCAGTAGAAAAATGTGGGTTCCTCCTCCTGAGAGAGAAGGGGAGATGAAGGGGACTCCTCTGTGGGTGAAGGAGTAGAAGAGGTATGCTCCTCTATGGGTAGAGGAGCTCATGCCAAAATTTCTTCAATAGATGAAATAGGTGGAATTTGAGGAATGACCGGTATGATATCAAAAACCATGTGGACTTCATGGACATTATTTTCATTGGATGAAGGTTCACTATTTTGATTAGATGATGGTTTATGGTTAGGGAATGACTTCTTAAAGATGTGAAAATTTTTTTGATTTTCGGTGCATTTGGGTTGTCCATGATGAGGTCTCCATTATCTATCATCTCTTGGACAATGTTCTTAAAATTTATGTAGTTACCATCACTATGGCCTTTGACATGATGATAATTATAGTAGTCATGTTCCTTATACCATGCAGGCATAGGATGAGTGGGATCAAAACTAGTATGAGGTTTTATGGGAGGAAGTGTAATGGCTCCAACTTTAAGAAGATTTTCCAAGACTGAAGAATAGGGCTCTCAATTGAAGTGTACTTCCGTTGCTCCCCACCGGAACTGAAAGGTCTAGATAGGGAAAGATTGGAAGAAGGTTGGGCTTGATTAGAGGGATGAGATGGACCCACTTTGAGAACTACCATGTTGGCGTAGATCCTTTGGCTTTTGAATAATTATTTTGGGGTTTTGAAGATGAAGAAGAATCATTTGGTTTGAATGGGGCATTCTTGTTTGTAATTGGATTTTCTTTTCTTCAATGGCATGAATTTCCAGCTTTTGTGCCATGGTGAATGCTTCATCGAAGGTTTGGAAGGTTACCTATAGATTTGGTGAGATGTGTCTAGCACAAGCTCTAGTGAACAACTCAATAAGTTTAATTTGAGGTAACTAGAACATTAATTGGTTGATAAGACTTTCACCAATGAGCAACAAAATATGTGATAGATTCATCATCATATTGTCATGTCGAATATAGGTCGGTCATGGTGATTTTTTGACTACATTGATTGAGAAGTGGTCCAAGAATGCTTGAGCCACTTGGTTGAAGGAGTAGATGGAATGTCTAGGTAAACTATTGTACCAATCTAAGGTGGGTCTGTTAGGGACATGGGAAATTTTAAGTAAAGAAAAGCATCATCATGGGAAATTAGGTAGCACCCATGTTTGAATGACCACAAGTTGTTGTGGGTCCTCTTTACTATTGAAATGGTTGAACTTGGGCATTTCCCAATGCACAGGGTATGGGAAATAGGAATGGATGGATGAATAGGCTCATTATAGATTTTTTCATAGGTCAAGGAGTTATGAGAGAGCTAGAAATTGATGCTTCTAATGTCTACATCTTTTCCATCATCATCCTAATGAGGTCATTGGTGGGTTGTGAGGAATGGGTGCCTCTGTAGTAAAGGGAGGTTGATGATGGGTGTATGATGTGGATGGCATCCCAAGTACATGGGGGTGCCGAATATGAAAAACTGTGAAGGGGGAATAGATACAGGTGGAATGTACCCTGAATAAGTGATAGATGAGATTGGGGGTTGTTGGTGATGTGTGTAAATAGGTGGGTGGTCACAATGACTCTCGTGGTAATGGGTGGTAGAGATTGAGGGATGGAAAGAACCTAGATTTTGGAATGGGGTGTGGGTTTACCGACACTAGAGGTGGTTGTGATGCATTGGTATATACGAGGAAAAGGGGGTAGATGGGGCCATGTTCAAAGTAGTTGGTGAAGGAATGGTTGACACCATGGGTGTAATAGATGTCATTGGGGTAGTAGTTATGGTAGAGGTGGAACCTAACTGAGAGACCACAAGGGGTAATGTGGATGAGGGAAGTGCCGAGCTAGTGGTAGTTGATGTGGAAGTGGGTGCGAGGGTAGGAGGGATAGATATAGGCATGTCATACACTAGTTATCCTGAGGAGTCTGGGTAGATGAGTGGGAAAGATAGTATTGTAAGGCCATGGGATTCTGATCAAGGAGTCTTGTGAACTCCTCATCATTAGTAGAAATGGTGATAGGATGAGTTGGATCCATAGGTGATAGGATGGATGATGGTGATGGACTAGGTGGGAGTGGTGATGATGCATGAAATACAAGGGTGTTAGTTTGGTTGTGAGTCAACACCATGTGAATTAGTGTTGACTGGTAAAATTGTATTCTGTAAATGACATAGAAAAAAATAGAAGAAGAAGGATGAAAATGGGGGTAAATCTGGTCAGTGTTTTGATTAAAAATAAAACACAAAAAAATGATGATGATAGTTAGTATGATGATGATGGTTAAAGGGAACCGATGATGGTTATGATAACCGATACCGGTCATTATGGAAATACTAGTTTCAAGAAAATGAAACAAAATTGATGAATGTGAAATGGGGAAACTATATCTTGATAGATATAGAATGTTGGGGATATGATGGTGTCTGAGGACCAAAAATAAAAAGAATAGGTGATGAAGGTTGTTTTAGGTAAAATAACCAAAAAGAGCTAAAAAGACACGGTTAGGTAAACCGATGATGGATAGATGTAGATGTAAACCGATGATGGTCACTTTGACCGATGACCGATTCTTGTGAAATTAGAAGAAATGAAGAAAAATGGATTTTGGTGAATTAAACTAGATGAAGGATCAACCTAGAAATATGAGAATGATAAGATGAGGTCTTGACACACTCAGAAATAGTAGAATACTCCAACTATGATGGGGAGTGTGAAAGGAAGAAGAAAAATGAAGAATCGTAACCTCACACTCAAAACGCAAGTCAAGAACAAAGCTAAGAAAAACATGCAATCCTAAAAGTGAATTTATGTTTGTTTTAGCTTATGTTATTTAATTGACTTGTGAATTTAGAAAAATTTTTTTGGTTGGGAAGGCATCCTATGAAGAAGGAAATCTAAAGGTGAGGTTTCAAGGTTATGTTATGGTGGGGGTGGTCCTTTCTCTGAGGTGATGACTGGACAGAGATAACCAGTTGGGGCACCCTCACTATCAATCCTCTGATCGTGTGATCATTGAAAACTTCTTCTAGGTGGGATGTTGTTTAAGAAGATGTGTAAATTCAAATTTGTGTAGTTTGACAAAGAGAGAGAGAAGAAAGTGCTTTCTATGGTTCAATTGTGTCAACCATCAGCTGGGCATGACTTCTAGCATATAGGTTGCCCTCATTTTTAAATGTGAGCTAATAATGCAACATACAAGGATGAAATGCAACAAATTTTATAACCCAAATCGACAATTATATTCGATGAAGAAAATGATGAATAGGTCAAGAATGTGCTCTTTCACTACTATGCAAATGCAAGAAGAAAGAATTGGTTCATTTTAAGCACCAAATGAAAAATGTCATTTAGACAATTAGAAGAAAAGAATATTACTAGGGAGAAGATTAAATGTGTATTTTTCAAAAGGAAAGAAACACACAAAAAGTTTCCCTATATGAAGAAAATGCAATGAACCCAAGAGAGGGTCCCACTAGGTGTGCCAAAATGTTTCACCGAATAGTTGTGTATGTAAGAGAAAAATAGATAAGGTAAGGGTGAGGAGGAATACATGTGAATGAAGGTGGAAGGTAGAGTGTGCATGCATTTTGATTTCCCGATCCAATGTTGATTGTGAGAACTTCCTTTTTCTAGGAGGAACTACCTATGAATACAAAACAAGACCACAAGAGGAATATTAAACAATATATGTCAGTGGACTACTAGCGTATGCTAGATCGGGAAGTGTGATACTTCCTAGATGGTTTTCAATCCACTGTTTAAAACAACTTAATGCAAGAAATAATGTAAACCAATAATATCCTATTGTAGTTGATATGATTTAGGTGTCTCATTCAAGTACAATAAGAAAATCTAATCTAACAGGCTAGGTTATGATCAGATCTGGAAGTTAGACAGGTAAATAAGGTGGTTGGGACAGGTCAGGGTCAAGTTTTGAGTGGTTTGGGTTATTTGGGTAAATGTTATGAGGTTTTGTTATAGGAAGATTTACTAGATATATAGAGACAACGTTAGTATGATGATCGATTGAGTTGAGAGAGAACTGATGATGGTTTAGGTTAATTGGTGTCGGTAGGGTCGGGATGATAGAAACTCAATAAATTTTGGTTTTGATGATTCTTGTGATTGCACAGAGAGAATGGATAGAGAGAATGGTGAGGTTGATGACAGTGTTGGGAATACTCAGAGATGTCTGGAGTTGGTATGGAGGGTTGAGAGGTTGTAGGTGATTAGGTGGAGGGATTGGTAGGAAGGTGAGAGGTGATGAGATGCAAAGGAGACTAGGACTCCCAAACAGAGATAAAGAAAATCTAACTAAATATGGAAAGATATAGATCTAAATGTACTTACTTGTACTTGTAGACTGGTGGTTGGATGGAGGTGATGGTTGATCCATGGAACTGGTGGTTAGTCAGTGTCATGGTTGTGCTTCCAGAATGTTACCATGAATGCTTTTCCCTTTAGATCAATGCTTGGTGTTGGTTAGAAGATGTCTGGATGTGCAAGAGTGCTCTGGTGTGTGCTTGCATGCAGATCTCTCTTCTCAAAACTTGAATAATTCTTCCAACCTCTCAAACAAGGTTACCAAAGTGAATATATGGTAACCAAATGATGGTTTAGGGTGACAACATTGGTTTTGGGTTGACCGATGTTGGTTAAGGTGGGATATCCTAGGTTTACAAAAATGACAGATCTTGGCTATTTTTGGCGATTTTTCCATTGTTGCGGATCCAAAATGGAATTTTCCATGTAAGTAAGTGTGCATGTGGTTAGAGGAAGAATAGGCATTTAATTTTAGGGTTAGACTAAGTCTTAGTTAGTTATGGTAAGTAGAGATTGAGTCCTAGTTAAAAGGAAACATGCTAAGAATAGGTCTGATGATGAGGTGTCTAGGTGATGTGGTGGGGTGAGGTGTCTAGGTGAGGTGGAAATTAGTTCAATTAAGGTAATTAAATAATGAATATTGTGAGAATGGGCATTAATTTAATTGTAGGTAATTAAATTAATATACATGTTTAAGTCTTATGGTAAAATCCCCATAATTCTCATGTGCACCCTCATAAGAAGGCAGGCCTTCCCTTTTCTTAGAAATCCAATGTTATAAAATCTATTTTAGGTTCATTCCCTTCATCTAATACACCTCATAATGATAAATCTTAATCCAAATAATCGAACCCTCCTCTAAAAATGATTCCTCTTTTAATATATCTAATTCATCCATCTAATTTACATCCACTTATTCCCCTAACTCCAAGCCAAAATATTCTATCAAAACCCACAAGATTTACCTTCCCCATGACACTTTGATTGGGTCCTATGCAGACATCCTTCGACATTTAATTTGAATATCTACCATCATGCTTCCTCCCATTAAATATTTTAATCCCCATAGTCCAAAGCCATCATGGTTTAATCCCAATTTCATTTGCACTTATCATCGTACCCCAGGCCATGACATTGAACATTGTAAGGCCTTTCAAAAATCATCCATAACCTTATTGAGAAAGATGATTTCCTCATTCAGGGGGAACATTCTTCTCCATCTTCATGTGATCCAATTCATATCTCATCCATCGGGTTTCCCAAGACTCCTCCATCCACATCATCCCTTAACATCTCTCCTGCACATGAAATTCCTCATAAGGAAGGTCCTCCATTGTTCATCGATATTATTTTTATTTCCAATAACCCTTGTGGTCTCTAACCATTTATCTAGTCCAAATCCAAAACAATCCAATCTAAACTCCTTCGACATCCACTAACTCATCTACATATAATATAATCTCCCTCGCTAGGGGGACATCCTCCCCTCATCCTTGAGCATCCCTTCTGCATCAATTCATCTTTTATCCATACAACTCCCTTGATGTTGGGGAACTTCACTTTTGACATTGCTTTATTTAATCTCATCCAATCTTAAATCCAAATTAAACTTTTCCAAGTCTTCATCTTATTTTAACATCCACTTTTGTGGCCCTACTCATCCCTCTCTTGGGGGACCATTTATTTTCATCTTACGTCCACACTTGTGGCCATATTTGTCTCTCCTTGAGGGACCTTGTTTTTCATTTTAAGTCCACCTTTGTGGCCATATTCATGCCTCTCTTGGGGCACTATCTTCATTAAAGTCCATTGTTGTGGCCATATTTGTGCCTCCCTTGGGGGCACCATATTTTCATCATAAGCCCACTTTTGTGGCCATTTTTCGTCTTACCGGGATGCATTTTTTTTGCTTCCTCACTTTCGAAAGGAAGCACATGGTTTCCATCTTATCTATCTCATGACATCTTATCCAATATTTTATCCCATCCAAAATCCACCGTTGTGGTCATATTTTTCCCTCTCTTGGGGGACCATCTACTCATCTCATTAGGGACACATATTTTTACTTCCTTAAGGGTAGCGCATAGTTTTTTATCTTCACTCATCTATCTCATCATCCTATCAAGATTTCATCCTATTTTGAATGTGACTTTAATCAAGACATTACATGGAAAGTTTTCCCTCCCTTGATGGTAAACTAGAAGCAGAACCTCTTAATGCATTCCACTTGCGACCATTCTATTGTTAGCATACCTACCAATGAGCACTTAGTCATATCTTTAGATCATTCCCACATCATGAGCCTCTTCCATCTATCATTGTAATGATATGGAACTATGTGGTCTACTGTCACTTCCTAGACATGAACTTAAATATGGGCACCACGAGATCGCCCATAGCATTTTCCTTACGAATGGTTTCTCCTTCTTGTGTGAGAATTCCACGATCATTACATCCATCGCCTCTGGTTTACCTATTAGAAACATGTTAAGGTTCCAAGGGTGTCACTTGTAGAATCATCATTCCCTCCTAAGTGGTCTACCTAGCTATATCTAGATCTTCTGCCAAACAAAAAAAAAAAAAAAAAAAGAAAAAGAAAAAAAAGAGTGAAAACTATGGATGCTCTTATCTCATGCTATCTTATCTAAAAACAAATTAATCCCTTGAAGGACAAATGTTAATTAAAAGGATATAATAAAAATATAATTATCCCTCGAAGGACAAATATCATACATATCTTATCCTACCATCTAAAAGAAAAATTCAAAAATCCACAAGTAAGAGCATATGTGTTCAATGAAAAGTTGCAAAAGCCATGGATTTGGGGTAAGAATCTCTAAAGAATCCCCAAAGGCTTTTAGCAAACTGATCAATGGACCATGTGATAAGAAATGAGCAAGGTTTTCTTCTTTGCATACATTAATTTGAAATAAACATGCAAACTAAGAAAATGAAGTTAACCTCTATTCTTTGAAAGCTTGAAATAATGAACCTAAGAGGATCTAAGCATTCAGTTATGTGTTTAAGAGAAAGAGATCTCCCCATTAATGGCTTCAAGGCCAATGGATCTTCCCTTTTACTCCATGTTAATGCTATGAAATACAAAATCAAATGCTTTTAGCTCAAATGGAAGAAGATGAAATACAATCTAAAGCCTAAACAAATTGCTATAATCTATGCTAGGAAGAAGAGATAATTCTTAGGAAATGAGGGAGGGGGTATAGCCCTATTTATAGTTTTTGGTTTGGAAGAAAATGGGAGATTTGGGTGCATGTGGGACAAAGGCTAAAGTCCAAAAAGCACTTTTAGCAAGTCAAAGTGTGATTTGACTATGTTTAGGGTATTTAACCTAGGTTAGACTAATTAATCTCTCTTAGAGAGTAATTAGGGTTGGAAGGGTTTCGAAGGGCTTAATCAATCCAATGAAGTGGATTGATATTCTAGGGAGCTAATAGAAGCAAGCTAGAAGGGAATAAGAAGCTAATGTAGTTAGAACAAGGCTATGATAGCCTGTTTAAGTGGTTTATAAGAGGAAAAATGACCAAAAGGATGTCGTGAGAAGGGAGTTAGATAGGTCTAACTGGTGGTGTGTCATTAATTTACAAAGGGAAGACTAGGGAGTGCAATATTAGGAGTAATAGTGCATTGGTCAAACTACAGGTGTCTACATTTGCCCCTCTTTGGGGTGACGTAAGTTACGTCACTTCAAAGAAAGTAGACAAACACAAATGAGTAGAAAATTTTTGAAGGGGTAGAAGAAAAATGAACAGGATGAAGGACGAAGGATGCCCCCTCGAGTGTCGATGGGGTGATGAAGAAACTCGATCGACGATCGAAAAAGGAAACAACAGAAAGGAAAGTGTATGGAGAAGGTGGGAAACAAGAAGAAAAAGGGATATTGAGTTGTCCACAAATCAATTGCTATTAATATTTTATCATCATAATGCTTAGGATCCTCCTCATTGGTCCTTATTAAAATGTGAGCATGTGATGGAAGCGTAAAATGACATGAAAATCCAATATACAAACAACTATCCTACGCTAAAAATGACCAAATCCATGCAACATACATGAATGTAATGCAATACGAGAAATAAACAAAATCACGTAACAAGGAAATAAGTACAATCACACACACTTAAACCAACAATGTTCAAGATAGTTACACAAATATTTTGTTATCAAGATGTAGTCCCAAATGTTCTGCTAAATGACAAGGGTGAAGAATGATGCCCCAAGCAAAGTGTTTTATGCAAGGGAAAAGATGAAGGACACTTGGGTCCTATGAAAAAGCAATGTGCATGATGAAAACAATACCAGGCAACTGATAGTGCCCCAGAGTACAAACGAAGTAAGCAACATAGCTTGTGTAGGTGATTGAAGATTTTGGTGATGCATGAGTCGTTGTTTCAAACAATTTGAAAACGTCAGCAAGATCTGGGATGAGTGCCATGCGAGAGACATAGATTTCAGCCGTAGATGATTAGCTTAACCAATTTTGAGCCATTTTCAAAGTTTTTAATGTTTTGACTTTTTGAATTTTTTTGAATTTTTTGAAATTTTTGATCGGGAAGAATTTCAAAAGATCTAAGATCTTCTAAAAATACGTGCAAGGGTGATAGTGGGAAGGAAAAGCTTAAAAAGCCAGAATATATTCCCACAAGAAGAAAAATGGGTCGAGAATAATTTATTTAAAATAAATTAATAAGTAATTATCACATGACGGGGAGAAATAGATGAAAAAGAGAGGAAAAGGTGAGAAAAGGGCACCGAAAGGGGCACAAATTATTTAAGTGTGATGGAGAAGTAACAGCAGGGCGGCACGAAGTGCCCCAACATGTGGAAATTAGTAAAAATAATTATTTTAATACAAAAATAATTATCACGGTAGATAGAAGAAGGTCTAGAATGACCACGAGAGGAGAAAACATGCCCCAGGGGCACCGCGATAGGCTAATACATCCACCGGGGTCGGTAAAACAATCATGACCAATCATTTCTACAGAGCCTTTACAAATTTTTACCATGAGTGAAAGCAATAGCCCTAGAGTGAGATGGCAAGAGTACCGAGGAGGACGAGGCACGTGGATCACATCCGAGAGTACATGCAAGACCCAACGGATGGACCTTTCGTGAGTGGCCTAATCCCCCCATTTAATTACGCATTTATTGCCCTTTTTAGGGTTTTCTAGGTAGGTAGGAGGTAGGTATGCATCGGTTTGATATGGTGAATTGCACGTCCAAGAATGACACATGCATGTGGCGTATGTCGGTTTGATGGGTATGTGCACGCGCATGTGTCAAAAAATACATGCATGGATGTGCATGTGCATTGCATAGCTAGATAGGGGGAATGGCTGTGGTGCAAGAGGATAATATATGTAGAAAATGGCACGTAGGTAGGTGTACAAAAGAGGCGCGAACAAATCTTGGCTAGCAAAATAGCCAAGTATAGAAAAATTTAGACTAGAGTAGATTAGAAGAAAGGAATAATTAGTAAGTTAGATGATTTAAAGAATTATTTTTCCTTAGAAAAATATATAGAAATAGGTAAGTGCCTAACACTTGCGTTGATTTTGCAGCGTATGTTACCCGTTCTTCAGACTCGTGAGTGCTATGTTGGTTAGCTGTGATAGAGGCATAGTTTGATGATGATGATAGAGTGACCCTAGAGAGCCTCTTATATGTGATGGGATTGACTCATGTGGCCGAGATGCCATAGATTACATTAGACCATGGCCTTTTGATAGCCATAGCAGAGCGATGGCATAGCGAGAGTCAGTGCTTTTACCTCCCGACCGGGAGATTACCATTACCTTGGAGGATGTATGGCACATCATGTGGGTCCCAATTCAGGGACAACTTATCAAGACTACGAGCCACTAGACTGACATTCAATGATATATTGTAGAGTTATTTGGCGTCCCCATGATACCACGGTACATGGGATGTCTATCATATTATCATGATGTATTGATGATCCAGAGTTAGACCGAGTAGTGGTCTATATGATGGCCTTTGTTAGTGGAGTTTTGCTCCCTGACAAGACTGGTGCTTCATTTGACTCGGCCTCCTTGGAGTGATACGTGGCTTGGTGGAGGGAGAGACCTACTGCTTAGGGTCAGTGCATTTTAGTGCACTTATACTGGGACCTTCATTTGATCACTTACTACCATCAGAAGATGGTAGGGCCAGCCCGTTTGCTACAGATTTGGGTGTGGGACCACATTGTTATTGGTCACCCTTAGGTGTTCTGAGAGTTCGGGCTCCCGACGAGCCTTCTATGATGGGCTGGGTCCTGGTAGGGGATGATGTGTGACCATTTATGGGAGTTACATACCACTACCGGTGTGAGTTGGATGAGCTACGGCAGGCTTCCATTGTATGGAGGCCTTATAGACATTTCCAGTGGCCAGAGGATGGTTTAGAGCTCAACACTGCTACTACCATTGAGCATTTTATCTTGGGTAGCCACAACTATATGCGGGAGCTATATAGAGTAGATCGGTGCTAGAGGTAGTTTGGCCTTACCCAGGATGTTCTGGGCAGACAGATGGTATGCTCGCAGAGCTAGAGAGCATTTTGATATGGGTCCATAGATTTCTCGTGACAGAGCACTAGCCAGTTTTCGATAGGTGGTACCTGTTATGTGGGTACCACTGTGGCAGATTAGAGATCCGAAACTACATCGAGTATGGGCCATGGTACCATGGTGTGCTCCCATGCCATTTGAGTATTCCCAGAGTGGCGTATGATGTCGGCGTGAGACCTCCTCTAGTGGGGCCTCCTAGCGGTGGTGAGGGTGGAGCTGATAGTGATGATGATGATGATGAGGGTGGGCCGATGCGCACCAAGTATGTTAGAGATAGGGATAGGTCCCGTACCACAGCAGACCATAGGATAGGCCCCAAGCCCAGGCCGAGACATGTATATAGGGAAGTGGATATAGAGTTTCCCCCAGTGGGCATTCCAGTGGGGATATATACCCCTCTTCAAAGCAGTACTTCAGAGTAGGGCCCACCACTTGATATTCTAGAGAGTAGTAGTGTTGGCGGGTAGTAGGTCTCTTCTTGCAGTAGTAGTTACAAGTGGCTATTGCAGTATAGTTACATGTGGCTAGTGAGAGAGACGTAGCTAGGGCATAGGTACATGCCCTCACAGCAGAGTGAGATCAGGCACTCACCAGGTGCATATTTTGTCAGCGAGAGAGGGATCAGGCTAGGGCACAGCACTAGGCAGGGAAGTAATAGTGCTTCATGGTAGAGTCAGATGTGAGAGATGGCCACATAGGGTGCTTAGATATTGAGCCTCCTACACCAGTCCCAGACTCAGGTGTGGATGGTTGTGGCCCAAAGGGACCATGCATAAGCATAATCATAGGGCTATATTACACAGAGGGATCAGGCACGAGCCCAGGTGTAGGTTATTACCGTAGACAGAGATCGAGAGGTTTGCCTTGAGATAGGCTCAGGCCGATATTGGTAGGTTGACAGGCCAGCGAGATGCCACCCTATAGGTAGCTCTCACTTCTAGAGATGCAGATTTGATACGAGATGCGATGAGATCGGTGGTGAGGCCTTGTACTATAGGACTACCTACTTCAGGTAGTTCAGTAGATCAGATGAGTAGTATCATTCCAGTAGTCTAGATGCGAGTGTGACAGGCTCTAGGTCACGGAGATCAGGTCATTCAAGTGAGATCAATTAGGCAGCCTATACTAGAGTAGCCGAACTGGACAGGGGCCATCTAGACAGTTTGGTGGTACCCTGGTGCAGGTCCATCATAGCCACCATTATTCCATCGACTAGGTGATAGACCCGGGAGCCCGGTGAGGGTGAGAGTTGTGGTTGAGCTCTATATTATTTTTTGTATAGATATCTTGTATACATGCCTCTTATGAAGGTTGATTTTGATGTATAGTTGTGTATACCATTATTTTGATGACGCCTCGTGATGAAGGCTCGATTCTTTTTTATGCATGCCCCTTTTTGATGGCATATTGTATCGATGATGTATTATTTTGAGTACTGACCTGGATAGTTATACATGTATATATGGACATTTTGATGTATCATACTATGATGGATTTATGATGTATGATTGTTCTTTCCTTTATGTATGTGGCATACCTTAGATTCTAGAAATGTGTATATTTCATGCTTTCATATTGATGATATATCTGTAGATAGCACCACATGTTTTGGATTCATGATTTGTTTCTGAGTTTGTATTCTAGCACTTGGGATGATACTAGATGATATTGGTGTGGGGGGGATAGATTTGTGATTATGTGCAACCCCTCTTGCCCCCATTGATGATATGATATGGGATGATTAGCTTAGCATACATGCATGATGTAATACTTAGCATTTTTGTATATATATGATGTAGTGAATGATGTTAGAAATGTGATGAAATGATAGATGATAGATATGATAACAAAAACAATTGCAAAACACACATTTTTTTAAAAGTTAACAAAACTAAACAAATATACACATACAAACAACACAACAAACTACAACTAAACAAACACATGCAAAAGTTAACAATAGATTAAGATGAGATCTAATCTAAGCAAGTAAAAATGAACTTCAAATAGACACACATAACAAATAAAGAAGCCTACAACAATTGTTTACAAGCATGAGAGTTCCCAAATGTATGTAATGCAATACATAATTTAAATCAAACAAGATTCAAAATCAGATAAGCAAATGATCCATTTAAAGAACCAACAATTCAACAAAACTAAGTACATCAAAACTATACAAACCAACAACTAAAAGTAATTAAAGCACTACTTTGTTTTTGTGGGACAACATTGACATATTTTCTAATGTTTTTGGGTTTATCTAAAAAGATAAGTTTTCGTAGCTACGTTTTTCATTGTTGTCTAGGTTTCCCTAAGATAACATTGTGAGATGAATGTAGCTTTATCCCTGAAAAGGGAAATTTTCAGATGTTTAGATTTTTGTGTATCATTTTCTAAATGTTTTTGTATTTCCCAAGGTCATGTTTTGAAAGCAATGTACAAGAACAAAGAAGCGTGGATGCCCCCAACGTGATGTGGGAATGTACAAAAGGTAGAATGCCACATGTGTATGTGTGAAAAGATGTCAACGGTGCATGTATGCTCAGCATTGGATGGGAGTATACAAAGGTAATGTCCTCCATGTAGATATAAGAGCAAACAAACTAGATCATGGCAAGGCAAAGGTGGTCCTAGTAGGGTTCCTAGACCTAGCAGAAGAAGTCGTACCTAAAAAGTGGTAATGATTACCCGTCTTTCGCAAGAGTAACTTGTGTCTGGTGAATCTTCCTTGAGCACCAAAAACTAGTTTTCACTCAAAGACCTGCCCATTGTGCCACAATTGTGTGGTTTTCACATGAGGATGACCTACTTTTTCTTTACTATTTTCTCATTTTTCCATTTTTTTGCTTGTTTTTTTTTCTTTGTTTTTCAATTTTTAGTTCTTATTTGATATTCTCGTCATGCCTAAGCGTAGAACCACTTCAAGTGCATGGCATTCATAGGTTTGAAATCTCTTCACCATCTGAATATGCAAGTTTGTAGGCTCTGATCCATATTTTGCAATTACAACATAAGGACCTAACTCAGTTAGCCTCGAACTTTCCTTTCTTTTCTCTGTCTTTGATGGTGTTCTTTTGATTTTCTTTGAGAACTAGATCTCCTACATCAAATTCCCGATGAATGATGTGTTTGTTATATCCTCTGGAAACTCTATTCTGATAGAATTTTAGGTGATTGAGTGCTCTGATATGCCTTTCATCTAATAGTTCTAACTCTACTAGGCGAGCAACTCTGTAGTCTTCATCTTTATCAAGATAGTCTCTGAGAGATATTCTCAGGGAGGGAAGCTCCACTTCCAAAGGTATGATGGCTTTAGTGCCATAGATAAGTGAATATGGGGTCACACCAGTAGGAGTGCGGATGGAGGTATGATAGGCCCAGAGGGCGGGATGTATCTGCAGATGCCAATTACGGCTGGTTTTACTGACCATTTTCTCCATAATCCATACAAGGGTCTTATTGGTGGCTTCTACCTATCCATTACCTTGAGGGTAATAAGGGGTAGACCACTTAAGTTGGATATGGAAGTGTTGACACAATGTTTTAACCATTTTATTTTTGAAGGATTTACCATTATCAGTGACAATGGCCGAGGGGATCCCGTAATGGCATATGAGATGGTTCATGATGAATTTTGAAATCTACTTTGCACCGGTGACATAGGTAAGAGGGACAACCTCTACCCATTTGGTAAAGTATTTGGTGGCAGTGATGATGTGAGTATGACCATCTGATGAAGAAGGATGGAGCTTCCCTATGAGATCCAGGCCCCATTTAGAGAATGGCCAAGGTGTTGTAATAGGTTATAAGGCTTGTGCTGGTGCATGTATTAAATTTCCATATTTTTGCATAGTTCACACTTCTTTATGAAGTTAAACAATCAGATTCCATGGTAGGCCAATAATAGCCTACTCTCAATATATTTTTAGCTAAGACCATGCCACTAGTGTGTGCTCCACAAATACCACTATGTACTTCTTTAATTGCATGGATAGAATCAGCAACATCCAAATAAGTGAAGTAGATTCCCGTCATAGCCACGATGATAAAGGGTGCCTCCTAGGAGGGTATAATGGGCTATGCAGTGAATAAGGGCTTTCTTTTCAGAATGGGTGATGTCAGGGGGAAGAGTGCCATCTTGTAGGTATTGGAAGATAGGGTCGTACCAAGGGGATAAAGGACCAACAACTTCACATGCCAAACATGACTCGGCATATCATATGCAGGTACCTATAAATGTTCCATGAAGAAAGGCATCTTGCTTTCTTTAGGTGCTATGCATAAGAGAGACCCAATAGTAGCCATAACATCCATGGATCTATTATGTGACCTTGGTTTTTGTTCAAATATGACTTGTGTGAAATATTCCTTCAAAGTTTCAACCATTTTCTTATATGGAATAAGCTTCTCATCTTTAACCTTGTACTCATCATTAACCTATTTTATGATAAGTTGAGAGTCTCCAATGACTCATAGTTGTCTGATGTTCCATGTAATAGCTAGCTTGAGGCCAGTGATGAGTGCTTCATACTCTGTAATGTTATTTGTACATGGGAATCCCAACCGGAATGCTCATGGTATGACATCACCTGTTGGAGTGATGAGCACCACTCCTGCTCCGGATCCATGAAAGGTAAAAGATCCATCAAAATGGACCTACCATTCTATGGATTCTTCAATATACATCATAGATGCATCTGGTAAATCTAAGCACAAAGGTTCCATTCTGGGAGAGGAGCTTTTGCCAATTGATCAACCAATACTTTTCCTTTTAAAGACTTCTGATTCACAAACTCAATGTCAAATTCACTCAGGAGAATGATCCAATTAGCCATTCGGCTGTGAGGGTAGGTTTGGATAAAAGGTACTTGAGAGGGTCAACTTTGGATATGAGCTTGGTTTTATTATTCAGGAGATAATGGCGAAGCTTTTGAAATGTGAAGACAACCGCTAAGCAGGCCTTTTCTATTTGGGGATAATTCAACTCGTATGTGATCAAGGTGCGGCTAAGATAGTAAACTACTCTCTCTTTATGGGCTAAGTCATATTGGGAAAGTAATGCACCAATGGAAAATTGGGTAGTGGAAATGTATAAGAGGAGAGGTTCACCAGGGGTAGGTGGCATTAGTACAGGTGGGTTGGACAAGTACTATTTGAGTAGCACAAAGGCTTTTTGACAATCAGGTCCCCAATTGAATGTGACATCTTTCTTGAGAAAATGAGTAAAGGGGTGGCACTTATCTGCAAGTTGTGAAATAAAGTGATGGATTTCTGAATCTTTCCTTGTAGACTCCTTAGCTACTTGAGAGTGGTAGGTGGTGGCATTTTGTGATAGCCGTAACCTTTGTAGGATCCACTTCAATCCCTCTTTGTGAGACAATGAACCCTAGGATTTTTCCTGATAAAACACCAAAGACACATTTCTTAGGGTTCAAATGAACCTTATAGTCTCGGAGACACTGAAAAATATGCCTCAATATGCTAGGATGTTCTTTTCTACTTTTGGATTTTGCTAGGATATCATCAACATAGTCCTCCATGATGTCACTTATCATATCATGGAAAATAACTATCATGGCCCGCTAATAAGTAGCCCTAGTGTTCTTGAGCCCGAAGGGCATGAATTTGTAGAAAAATGTTCCCCAAGGGGTGATGAATGTTGTCTTATGCTGATCTTCTTCCACAATTCATATCTGGTTATAACTTGAAAAACCATCCATCAAGGACAACATTTCATAACCAGTTGTTGAATCGACTATCATGTCGATGTTAGGTAGGGGAAAATCATCTTTTGGACATGCTTTGTTAATGTCATGGAAATCCATGTAGATCCTTATGCCAATAGGTTTTTTCTATACTAGGACTATGTTAGAGATCCATTCTGAATAGTCAATAGGTTTAATGAAATCAATAGCTAACAACTTTTCTAATTCTTCTTTGACTAAGAGCGCCACCTTAGGATGCATCTTTCTCAACTTTTGTTTGATTGGTTTGGCATCTGGGTGCACAACGAGGTTGTGCACAACTAGCTCTAGGTCCAAACCAAGCATATCTACATATGTCCACGTGAATATGTCCACGTATTCTTTTAAGATCTCTACAAAGGTCTTTTGTTCTGAGCTGAGAGTGAAGCTCCCAACTTGACTATTCTAGGTTGCTCCTCTGAGCCAATGTTGACATTGATTATTTCCTCAATAAGCATTTTAGAAGCATCTTCCATCTGCGTAGGATCAGGGGGAAGAGTAAGATCGACCTCTGTGGTAGTTCATGATCATCTTTGAATGGATAAATCACTTCATCTTTAGACTCTTCATTTTGTTTGTCTATGAGTTTATCAAAGAGTCTATCACTATGGGATCTCCATTGAGCCTTCTTGCTTGGTTTCTCAGAAGTGGGTGTACTTTTATTTACAACCTTTTTATTTAGCCATCCACACATCTCTGCTTCTTCCCAAAGTAGGCACAAGTGTCTAGTTGAATCTTAAATCCTTTCTTGTGGTCTCAGCTGGAATAAAGTCTCTGAGCCCCATGAACTCTGTAAATGCCTCATCATTTTCAAAGAAATCCAAGGGCACGTGAAGTTGTTGATCCTAATCTATAAGTTTAGGATATACAAGGGCTACTAGATATTTATCTAGGGGGATGGATTTGGATAAGGTAAGGATGAGATGAATCTGGGAATAGGTTCATGGAGGCAAGATCCTCATAAAGGATACATTGGGAATCTACGTCACTATCAGAATGAGATGAAACATCCTCATGTTAAGAGGTGGCATCATTTTCAGAAGGTAGAGCATCATGGGGCCTTATTCCAAGGCCATGTTTATCAGTTTTAAAATGAGGGATAGGGATAGGCTCCAACCAGCCTTGTGCATTAATGCCACATCCAAACCCACTATAGCCCATGACAAACATCATGTGGGGACCTTTGATGTACTAAGGTGCTTGATTGCATGAAGCCATGGTGCCTTCTGGCACTCTACTGGTAGGGTCTTCTAACATTTTCTCCTTAGATAGGAGACCACTATGGACAAATTTTTCCAACGGTTTAGGACATTGCTCATGGGTGCTCTTGAACTGAAAATAAGGCTTACCCCTTGTCCTGGGGGATACTGATAAGTTTGATATCAACAGAGCCTGCTCAAGAGTGAATGGCTTACTTGGGCCATATTTTGCTGATGTGGCCTCCCATGAAGCAAATGGATTGACCAATGAGGGAAAATCTTGATTGAAAGGTGTGAGGGACTCTGAATCTATTCATTTTTTTATAGCCTCCATTTGTAGAGGGACAACAACATCCATAAGGACATTCATAAGCTACACAAGAAAAATGTGCAATGCTCTACAATGTGTGAATGGTTCCAGGTCACCCAAAATGGTAACCACCTACCCTTCATGACATAACTTGATGCATTGATGAAAATTTGATGGAATAGCTTGCATGGCATGGATCCATGGGTGTCCCAAGAGCATGTTGTATGGAAGGTCCAAGTCAAGGACATGAAACATTGTGTCATGACATGTTGGTCCTACCTCCATGGGAACCACTATAGTCCCTACTGACTCTCTTTCTTCATTGTCATATGTTGTGATTGTGATAGTCTTAGCACCTAGCTCTATTTCGAATGGCCTAGCTACTTTACCAGCTTCAAGGTGTAAATATTCAGACCAGATCCCCCATCTACAAGTACTCTTTTGATTTTGCGATGGGTAACCACCACTTCGAGATATAATGGTAAGTTATGCTCTAGGTTGTTATGTGGGATTGCAGTATGATCAAAAGTAATATGATCATTGGTGTCTAAGCGTGCAATCATGGCTTGAAGGTTCATGGGGTCTACCTCTATGGAAACCCCTAAATTTTACAAAGTTTTGTACAGTATGTTCTTATGGGCATTAGAGATCTTGAGGAGATCGAGAATAGATATCTTAGCAGGGAATTTTCTCTAACTACTCTATTAAATTATACTGACCTTCTCCTGAGGGATAGGCACAAGATCTAGTATGATTAAGCGGGCATGTCTTGTCTCGACTACGTAGCTCTTTTCTAAAATCTGAATGGTGTTGATCTATTCATTAGATGAGTTAATACATCCAATGAGGGAATCATAAGGACTATCATTTGTAGGGTACACATAGCAAAAGCATCCTATAGTCGTTGGAAGTTTTCCCTTGATCTAGTTTTCTTTTCTTCTTATTTGCATGGTTAGGAAAAGGTTCTTTGTAAATACCCATTTTTTCATTTGAACTTTTACCGGTCTCAGGGGGAGACTCCACAACAATCTTCCCTTCCTCTATGAGGTCTTGGATATAATGGCGCAATCTCAAACATCTATCCATTTTGTGTCCTTTGACATGGTGGAAGTCGCAATATTCATGGTCTTTGAACCAAACCAGTTTTGGAGCATCTTCCGGATATGGTATTGTTGTGTTGGATATTCTACCATTTTTGCACCATCTAATTGTTTTAGGATGGTAGATAAGGATTTTGTCAAGGATGTGAATGTATGTTTTGTAGGTGCTTTGGGATGAGGTCCTTGCGAAAGCTTTAAGAGTGGGCCTGTCTGTATGGCTTGGACTCTCTTGGAGTCTGTAATGCCATCACCAACAACATGTTTATTCTTATTGAAGAATTTAGGTTTGTCTGTGGATTTGGCTTCATGTTTGTTTTTAGTAATAGGTTTAAGTGTTCCCTTGGCAATGAGCGCTTTCTCAATTTGACTGCCTTTCTCTATGACTTCTTCAAAGTTTGAGCCATAATGAATTTACAAGTGAAAGGCTATTTCTAGGTTTAAGTTAGGAACAAATATGCTCACTAACTATTTTTTGGTAAGGCACAAGGAAAGCGACTAGCTAACCCACGCCATCATTGTAAAAATCCTACAAATGTCTCATTAGGTTTTTGTTTTATATTGCATAGATCGTTCATTGTGATGTCACTCTCCATATTATAGGAGTAATTCCTTACAAATTTCTCTACTAGCGTGGGCCATGTTGTAATGGAGCCCTTGGGTATGCTATAGAACCATTCCAATCCCACGGCTCCTAGGCTACGAGGAAAGTTGTATTAAGAAATTATCGCTATACACGTGACCTCTTGGAAAGCCATGTAAAAGTCTTTTATATGATCACGAGGATCACTTTTGCACTTATATTTATCAAACTTGGGAACAGTAAAGTGTTTTGGGAAAGGTTGTTGTAACATGTCCTTATCAAAGGGGTAAGGACATAGTTCTTCATATGAATATTTTCTATTTTGGCCTACATTTCCCTATTGTAATGTAGTAAGCGTATCTTTCATAGATTTCAACTCCTCCTGAATGAGTTGCTCTTTAGTAGGCAATATTGACCTTTGAGCCTGAGTTTCCTTAAAGGTATAGTCTATATGTGGATCAAATTGAAACTCGTTAAGTTTGTTTTTGTCTTTGTCTTTGTATATGTTTTTCTTGAAGAGCCTAGGTTTGCTAGTTTCTGACTCAACTTCAAGATTTGTTTTTGGAGGATCTCCTCCTCAACCAGGGGGTCCTCTTCTTCATCAAATTTCAGAGGAGGGAAGCCTTCCATTCAGTTTTCACTTTATGCAAAGCTTTATAGTGAGGTTTCTATGATGGTTCACCTTCGACAGTGGCCTTATGTTTCCTAGAAGTGGAAGCGTACCCCACATCAAAAGGATTATCTATGTCTAAGATGAATCTTCACTCTCCTAAGTTAGGGTTAATGACCTTTGTTTCTTCTTCGCTCGTGTGGAAGTTTAGCTCCTAATGCTAAGACTCTTGCAAGTACTTGATCTTTATTATAATATAGGAGTTCATCAAATCTACTTAGGTCTAACCTTTGTTGTTCTCCGGAAGAGTCGACTCTTCTCCACTATGATCAATTAACATCTTTGTATCTTTGACTTGAGAAAAGAGCGGTCCTAAATTATGGCCACTAAATGGGAAGGTGTCGAAAGGTTTTCTCCTATATCATGCTCATTTGATTTGGCTGCCATTTTTATGATTTTAGGCATTACTAGCGGATGTTTGTATGTAGCTAGCGTAACCCCTAAGTGTATGGTTTTCTGTAAGCTGTTCAAGGTGATGTTGGAACTATACTACAATGTATCCTAGATGTAGTGTTATGCAATCATCTTTATCAAGAAACACTCATATGCACACCTAAATGTTATGATCACTCAATTCGTTGTTACCAAGCCTATGCCTTAAAATAGATAGTGACAATGATGTATCAATATGTAAGTCAAGTTAGAACCCCAACAAGGTCTAAGCACTGACGTGATGTTGTTGTCGCAATCCCTCGACAAGGTATACCTAAAACTAGTTTGAATGCCGATGAAAGCCAAACCTTCTGAAAAATGGAAGTCATGAATAAATATAGCGTAATAATGTCACCATGATACATTAACCAAGCAAGCAAGGTGTTAGTACCATGAAAACTTTATTATGATATACATAAGGTGTTATCGACACTTTTCAAGAAGACTCAGATGACGTCAAAACTGAAACCAAGTGATAAGTATAACAAGGATTTTTTAATCATGTGAGTAGTGTAACCACGTAATAAGGGGACTTATACCATCTTCTCACAAAATGAGAATATGATGTAAGTACCGAGATTGTACATCTAGGATGCAAACAAAATTATCAACCCAAGAAGAGACAAAAGATGAACCAGACTCACAAGGTGAAGATGATCTTGAAATCAAGATGGACGGACTTTTATCAAAGATACGAAAAGTGTACCTATACACTTTAGACATTTAACAACCCAACCGCAAACATGGATGGGCGTAAACAGACAAAAAGTGATGAGCACTATCTCTGATAAAAACGCAATGTATGCACCTTTCTCACCCCGAACAATGGGTGGTGAGAACACAAGGGTATTGATCAAAAGATGGAAACAAACCAAGCACCACTTAGGTAGAGCTTCACCTCATCCAAAGACAAGAATAAAACTAAGAAAAAGTGGGATGTAGTTTAGTTTCATGATGAAAGACACTCAAATCAATCTCACAAGGGTTCTTTGTCTTGTTTCGATAAACAAGGTTTAGATTCCGATGATTTGTCACTTCGTGATGGCTTGATGCAAAAAGGACTAGTAAAGTGGGCCTCAAGACAAAATGGCCTCCTTAAAAAGATCTCTCAACTAGGTGTTACAAATTTGTCTAAGAGTAGGCATGATTTACCCAAAAAGCCACACTGACTAATTTAGGAGTATCTCATATTTTCCCCCTTCAATTACAATGGGAATTAAATGCATCCATCATGTACTCTTGCCAGGATCGCAATACATACAAATTTGTAACTCTAACTCACATGGAAAATAGTCAAGTGGGTAAGCGAGGTGCTTCCTGTTTCATCCATGAGGTTACACAACGGTGGACTACTTTAGGGTTCCTAGAACCACCCCCATTGTTGTAGCTTAAGGTGTTATGCCAAAGGGGTTATGTTCCAGTTGAGCGGATAGGGATGTACCCTTTTCCGAAACCTGCAATACAATGTTTTGAATATGGTGTGTTTTTATCTTTCTTAACTTAATGTGGTTTTAAGTAGCACACCGTTTGGTAACCTGCAAGAACATGTGTATTAGAAGTTTTGTGTTTTTTTTTTGACACCTTTCTCTTGACAATCGTTAGGTCCTGTAGACAACAAGTTTTTAGTAATTTTCTAGTTCATAGGTTGATGTCAAGAAAGAGAGATTTTTCACTTTTCTTTTGATTCCTAAGATCACCAAAAGGCGTGAAGGAAGAGCATACGCAACGTGAAAAATCCTACTGAAATCACATGAAAGTTTTACTTCAACCTTTATAAAACAAGTGTTTCTTTGAACAATTTATATGAGTTTTGTATAAGTGTTTTTGATCTCCAAGATCACCTTGGAAGACGTGAGGAGAGAGCATACACACTTCTACAAAGCTAATTCTAAGCCAAGAACAAAACACTTTTAACTATGCAAACTGAAATGTTTAAGGAAAAACACTATTTTTTTAAATTGTTAGTCCTAGAAACCTGTAGTAATGGATCAGAGAAAAATATTTTACATTGTAAAAATTTCCAATTTTTAATACAGACACATGCGCACCTATACTGACACCTGCACTTCCCAACCGATGGATACACGCCCTACTTAACAAGTACACCTGTAGTTAAAAATTAATGAAACCTAATGCAGTAAAACATAGATGCTCACAACATGATAGAGACACACCCATATTGACATGGACGCTCAGGTTTTTGATGTGTACGTGCCCAAGCCTAAAACATAAAATTATAAAAAAATTACACAGTCAGACCATTTACGCATGCGTGGCAGAGAGGTGGATACGTGCCATAGATGACGAGATGCATGCATGTCTTTGTAGAGAGAAAATGTGCAAATGATGAAGTCCTCCTGACAAGTATGCACCTAATCGATGGGTACGCTGGGGTTTCAACGTGTATGCACCCCTTGTTTTACACCTACGCGCACCCTGTGAAAAACCACAAAAACATGGATTTTCAAAATTTCAAGAGCAAACAGGTTAGTTGTTAGTCAAAGTGTCCTATTTCTATATCAAACCCACAAAATGCATGTAAATGAAGGTCATTTATCTAGGGTTAGAAACAAAAATGAGGAAATAACAAGTGATTTGACCTAAAAACTTGAAAATGAACTTTGAAAAACCTAAAAGACCTCCATTAATGGAGGATGGACATAAGTGTCCCACCAGGCATGCCAAATGTGTTCAATGAAAAGTTGCAAAAGCCATGGATTTGGGGTAATAATCTCTAAAGAATCCCCAAAGGATTTTAGCAAACTGATCAATGGACCATGTGATAATAAATGAGCAAGGTTTTCTTCTTTGCATACATTAATTTGAAATAAACATGCAAACTAAGAAAATGAAGTTAACCTCTATTCTTTGAAAGCTTGAAATAATGAACCTAAGAGGATCTAAGCATTCAGTTATGTGTTTAAGAGAAAGAGATCTCCCCATTAATGGCTTCAATGCCAATGGATCTTCCCTTTTACTCCATGTTAATGCTATGAAATACAAAATCAAATGCTTTTAGCTCAAATGGAAGAAGATGAAATACAATCTAAAGCCTAAACAAATTTCTATAATCTATGCTAGGAAGAAGAGATAATTCTTAGGAAATGAGGGAGGGGGCATAGCCCTATTTATAGTTTTTGGTTTGGAAGAAAATGGGAGATTTGGGTGCATGTGGGACAAAGGCTAAAGTCCAAAAATCACTTTTAGCAAGTCAAAGTGTGATTTGACTATGTTTAGGTATTAACCTAGATTAGACTAATTAATCTCTCTTAGAGATTAATTAGGATTCTAGAAGGGTTTCTGAAGGGCTTAATCAATCCAACGAAGTGGATTGATATTACGAGGAGCTAATAGAAGCAATCTAATAAGAAGCTAATGTAGTTATAACGAGGCTATGAAAACATGTTTAAGTGGTTTATAAGAGGAAATATGACCAAAAGGATGTCATGAGAAGGGAGTTAGATAGGTATAACTAGTGGTGTGTCATTAATTTACAAAGGGAAGACTAGGGAGTGCAATATTAGGAGTAATGTGCCTTGGTCAAACTACAGTGTCTACAATATAAAGTAAACCATACCCTCAAAGGATGGATACTCTATTGTATCATGGCAGTGAAGGCTTCCCACATTGATCAGCCTTCTATATATCATAGCATCTTGAGAAAACTTCCCACATTGATTATCTTTCTCATCTATATTGTAGACTTCCCGCATTGATCAATTTTCATCTTCCTCCTTCCCAGAGCTGGGGCATAGTCCTAGGAACAACCACCTATGGAGAACCCTCTTCCCACATACAAGTTACATCTCAAACCTCTTTATCATGTCAACATTAGGCTTATGATATTATTGCATCCATGTTTCCATCATTGATCTTTGGTATAACTAACTATTGTTTGTTATGTGTTAACATTTGTTATTAGATACAAGTGCAATGACTTCAAAGTGATTCTTTTTGTTGTTTACCTCCAATCTGGTTCAAAGCATGGTTTCCCTATATGCTCCTTGCTATGATTATGTGTCATTTATCTTGAGGTCACCTTTTATCAAGATTGCATTATTGCATATCTAATTTCAAACTATGTCATCTATATCCATATGTTTACTTTTAAGGATGACATCTATTAACATCATCCATAAATCCATGAAATCTGTTAACATCTATGAACACTATCTCTAATGCACTTTTCGGTTTGGGAATTCTACTTGATATTCATTGAGTTTTGTGAATCCTACTTGAGGATCCTCTACGAAGGAGAGTTTTTATCCTACAAATATTCATCCCCACCATGGCCAACATTTCCTTTCTCCATCCATCCTCCCACATCACCTTTATCTTCCCATTAATTATCCCCACATCAACCTTTTCACCATTCCTGCATTTTCATCCCGATCTTGGCACATTTACTTAACTATTCACATACCATGGCAATATTACTCAAGTAAACCTATCATTTTGGACAATGCCTCATTTACAATTCCCTCCGTTGACCATTCCGTCTTCGTAGTTTCCCGTATGTTGGTGAGAAAATTTGTTGGGTGGACAAACTTGTGGATTTATTGCCAACGCTTTGGGAATATAAGTCCCTCTACTTAACCGGTGTAGTTACCGTATGTGCATGCGTGAGAAAGTGTGGATTTCTGTGGTGGTATTTTGACTAGGGATCCAACAGGGGCACTCCACTGACCTTGCGGCAAAGCTAGCAATCTCTTGGGAAGTCTTCATCTGCAGAGTGGGAAAGGGGAGTGAGAAAAGAGGTAGGATAACTAATGTTGTAGGTAGAAAATCAGATTCTTGCACACACACTAGTTAGAAACTTCAACACATGCATTTATCGGAAGAAACAACTCTACGAATAAAGCAACAAGACCAAATAGAATTCACCGATCACCAAGTATCAAGAAACCCCTTAGTCAAAGAAATCTATAAACTCCTTCTTGTATTGATTACTCAAATCAAAGTTGTACATAATGTGGGAATGGAAGAAATTTGATAGGGGAAGAGAGTAGAATAAAATGGATATCTCCTTTGCTTTCTCTAAGTACAATACACTCTTGAGTCTACAAGATCAATTACCAACCCTTTGAAATGGGAATGGCTTTACAATTTATAGAATAGAATATGACTCTTCATCTTCCTCATAATATGACTTAAGATTGCTCATATTCCACTTTAAATATTTAAGTCCCATTTATAATAGCAAGGTGACTTAATTTATATTATGTTTCTAAAGTCAATTTTAAGTGACTTAAAGGTATATCAAAAAGTGCAAAACCCAACGAAGAATTAGAAAATTTGAAAGTGAGAGAAAGTTGGGGGGAAGAGGAGAGAGAAAGAGAGAGAGAAGAAGAAGAGGATATGTCTCCCGATGAAGTCTATTGATCCTCGTTGATGGAAAGCTCCAAATGCAGTGAAGTTCTGAATGTCCCATTGTGCCAAAAATGCCCTTTGAGTGTGACTTACTATTTTTAGTAAATGGTCATTTCCACTATTTTCTACTCCGGATAATCATTCTATCCTTTTGGAGATCTTTAGTGCACACTGCTCTTTCCATAGCCACTTTTGATGAAGACTTGCCAAAAATAGCAAGCATGTATAGGAAAACTTACTATTTTTAGAAAGTGTGTTTCCAGTGCTCGATTTGTGATGGAACATACTTTTTGGACTCTTCTTTTGTTACAATCACACCCTCCGAATTTCACATAGTTTTGCCCACTAGAATGCCTGGAAATAAATTTTGAAATTTTGACCTGGCAGTGGCTTTGGGCATAGAGTTGTCATGGCGGCCATTAATGGAGCTCAAAATTTGTAGGTCTGGTTTTTGTCTCCATTTTCAATGAAAACAACTCCATTGCGATAGGTTTTTCATTTGGAACTCATGTGTAATTTTTTAGCTCATTTCCATTTCAGAATGATGGGAAATTCGACGAATGTGAGTCGGTGCATGAAGTGAGGGTTTTGTTGGAGAAAATGATTCTAGGCACCATTTGAACTCTTTTTTATTGGATCTTTATCACCTTGAAAAATGAGGAATTCTAAAAATATGGCATCTCGATCCAACTTGTATCTTGCAAGATATGAGGATTTTTCGATCGGGTGACTTCACGGTTATCTGGCAAAAATCTCCATTTTTCTCTTCGTTCTTCGTCATTTCACTCCATTTTTCTATGAGGCCTGAATATTTCTATGAATTCATGGTTTTAATAGTTTATTTTTCCATGGTGGAGCTGGTTCGGAGCAATAATGGTGGACCAGTGTCTGGACAATCATGCACGAAGCCATGGCAAGGTATGAAGTTGTGAAGGAGAAATGAGAGGAAGAAAATGGCTAGGTGTTGGATTTAAACTTAAAAACATGCACATGGAGGGGATGGGTGCACTTTTATGTCCCTGATGTCCCTAACCTTAGGGATGTGAGGGACATCAATTTCCATGGTGGTCAAGGCGATGTCATGTGTCCTCAATCCGACGGCAGGGGATTTGCTCCAAAAATGCACCTGGGGGCTGAAGCTCGATCACGTGGGTGTCCAAATGACTCCCCATAGGGGCTGGGCACATTTTTCCATGTATGATGTCCCCCACCTTAGGTACATAAGGGACATCAGTTTCCACGGTGGTCTTGGAGGTGACACATGGCGCCCGATCCAACGGCAGGGAATGGATGCTCCAAAAATGCACATAGGGGCTGAATTGTGGTCACGTGGGTGTCTAAGACTCCCCATAGGGGCTGGACACATTTTCAAGGTTTTATGTCCCCCACCTCAGGTTCATAAGGGACATCAAATTCCACTGTGGTCCTAGAGCTGACACGTGGCGCCCGATCCGACGGTAGGGAATGCATGCTCCAAATAAGCACCCGGGGGCTGAACTGTCAAGTCTGGAGGTCATATGAGGGTCCCAGAGGTCACATGAGGGCTGGGTAAATTTTCCAAGGGCTGATGTACCTAACCTTAGGGACATCAGGGGCATGAAATCCCACCAGGCTCCTAGTGTTGACACATGTCCTCTCGAAAAAATGACTAAGTCCTGAACTGCCTTTGAGAGGGTAACTTGGAATGAAGATAACTTGAGCTCCTGGTGGAATTTATTGGTGAAATTTTATATGATCCTAACTTTAAATGGAATTTTGAATCCAATTATGTGGGTATCATGTCTTAATTTGACCATATGATCCCTAAAAATTAGATTTTTGATCTGGGACTCCACTTGTGCCTGAGAAAAACTACCTTCCAATCATATGCGCCAAGGTGTTGTGAAAAATATTATTTCACCATCATGTAGGTCTTGGAATCCTCTTTCTGAAGATGTTTTTTTTTACTTCCAACTCCATCCAGAGCTCCTAGAATCTTCTTGAATCCCAATAGCTATTTTAGGCCTGTGTACCGCCTAGGCTTGAGAACCTTGTTTTTCTCTCAAACTACTCCAAGTATTTCAAAACTTCCCAAAGCCTTCCAAAATAATTTCCATGATGTTCTAATGTATTCAATTCATGTCCATGTTTAATTTGGCCCTTATGTTCTACTCCAAGGGGTTGAATCCAGTCCTGGGAAGGCCAAGTGATAGCCCTTCCCAATACTGCCAAAAGATAACATCTTTTCAAAACTCCCTAAAATCACCTAGGGGGAATGAATAGAATTTCCTAAATCACCTAGGGACCAATTTGACATCAAATAGAGGGTGAAAGACTAACAAATTTGGCTTGGGGTTCCTGGGAATGATAAAACATGAAAATTTCGACATCTAGGTATAGTTGTCATGCTCAGAAATTGTCAATTTCCCTATTGCATATTTTCACGAAAACACCGTACCAATAAACCTTTTTCTCATACCATTACCCTTTATTATTCTATCAAATCACATAGTACGTACACCATATCCCACTTAAAATTATACTCCTTTCCCCCATTTTCCCCCATTGATCCATCATCCTTCATACCAATTTCTTCTATTATTTTCATGTGTTGTTTCTTCACCATATCCATCCTCATCATCTATGTCCTCTCCTCACCTTTAATATTTTCATAAATCTCCTTCCACCACTCAAACTCTCCCACATATCCGCTCTCATGTCTTACCATTATTGTTGTTTGTCTTCCTTGATGTCCCTTTACCGACACCGCCTCTCTACTCCCCATTACCTTTTGCTTTGTCTTCACACTTCCCTTCATCCTTTACCAACAATAATTATTGTTGGTCCTCCCCTAACATTAATTCCTCCATCATCCATTCTCTCTTTCCTCCCCTTCCTTGTCTCCACCTCCGCCCTTTCTTGTGACTTCTTCGCAACCTCTCCATCTTCCCTTCGCCCTTTTCAATATCTTTATTGTCTCCATCATACAACCCTCTTATCTTCTTATCCTCATCTCATGCATTTCTACAGCTTTTTCCCTTCTTCCCTTGTGCCTCCTTCTTACTCTCCCATTGTTCCCTTGTTTTCTTCCTCACTATCCCATATTTTTATCCTCCCACCTTCCACATGCATTTCCATGTGGTTTGTACCATATTCCTTCCCTTGACCTTCAAATTCCTTCCACTTCTCTTCTCTACCACCCCTGTCTCTTTCTTTTTCTTACTTTCTCTAATCTTCTCCACATCGTCTTATTCTTTTCTCTATCATCTTTATTTTCTCTATTCTATCATCTCTTTCATATTCTTCAAATACTTCGTCTTCTTCATCTCTTCTAGTTCTCTCACTTCCTCTTCTTCACCTCCTTCATTGTATCTTCGTTATTCCACTACATTCATTTTGTTCTTCTTTCTCCCTTTTTCCTACTTCCAACCTCTACTATGTTTTATTTTCTTATCTCATCTTCTCCTTCTTTTTTGACTTCCTCATTTCGTTCTCTTACCATCCTTTTATACTATTCTATTTCATCCTCTTTTTTTCTCTTCCTCCACCATGTCCACTATATTCCATACCGTGGTCTTTTCATCTCCAGCCTCTTTCTTTTTTGTTTTATTGTCTCTCTCCTTTTCTTTCAATTCTTCAACTTACTCATCTCCTCCATGTCTCCATCATTTCTCTCCCTTCATCTTCATCACCTCTCTTACTGTCATCTCCTCTCTTTTCATCTCATCTTCTACTTGCTTGACTTCCTCATTTCCTTCTCCTATCATCCTTCTCTATTTTTTTATCTAGGTCCATCACGTTCACTTTATTCTATACCCTTGTCTTATTTTCTTTGTTCTATCATCTCTTTCCTCTTATTTATATTTGATACTTTCCTTATCTCCTCCATTTGTTTTATCATCTATCTATCTCTCTCTTATCCTTTTTAGTGATTTCACCCTCTCTCTATCATCTTCTCTATGTTCATCCCATCTTCTTGTTTGTTCACCTTCATTCCCTTATCATTTCATCCTTCTCTATTATTCTTTTCCCCCTCTTTCATTCCTCTTTTTTCTCCTCCTCCACCATGTCCACTCTATTCCATATCTTTGTCTTCTTCACCTCTCGAATTTTCTTTTCTTCATCAAATGCTACTCTTGTTCATTTTGTTTTGTTTGGATGAGCTCTCTCATTCATTATATCCTTCAAAGCACATCTTCACACCTCACATCCTAAGTCAAAAAAATCTCTACCCATTTGCAGACCGCAGCTTCTCCATTCTATTACACCCCATTCTCATCCTTCTCTCCATGACCTTGACCCCTTTTTAGCTTCTTCCATTCTCATCAACCCTCTCTCGATGGGGCATCATCACATTTATCCCTCATCACATCTTCCCAAGGCATTTTTGTCTTGGAGGATTCCATAATGGTCATTGCATACATCCCTCTATTTTTCCTCACAAATGCCTGCTCTACTTAGCAAAAGTAGATTGAATTCACATGAGAAACAAGAATGATTTCTTATAGAAAGATTACCTTCCTTAGGAAAAAATATCTCTTCAAAAACCATAATTATTCCCCCTTGGGACATTTTATCCAACATTGCAACTATCTATTCTCAAATTTCACCTTTGTGGCCCTAATTATTTCCCCTTATAGCATTTTGTATCATCACTTTTTCGCATCTCACCTTTTGACCATATTCGTGCCCTATGTTGGGGCATCATTATTTCACCTCTCCATCCTTAAGCGGACACATACCTTTTTGATTGATTCCTGTGTATGAAGGATTTCACATTATTTTTGCATATTACTTACGCATTGTTTGATGTTTTCTTATGACCCATTGGTCCTCCTAGCTTGCATCCACTTGAGATATTTCCCATTGGATTCTCTCCATTTCGTAGTGATTTTTTCCCACTCACCTGGTCTATAGAGCATTACCATCGCCATCTTCATTGATACATCCCTTTGTCCCCTACCAACATGATATCAAAGTCACCACCATAGTTTTTATCATTGTTGACAATTTTTTTTCTTGGGGCATCTTGCCTTGCCTTATCATTTTACCCATTTATCTTCACCCATTCGACCTTCAACATCTATCTCTTTCAAACTCGGTATCGACATACCTTAGGTCGTCAATCCCAAGTTTGAGGGGGAACACTCAATCAAAAATCTTTTCAATATTTTATTGTTTTTGTCTCGTGGATTGCTTGACGCAAACCACTCATCAAAAAGGGGAAAATGTAGACACCAATTTTTGGTTTCATTCCTCCACTTCACCCGCGTCTGCTCTTCTGCATTAGTCTTGTCCATTCAAACTCCCTTTCCCTCCTAATTTCATTTGAATTACTTTTCCTCCAAAATTTAATTAATTCAATTTCCCACAAAAATACATATCTAATTAATCAATATTAATCAATTAATTAATCCCTTTTAAATCAACTTATGAATTTAATATTCAAAAGTAATCCATGTCATCCCACTAATGAATTTAAAATTCAAAAGTAATCCACTTATGAATTTAATATTCAAATAGTAAATCCATATCCATCCACTTATGAATATTAAATTCATATTCATCCACTTATGAATTTAATATTCAAATAGTAAATCCATATCCATCCACTTATGAATTTAATATTCATCCACTTATGAATTTAATATTCACATTTAATCCATGACAATCCACTCATGAATTTAATATTCTAATCATGTCCCCCACTCACTTAATTGGAGTTACTTTTCCAAATCAAGATTATCTAAATTAATCTCCTCTTCAGGCTATAAATAAGATCCTTCCCCCATTTCAAACAAGCTAGAAATTGGAGCAAAACTCTTGCATTCTTGTGATTCCACTTATTATCATCATATCATCATAATGCCCTTGTATTTCTACTTGTATCATCATATCATCCTCATGCCCTTGTGATCCCCTTAGCAATCCCATTTCTTGGCATCCTTCCATCTATGAGAAGATTTTGCAGGCTCGTTTGGCTAGGTTCCCCTCATCCAACCCAAATTTCCATTGATTCGTACAGGTTTGGTTCTCTTTATATTTATTTTGATCATATCAGTAGCTTTGCTATACATCGGTGTTTTCAGGTTCTATTATTTATCATTTTTTGCATGTTATCCATCTATCTTTCATTTATATCATTTTATCTTATCAAAGTGGGATTAACATTTACTTAAGGAAGCTCATCCTTCTTAGAACCGACTTCATCAAGAAGCCCCCACATATACCATCTAATCCATTTTTCTCTTAGTTTCCTCTTTTTCAGGTCTATCCAAGCTCACAGCGAGGACATTCACTTTGCGCCCGTCTATTTTTCACCATCTTCTCCCAAGGTACCTTAAACCCTTGCATCTTTAAGGTTGTTTGGTTTTATTTGTTATCTAGCTCACTAATTTGAATAGGGATGAAGAAAACTTGATCAAAGTCTCCTTGGCACATTCCACTTGGGGACTGATCACCCCCAAGTCCTTCCAACTAGATCCAACATGAATTTTAGTGAATCTTTATGGAAACAGAGTAGGATTACTTTCTCCCCTCTCTCACAAAACAATTAGGTGTACTCTTCTCTTTTTTATTTTCTATTTTCAAAGTTCAATTTTTTCAAGTTAAAGTTTTATTTCCTATACTATGGACATTGACTACACTTTTTTCTATAATTTATCATCCTAAAACAACAACAAAAATTGGAACAAAGAGAAATTGCTAGCACAAAAATAAGGTGCTTCAAGTGAAGGCAAAGTGAGTCTACACACTCAAGTGAATTTTCCTTTAAGCATGAAATATTCAATTCCATACTTAAAGAAGGAAATGTAGACACTCATTTTGGTAATTCATGTTTTGCAACAACACAAATTGTACAACACTCTTGCATTATCCCACACTTTCTCAATTTGAAAAATTATGTTATCCCTTGTTATGTATCACTCATCCTTACTTTCACACACATCTTATTAGTTCACATAATGTTCATATTACTTCATTAAATCAGGTTATACCCTCACATATTGCAATTCTAATTCCCATATCATTCACACATGCATCTAGACCAAAGTGCCTAAAAGGGCCGTAGCATTCATACCTTATGGAATTTCCTATTTTCTTTGGTCCCTTTCTTCCAACATAATTTTATTGATTTTAATATATTTGGTACACTTCTAGTCGGCCTTTCTTGAGTTTTCGAGGTCCATAATACATATATAAGTATCTTTTTTATCTATCATTGAGGAGAGGGAATTTATTCTACCTAGAACCTAACATCTAAATAAGTAAATACTAAGAGAATAAAAGGAACGATAACCAGATCGTACCAAGCCAAGAACACAGATGCTAATCAAACACCAAGATCAATACGATGAAAGCAATTCACCATAATAACTTTACACAAAACCTTTGCAAACAAATGAGCAGCAATATCATTTATTATTGTGGAACTCAATTAAATACAATGAGAATGGGCCTTTCTTATATAGGAAAGGAATAACAATCTAAGAACCAGTCAAGGTCGTAGATCAAGCCATAAATCATGGAAAGAACTAGTCAAGTCCATAGATTTATGAGAGAACTAGACATCAAGGATCTAGTCAATACCATAGATCAAGGAAAGAACTATACCTAACAACTAGATAATATCTCCTAATATCTAAATAAATAAAAAGAAATATCCACACACATAAGTGGGTGAGGATAAATACAATAAAGGTAAATAATGTACCTAGGTGAACATGAGCTAAGGTAAATACCTACTCTAACAGAGAAAACACAAGCATAGCCAATCCAAGAATCCATTGAGCTTCTTATACTCTACATACGGATTTTAGGGTAATCATCCACTCATGTCTACAAGAATAAAAGTTACATTTCCAATGTCAAGTCAAGATAGGGCAAGTATTAAGTATAATCCTATTTTTATAAGATCATGGTTATCAATTTGGTTATATGCATTCTAGATATCACATGTTAGGTGAGAAAAATGTGTGTTTTGAGCCATCTTCTAAGTAGTGGTAATGATGGTGGTGCACGGGGTGCCCATAACTGACCTAATGTTTTTTGTAGGACTTTCTCACCATCTAGGTTTTGAAGATTGAATTAGTTGCAAAACAAGAAATGCACAATATTAGAGGTCCATATTCCAAACAGAAGTAGTAAATAGGCACAAAAATTACATAAGCTAATGTATGGTGGGCCAAGAATGTGTCTAAATAAATTTCACTCCTAAATGATCAGTTTTATAAGTGTATCAAGACAACGAGTAAGAAACACACATGAACCGGCATACGTTGGGTAGATTTAAATGGGATATAACAAGCACTAGGGTCACATATCTAGAGGGCAGCAATCCCCACACTATGTCAACCAAGGCTTTCCAAGGCCCACGGTCAAGATAGAGGAGAGAACCATACTAACATATCGTAGCTAGGTGTGGAGAAGTGTGGATCAACAATAGATAAAACAAACATGTATAATATAACTAAAATGAAATGAATGTAAAGCTAAGGATATGATCATGAATAAAATTACTATAAAAAATGACAAGAGATGGTTAGATAACTCACCTTGTACTTATAGTGTGGAAATTTATGCATCTATCTCTCCAAATAAGCATCACACTAAGAGAGAATCTCTATTAGGTGGAGAAGGAGAACAACATTCCTATCCTATAGTCACTATAGGTGATCTAATAGTGAAAGAAAACCATATAAGAATAAAGTATCTATTCAGTCAAAAAAATTCAAAAGGAACCAAGAGTTAAGTGAGTAGATATGAAGATGGTGTAAAATATCATATAAGATGGTAGTTTGAATGATTATGGCTTCCTCTCTTTATGAATGTCAAGATGTGGTGTATATATAAGATGCCATCACTTATGGGAAATGTCATTGGAAAAATAAAATAAAATAATGACAATATTGCCCATGGGCGATGGCATCGGTCAAAGGTGCTCAAATGAGGTAGTGTATCATGAAAATCAAAAGAAAGGTGTCATAGATTATGGACATGGATAAACAAAGTGCAAAGTGGTGAAATGCAAGCAAAGAGTTGTGAATGTAATGTCTATGAGACCTAGGAGGAAGAGGATAACTAGTATAAGGACAACTAAGGCCAAGTCCAAATAGAGATAATATTGTTATGTAATTTCTCTAACCCATAATGGTTACGTGAATAACCATTACCCATTTTTGCAGCCCCTTAAGACACTCACTCTAGAAATAGATACATCAGTGACCCTTGTCTACACAAAATAAATTTTTAAGTAACAGGTATAAAGATGAAAAGTGAAAATTAGGTGTATACTTATACCCCAACCATTGATCACCACATGTCACAATAGAAAAATGTGGGATGGAAAATAGAAATAAATTGTTTTTAATACTAAAATCGTAAGCAGAGACTTATTGGTGAAATAGTTTTTCGTGTTGCAAATTATGTATTTCCACCAACACTCACGGGGCTATGCCCTCCTTCTTATGTATGAGGAGGATAAAATTATTGAATGAAAACTATCATAATCCTATATGAATTTTTTGGGATGGAAAAATGGGTCGGGGATCACACAAGAACACTTCACTAAATCCTTGGAAAAGTGTTTGTGTGGGGTGTGAGGAGGAAATTATAGAGATGAGGGATAAAGGAGATAAATTAGGAAAGGGAAGGTTAATGTTATGATTAGGAAATAGTAGAGTTCACATCCAATAATCGAAGTAGTTCAACATTCAATTAGATTAAATAAACAATGTAATCCATTAGTGATCTTGACAAACTAGAGACACACAATTCTTTAAATTCATCAATTAAGGATGCAAATTGATTTCTTGATCACTATGCTTGCAAATTTTAGAAAAGAGAGAGAATAGAGGAACACATGAGAAAGTTAAATAGAAGAAATGTAGATTTTATTTCTTGTGTCAATGATAAAAATCTCAACATCCAAACCACAATCCACAATTTCTACAGAAAACTAAACTTTCAAGCTCCTTTTCTTTGGGACAACAAGTAGGTGTGTCTCCATAGATTGATATGCCCTAAGAGAAACTTGAGTATTGTTAAAATATTTTAAGCTTCCATAATGTATAGGGTTCAACCATATTTATAATGCCTATTTTTTCCTTCCAAATCTATACATAACTCTCGAGAATCATCGATGAAGATCATATCCCTCTTTTGATTGTACACTCCTTGCACCTTAGAAAATTGATGTTGCTCAATCTATCCCTAAACCTTAAAAATTTCTCTAAACTTTCCTAAATCAATTCCAAAATCTTCATATATATTCAATACCACCAGTAGATGAGTGTGGTTTTTGTTCCATCCCATAGAGTGTACATCCGCCTGTAATGGCAAGAATTTTCCTTTCTAAGCCTATTAAGAAACTAGTTGTTTGAAGCACTTCATTGTATGAGATGAATAACACTATCACAATCTTGAAAACAATAGGAAAATATTATTCAACACATGGAAATATCTTACAAGGTCGGGATGAGTATGGTATAGAATAAAATTGATTTGAATAGGGGTTTAGGAAGACTCGGGAGAAAAAAATTGCATTTTTCATCTAGTTTTCATGCTTGAAAGTTTGAAATTTTTATGCAACACATTTTCATGACAAAAATAATGAAAGTAAGTACATAAAGAGATGTTGAAAGGAATAGTTGAAATTAAATATACCTACCAATGCATACCTAATAGTTCCACTCATCTTGTCATGCGTGAGCGTAATTAACATTGCAATAACCCTAGAGAATCAAAAATGAAAGGAAACACTAGCTGATCATTAGTAAAATAAGACATAAATCACCTATCTAGGGGCCCATGAGATTGATGTCACAATGTTGTGATGGTATGGTGTCAAAAATAGATGAAAATCAAATATCGTCAAAAATAGTCATGTAATACGTCAAAACAAATGGTATAAGATCAAGGTAGATGTGCAACCAATGGCATGTGTTATGGAGATCAAGAGAGAAAATCAAGGTTATTTGAATATTAGGTTGATCACGACCGAATATGAATAGAAAATTGAGTTTTCTATAGTGTTTTTATTTTGATTTTGGTTATTTCTATATTAGAATTGAGAGAACTCAGCTCTAAAAAACAAAATTTGATTATGTATTTTGACGTCGTGGCATGAGTATGAGGTGGGGATGGAGGAGAAGAGATGGAGCATGTGGTGGGGCGGGACCATGGGTAAGTCATTGTATTTAATTCTATTGAGGATATTAGGTTTTATTTAGTTATTTATCCTTTTCATAGTTGTTAGCACATCATTTTTGTTGAAACTTGTGTCATCATATAGGTTAAGTGGGATTAGGAGGGTTTAAATTTTTATTTTTTCATTTTTCAGATTTTAAAAGTTAGGTTTTGAAAGTAGTGACTAATTTTTGGCTAGAATCCATAAGCCCCTTTAGAACATGAGGGCCGATGGTGTAGTGATGGGTAAATTTCAAGCCAAGGGTCAATGGTGTCTCACAAAGTTCCAATGGCGTAGGGGAAATTTTTCTTTGGGCTGATGACATCTATCCAAGGGGTTGATGGCATAGGAAACATATAGGGATAATTTTTATGGTTTTATTATTTAATCCAAATTTATATTTCATGGATTGATGTTTACTTGTTGTCATTTTATAGATGCGGGTAGAGCGCATGATCTTCCTATGGAAGAGTGTAGATGTATTTTGGCTTAGTGGAATGATTTCTAGATTAACATAGGAAGATGGTACCTAGTTATAGGGTTGGGCTATTTGGGGAATCATGCAAATACCAAGGATACCACTAGATCTAGATCTACTACAAATGTTCTTAGCCGCATGGAGACCAAGTCCAACACCTTTCGGTGGTGGACGAGAAAATGAGACCATGGAGATGATGTTGACCTTAGAGGATGTACATGGTATTTTTGGGGTTACCGATTAGAGGTACTTGTATGTATTGAGATCTTAGTTCATATGCCACATAGTAGAAATCATAAGCCATATGGGCTACTAGGAGTGGCACATATGATGAGAGCATGTTGTGTGTCCAACTTAACATAGTGCAGGCTGTAGGGATTCTAGATATCTAAAAGGTAGTGATGGGGATTTTTGTGGCAATGGATAATGTGCCACAAGGAAGATGGAGTTATCATGTTTTTTTTATTATGGTATATAGATATGTGGTTGATCATGTATTTTTATTCGGATGGGGCACAACCAATGGGTGCAAGTTGTTTGAGATTTGTACAAGGTTAGGCACTGAGGTCGAGGATTATGAGACCCATGATATTATTGACATACTAGATATATGAGAGGTTCCTTATGTATATGTCAATAAGGAAACCATAGGAAATAACATAAAATGCCCCGATAGTGCTTCGGTGGGCACAGGGGATAGCATTGAGGTCACTTTGAGCATTCTAACCATTGGCACGAGATGGGTCAGGAGATGTTGCATAGAAACCCTATATAGGAAATGTAGATTAGTGGTCGAGTTGGCCCATAGAAAATTTATTAGACACCATCACAGAGGTGATAGGTCACTATTTATTGGGTGGAGACCCATGTGGTGAGTAGTTTACCAAGATAGTTTAGGAGACCGGCGCCCGTGGTGTTACCACCATTGTCACCCTACTAGATTCATCATGTGAGAGAGGCCCTGCAGGATTAGAGGTTAGGGTACTTGCACTTTGACTCGTCAGAGGATCTGCAAATGGGTGAACATGGTTAGAGAATGATAAGGTGTGGTGGGGATGCTCAAGTCCCACCACAAATTATATTTTTAGTTATTTGGATGAGGGACCTAATAGAGGATCCATGGATACAAGAATGCATGCCAAAGTTACAGGAAGGGAAATTCCTAGTACCAAAGGAGGGGATCGGAAATATAACACCATGGCTCGAGACAACACAAGATGTGGTAACTAGGTGAGGGATACTTAACACCATTTTTAGTTCAAATGATCATGCATCGAGACATAGGCCTGTGACTGCAATGGATATGGAATATGATCTTGGTATCTAAGACAGTGAGGAAATTACGTGAGACCCATGCCTTGTCATGATGACAAGATAATAGAGGTGTTGGGTGGCCAAGGAGATGGAGAAACCATTTGTAGAGAGGCCAAATGTAGCAAGTATGTGTGATATGATGTTAATTAGATGATTTTGATAAATGTGTTTGATTTTGATAAATGTGTTTGATATTGTGATTGATATGTGTCGGCTCTTGGTTTTGTAGGGTGGATGGTGGAAGAGTGGAATTCCCGATCAAGAGTTTCCACCATGATATCTTGGATCCAATGTTGGATGTCAAGGGTATTTTAGTGATGGTGGATCTATCAACACCATCATCTAGATATTCACCGAGTGCATTTCATCTTGTGTGCGAGGTATCAGGATATTGCAGAGATATTAGGATGTGTAGGAATTTTCAGCCACTAGAAGCATATACATGATGTTGCAGATCTTATTATAGGTGTAGGAGGTATTGAGTACAGGAACATGAAGCTATCCTCTCGATGCCCAAAGATCCATAGAGTGGATTATGTCATTGGATACCTAGCTAGTGAGAGAACAGGAGAGGCTTTTGGAGCGTGATCTAAGCACATGGTCCCTATCCCACATATCTAGATCTACTAGCATGTCCACATTGGACCAAATCATCCAGATACCCCTATAAGGGGTGAGGGTGCTTGAGCCATATTTTATATGATTCATATCCATTTTTATGATTTTTTAATGTATAAAACAAATTCAATATATATATGATGATTTTTTATGGTATTTTTGGTATTTGGTTGTGTGATTTTCTTATCATTTTCCCATTTTTCTCATACATGTATGTGATAATAGCATGGTACTTAGGAATATGATAATTTGATTAGATAGATAAATTTGGTAGGAGGGGGATCTGTAGGATAGCCCAACCCACACGATGTGAAAAAACCAAGAAGCGAAACAAGGCCAAGACATCCAATAATAGGATGTCGGTAGAAATTAGGTTTATAAATCCAAGCAAGGCTATAAGCCTAAACAAGGATACACATAATACCATGGTGATCCAATAGGAAAGACTAGGGAAAATCATAACCAAATAAGTAGAGGTGGGACCCGGGAACTCCATCGAAAGTAAGAGAAACCAAGTCATACATGGTGAGAAATCCAAGTGGAGTGAATATCCCAAGAAAAGATACAAGTTATTTGAGATAGTGTGATAAACCCAATGGGGGACAAGAGTCCAAGAAAAGGTAAAAGGTGTTGTGTAAAAACCCAAGTGGGGGCCGAGAGCCCAAGAGAATGCAAGGGATCATGCCAAAGAAGGAAAATATGATGTGATTAAGGAATTATGGATAACTAGCCATGAGGGGGAAAATTATCTCAAGGTATTAGTAATAATATTGTCAACTTGATTTAAAATGTGACTTCTAACATGATTCATGAGGTCCTCGATGGCATGTTGTGTAATAATGACTTTCCAATAAAATTTAGATTACATGGTAAATACAATATCATCTACCTAATCCTCCAGCTAGGTGAAATGTCATGCCAAATAGCATCCATAGTGGGACGAGGATCGTAGAAAGGTGGTGGTCCATAAGTAGGTTGTGGTCAAGTTGGTTGAGGGGAAGGTGATCAATTCCAAGAGGAACAAACCCCATGCTTCTAATTGTGGTAAGAAGTTTTGGGAACGAGATGTTTGTTGCATGTAACCCGACATTTGACATCAATGTGCATTAATACTCGTGATGAGAGAAAAATAATGGAGTTGAATCAAAAGGCTATGTAGCTCTTTTTTTTCATTTTTGACCTCAACTTCAAATATATTCATTTGGCATTGATAGGCTCTACATTTAGAAACATCATACCTCAGCGCCTTGTGCCATGTGCAATATGCCTTGGTCATAGAGGAATGATGAGCTATAAGGGAAAGAGGTAAGGGGAGAGGTCTTGTAAGATGTGAAGGGCTAGGGAATCGATGCAATGGGTGAGGAAGGTGTCAATGGAGAAATATGTTTCTCATTCATCGAGGAATAATATATAGGATCGTTAACCCATGAGATCATCATATTCATAGTCAAAAATAACAACCTAAGCATCCACTTCCATTAGGGAAAATAGGTGGCTAAGTTGATGGTGGTATATGGAGGTGTAGCTATTGGATAAATCTAAAGCTCAAGCACTAATGGAGAAGAAGCATCAACTATGTTTAAAGGTTCCTCTTAAACTAGGATGAAATTTACATCATGAGATTATTTGGAGTGAAGTGTTTCTTAATAATTTAAGACTTCTCAATCATGAATATGGGCATACCTAGCCAGGTGAGGGTCATCTAAAGTGTAATAGTTGTTGTAATATAATATTGAAGCATCCACCACACAAGAATTTACTATGGCCCCACGTTGGACCACATGCTCCAGTGGGGGCTATGGTATATGTGAAATGATTGTGGGAATTGAAGGCTCCTTCTTACAAGGCCACAAAGAAGGAGGTAGTTGAGATATGAAAATTTTAGGAATATCAAGAGTATTGATTCTAAGTGTGACCTCATTGGGATTGTCATCATCTGACTCTAAGATATTGAGAGGCATGTGCTCGACCAATTTAGGATGACCAATATTTTTGTGAAGAGTATCTATATGATAGATAAATCTTGGTATTCTTGAAAGGAGATAGGTGATAGTTTGTCAAGTGTTGGGAGTTTTTATGTTCCCTTTTTCTAAATCATATCATAGTTCCAAGGTTAGTGTCCCCTTGAATCTTTTAAATAGTTCCTTGGTGGGAAAATTTACACACTAACATGTGGAAGAAGAAATGGCACGCATGTGATGATTCCAAGGCTGCCCTAGGAGAATATTATAATATAGGGGAAAATCGAAAACCATAAATTTGACATGGATAGTCCTAGGGTAATGGTGATGGGTAACCAAATACACCCCATATGTGGCATCATCGGTGATCGTATTCTTTAGAAGTTGTTCATGTAGATTTTAAGTTATCGATTGAATATAAAAGTTCTTTAATGACATATAATGAGGCCACAAACACATTTTTTCCTTATAAATGAGAGCACACTTGAATGTAGTGTGACCAATCTAGGACTAAAATGAAGACAGGAAGATCATCTACACAAAGTAAGAGCTCATCCGGGATCATAGAAGCGATAGGAAAACAAATACAAGAATGAGCATTCTTGGTGAGATCATTATGAATGGATATTTTCTCACATTTTTGGTGTATGCTTTCCTCTTATCTATATAATATAGGAATCTGCCCCAAAGAGGGAGGAAAAGGAATTTTCATGTCAAACAAGTATAGTCATGAGATGTTCATAATGGTAAGACAACATACGCATGATCTCTAAAAAGGAACTGGACTTGAAATTTGGGCTAGTGCTTCAAGAGATCCTACTCATCATGACTAGAATGTGCAAAGAGGGTGAGAGTGTTGGGAGTCCTTAGAAATAGATCCAAAGGATTAGGGGTGATTAAGGATCTTTCGAAACTATTTTTTCTCAATTCATGCATCACCAACCCTACAAGTCTCATTTATATAGGGGCCAATGGTGTTTGTGCCAAAGAAAAAAATACATACACCATCGGCCTATAGTAGAATTTCCGTAGGGGTCGATGGCACTTGGATTAGGTAGGTTTTTTTCTTTGAAAGGCCCGATTTTGGGGTACAAAAGGATATATGACCCTATGAGTCCGAGGTTAGAATGCTACAAGGTATTTTGGTTCTACATAAGCTATGACACATTTTACATCATTAATTACAACTATATTTTTAGGAGGGTAATCCATGTCAACTACATTGGTCATAGAATTTTATTACTTCTTATAACTTTCAATGACATTATGATTAGGCATAGGATTAGAGAATATTTTTAACTTCTCATTATCCTAGTTGATAGCTTCATGGTGATCCTTTTGTTGAGTTGCATCATGAGCTTTGACCACTTTAGTCAAACGCTCATGAATGATGGCATCATAGTCAAAGTGGGGACCTAAGAAGAAGCTAATGGAAGTCATTTGTAGTGCATGAAAATTTTCATGGGAGTGACCCCAATTAGCATGCCACCAAAAAATGTACTCTCATCATGCTAATGAGGAATAGGTTGAGAAGGATCCAAGATCGTGGTAAATGGCTCAAGTAAGTGGAATTTCAAATCTTCCTTACTCATTGGTTGATGATATTTAGGTTGGATTTTGTTGTTATTAGGTTGTTGTTCAATGTTAAAAATAGTCCTATTCAAAGAAGCAATAAGAGGAATAGTATATGAGACTCTTTCATCCATCGCATTCTTGTTTTTATAATGTTGAAGTATTTCTACTTCTTTATTGGATGTGTCTTGGGAGGATCTTTCTCAAATTCCCTCATGATATAAGCTTTCCTTTTGCTTGTTCAAAGGATTCTTCTAGGGAAGTAGGATAAAAGGACATCACCTTGTATTGAAGATGGGGTTCAAAGATCATATAAGAAAAAGCTGGAAGAGGCTATCACTGGGTATATTATGTTCGCTCATGTGAATATGGTCTTCCAATGTTTGATTAAAGTTTACGCTAATTATTTTTTAGATTGTTGGCAATTGATGAAAGAATTGATATTATTCTTAGGTAGATCGTGATATTGGAATTTGTTCACTAGGGATGTCACTAGGGACTCTAGCTCAACTATATAATTGGAGAGAAAATTATGGTACCTATCCAAAACATCTCCAGTAAGTGTATTAGCTAGAATTTTGTGGTAATATATGAATTGATTCTTATCTTATCTTTATAAATATTACCAAAGGCCTTAATATGAAGAGTGGGATCAGTAGACCCGTCATAAGAGATATAAGGAGCAATGCCACCAATATCCATGCTAGTAATATAAGGTGCTAAAGGATCTTATTGGAATACTCTCAAGAATTTTTTTGGATAGGGGTTGGATGATGGGCACCCCATTAGCCAATTTGGAAATCAAGGGGGTGTGGTGCCGCAATATATTGTTGTAGGGCCGTTGACTAATTGAACCATGTTGGCTTGCATTTGGAGGAATTGAGCCATAGTAGCAGATTGTTGTTGGATCATCCTAACAATATGTTAGAGAATGAGATTTAGTAGGGCAGAATTAGAGGAATTTTCAAATGAACCTACTTTGGGACCTTTCCCTTTTCTTCCCTATGGTCAAGTTCAAAAATAAAGTCAAGAAGAAATTTGCTAAGTATTTATTCTTATTTGTTTTTGTATTGAGGAAAATGAGATAGATACTTATAAATATTAGGAGGATGATTAAAAGTATCATCATTTTGGTTTTCTTCTTATTCAACCTTAGGTGGGTCATTGCGGAGAGGGTATAAATTTTATTTATAGGTGCCCTATGACATAACAGTCCATGCAAAAGTGAAACTTAGCTTAAGGATGATACGATCTTGGAAATGTCTGCATAGTAAAGTTAGAGGACCCCAAGCCCAGATACTTAATGGTGAAGTGATGATATTGTTGAGAAAATTTCTAAAAATGAAGGCTACATGTACAATCAGTCATACAAGCTGAATGGTTTACATAGGTGTTGAAGGCATCCGGAAGTGGATCTAGAAGGATAGACAAGATCGGTCATGCATGCATGTTTACACAGAGGCCGATGAAGTTTAGAGGTGAGAAAACAAGAACAAATAGAATCACCCCTAGGTGATGGTGTCTATGATGACATGTTTTAAGGTTTTTGGGTTTTATATGCTTAGATGAAGTCAAATTTGAATATGGATTCTTTTATTGATTTGTGCTCAATCAAAAGGTTTTTAATATTCATGTCGGGTTCAAAAAAGATGTATGGTGGGCCAAGAATGTGTCTCAATAACTTGCACTCCTAAATCATCCATTCTATAAGGGTATCGATGCAATGAGTAGGAAACACACATGAATTGATATACATTGGGTAGATTTAAAAGGGATATAGTGAGTGTTAGGGTCACATATCTAGAGGAAAGTAATCCCTACACTAGGTCAACCTAGGGTTTCCAAGGCCCACAGTCAAGATAGAGGAGAGAACCCTACTAAGATATCGGTAGTTGGGTGTGGAGAAATATGGATCTACAATTGATAAAACAAGAATACATAATATAATTTAAATGAAATGAATGTGAAGATAAGGAGTTGATAATGAATAAGGGTATTATGCTAACTAGAATCCAAACATATGTAATACTAAGATAACATAGCACAATGAGGGAAGAAGATGAACTTATCTATGTAAAATGACAAGATATTGTTAGAGCACTCACATTGTACCTATAGGGTGGTAAATGATGCATCTATCTCTCTAGAGAATCAACATAATAAGAGAGAACCTATTAGGTGGAAAGGGGAACGCCATTTCTATCTTAGACTCACTATATGTGATCTAATAATAAAAGTAACCCATCCAAGAAGAAAAATGTCCAATCCAATCCAAGCAAAGTGCAAGATAAACCAAGAGGTAACCGATAATATGTAAATATGGCCTAAAATAGCAGAGGATATGGTAGTTTGAATGATTCTAGCTTCCTTTGTTTAGTAATGTCAATATGTGGTGTATATAGTACACCATCACCCATAAGTGATGGTGTCGGAAAAGGAAATACAAAAATAACATCATCATCCATGGGCAATGGCTTAGCCAAAATTAATGAAATGAGGTAGTGTGTCATGAAAATTAAAAGAAAGGTGACATGAATAAAAAAGTGCAAAGTGATGAAATGCAAGCAAGGAGTTATGAATGTAATGTGTCTGAGACCTAGGAGGACAAGGATAACTAGTGCATGGATAACTAAGGAAAAGACCAAATAGAAAAAATCTCTTTATGTACTGTCTCTAACCCATAATGGCTACATGAATAACCATTCCCCATTCCCAAAAGGTCCCTTAAGGCACCCACTCTATAAATAGATTCATCGGTGATGCTTATCTATATAATAGAAAATTCTAGTAAGAGGTATGAAAGATGAAAAGTGAAAAATTAGGTGTATATAGATAAAAGCAAAGAAGTACATAGGGATACATAAAGGGTCATGGTAGGGGTATGCTTTGGTCTAATAAGTTGATTAGGACACAATTTTGGTGGCGAATCTCTGTCGGATCATTTCCATCCTTTTTTAGTCATTAGACTAGCCCAAATCAACATATAATCCAATATATTTACTAATTCTTCTTCTCCTCCTCATTGGTAGCACTTCATTTCATTATCTATCTTATTGATTTTATTATCCTCATATTAATACAATTAAGTTTGGAAATTAGTTGATTAGGATAATATACCATCGGTTACTACCCTAAAATAATTAACCATTTAGGTTAAATCAGTTTCACCGTAGGAAAATAGGAGGCCCATGGCTACATAAAATAAGCACACATTATGTAATGCATATAATAAACAAATATATATTTGTAAGCATTACATGGATACATAGTAACTATTCTTGTACACTCTATATGTATCGGCATAAATTTGTAGAAACTCAAATTTGGTAATTTACACTTTGGAAACCCTTGATTTTATTATGCACTCTTACTATGATAAATGTTACTTATCCATTCCCACCTAGACTTTCCAAGGTTGATTATTTAGCTTGCATATCCTTGTACATTCGACATGTCAACAAACTTCGATAATGAAATCTACAAAATCAATAGAGAAACATCATCCTACCATCTCTAAATTTAATTTTTGTAGGTAATCTATTGCTTATCGGGTAGTATAGTTTTTAGGTCCGTTCCATCTAGTCCTAACTTCTTTGTATGGTTTGGATCGAAATTTTCTCTAAATAAACTCTCAAATTGGCATCTTTCATTGGTTCTTATACTTCATCTAGGTCATCCTTTCTTAGATAAGTCATCTACAAAACTCTATATAAACAAGTAAACTCTACCTCATTTTCTAACCTAAAAATCCTAAGGCAATGCACTAGAGAAATCACTTCTTACACTTGTAAAAGGCATCCAAATCTACCTAAATCTCATAATTGTACATTTACAATCATTATGAAAGCACCCACATCAGATATGAAGCTACAAATCAGGTTGAGGTAGCCATATCTCTCATCTACAAGCACCCTAGCATCCTCTCTCCAAGTTTTTTAGAAAGAGACAATTCAAAGAAAGCAAGGTCAAAAAAGTGCCAAATATGATTAATCTATCTAGATATTTTTAGCACCAAATTATAGCACCCTCTGATTTGCTAGCATGAGATTTTACTAGGAAATCAGTGTAATTGGGTAACATGGAATCATCTCAAGGTGTGGGACCTTTCAATTGAGACAACTCTCCGAAAAGATGGTTTCTCTTCCTAATCTAATGATAAAACTACTCTTAATGAATTAAATGCAAATATCTACTCCTAATCTATGAATTCCAAGGGACCAAGGATAGGGAGAGAATATGAAAACAAATAAATCCTACACTACCAGAGGTGATAACACCAAGAGAAGGGTGTGAAACATTCTATTGAGGGAGGAAAATGGAATGAAATACAATTGAGAGAGGCTAGGAAAGATTTAACATAGTCCCAAACATGCACCCATTACAAAATATCCAATAAACACAACAATATGAACCTACAAGTGTTAGAGAACATGCACATAATAGAACAACAGTAATGGAGAGGCATGAAATTACAAGAAAAATGAGAAAGGGTTAAAGAGGAAACCACAATACAGATTTATTGCTTCAAATAATGCACAGTCCACTATATTTGTAAAATAGAGGCATAGATACACTTGCAAAGTTTATATGAAGGTCTGTAGCTCAATGAAGTTGAAAAACAATTTGATAGAGTATCCCAAATCTCCCAAAATATCTCGCTCTTCTCAAATGAGAAGTGTTACAATTTATAGAGGAAGGTGAGAGAGAGAGAGAGAGAGTGAATCCCGAAATCCTCCTTTCACCCACTTGCAAAGTACAATAAATGGCTGCAAAAAATGGGAAAGCTACAAAATCCATCCTTGGTATCTTTTAACTTCTTGTAGAAGAAAATGGTTGCCCATACTTCATTAAATGCATTTACAACCACCTAGAAGTCAACATTTCAAATTGGGTTCATTTTCTACATTTTCACTCACTAAAATCACCAAATCTCTAATTTATTAATTTTTGAGTGAAAAGGACATAACAACGATTCCAATGAGTCCAATTTTGTCCAATTTGGTTGAGTAATGAGAAATTTATGGCCATTTTTGTGCTCACTTCTCTTCACCCATTTTTTGGTTTGTTCATTGTTCTATGGGACTAAGCATTAAAATCGATTGCTTGAAACCATTATTTTTCACCTTTCTTAGGAATCCCAACTGCATAATAGTTGTATGACTCAATAAGAAAACAAATCATGTAAATACGGAACTAGAAAATTCCCCAAAATCTACAAGAATGGAAGTATAAAATAGAATAATCCAAATCAAAACAAAGTACACACACATAACACAACATGTACCATGGTTCACCCAATGTGGGCTACATCCACCAAAGATAGAGATCTCAATATATATAATAAACAATAGTATGAACCAACTCTTCATACAAGAGTATAATGTATCTCTCTAAGACTATATCCTCCTCAAGTTCTCTACATAGATCTACATGAGTAAACTACAACCGTGCCTCCAAACACCACCAGATCTCACATACCAGGAACTACTGCATCTCCCACTATGCAACCAAGCTCTCTGTGAATCTGCAAACAAGACCTCTCACAAGGGTCTACCAATGTGCAACCATAACTCTACACCAAGAAGTAAGTCTCTCCTCCATCTCTACATCTTCCACTGTGCAAACAAGAAGGCAACCTCCTCTACAATATCTGGATATTATCTCGTACCCACAATATATCCTACTAGACACAATACAAGATTCCTATGGACCAACAATACAACATGATCTCATAGATCTACAATACAAGATCTCACAAAACCTTTGGATATACAAGAATAAATACTATGTGTTTTACATACTATGCAAGCCATTACATTACATTGAGACTAAGACAATACAAAGGAAATACAATAGAAGACATAACACTCTTCTCACCATTCAGATGTACCTATTATTTCCTTCTGTCCAGCTTCTCTCCATTAAAGCTCTATCTTCATGCAACCTTTTCTTCTTTTTTTCTTCTTCTTCATCTTTAACCAAGGAGAATTAACATTCTTCCTCAATCCTTATGTTCTAACCCTAGTTTTCTAGCTTATATAAGCTTATACAAACTTAGGGCACCTTAGCTATGCATTTACAACCATCCGATCACTTTTACAATCAACCATTAGATCAAATCCACATCTAAAATAAAAACATAAATGCATAGTAACTATGTATGTTGGTTCCTAACTAATGCCGGTTCCCCTAACCGGTATCGGTTCCTCCCAGTGTGACCGATGATGGTTACCTAGCCGATGTCGATTCATTGTGTAAACCGATAAACCTAACAATCTCCACATTAGGAGATAAATTGTTGAACTTGTACATGTACCTATACATCACCGTCCTCTACATACTATGAAGACCATCTATTCTTTACATCAACAATTCTCTCAAATGAAATCAGGAAGATTAAACCATCTTCTAAAACCAAGAAGATAACAAACCCATGACTTACCATATACCTGCACGAAGCTACTACTAATTTGTGATACATGAGCTATCCATACATCAAGCTCCCACTGAATCATAACACCAAGCCTCTCATACAACCAAGCCACCATGACTAACACACCTGCAAGATCTCCCACTCAAACTGAAGTATTGAGCTTCAATCACAACCATAACCATACCTATAAAACCAACCATGTTCTCCAACCATCTATCCATGTCTCCATGCAACCACCAATGTAACTGACCAAAGACAAGTCAAACTAGAATATACGTAAGCAAAATAAGATCTTGGGCAAATACAACCCAAAAATTATTTCTTCATGCATCCAGTGGATAATTACTCAACAACACCTACATAACTCAAAGAATCCAACACTGCATTCTACAAATCTAACCCTGTATAAACAACTTGCTTGTCCGAGACAACCATCTGTAGAAAACATATCTATCATGGAGTAACATAGTAACAAGAGGAAATTAAAACACCCCTTACTCATGCTCAAGGGCATCTAAACCATGCTCATAGACATATATGTGAAAAAAAATATCGGCATCATCATATACTCAAAAAACAAAATCTATCCACATGTACAAAACTCACCATGTACATCTATCCATATCATTAGGCTCTCCATAAGCTCCAATTCTGCCGACTAACTCCAAAGCCACTCATGAATCATGTGCTAATCAATGTCAATAAAAATAACCTTGCTAACCATGTTACTAATAATTAGTGCAAATACCAGCAAAAAATGTCATCAAACATACTGCACAATTATCCAAGATGAAAGCAAATAAGGGTAACATCAATAAACTATAAATACACATTTTTTTCACATCTATAACATGAGAAAGTATGCAGATCTAGCCAATCACATTTCAGCTATGTAACAAATAGATTTTCCTTCTTCCACCCTTCAAACTCAAAACATTGCTCTCTCTTCTTAACCTAGCTGAAAAACCATCAACTTCCATCCCATAAGGATATCTAAAACCACAAAATAAAACTAGAAGTGATGTCAACATGCACTAAACACAAAATACCTATAAAACTATGACTATCCTCCAAAACAACTTGTGCCTCATGCCACTCTAAATAGTAACATCCTCCTCTCACTCGCACATGCATATGTGTCCAACCTGTAATGCCAATAACCATGGCTTGATCCCACTCAACGTGAACTCCCTACACTGCCTCTAATGATCAAGCTCAAAATCTCCAATATATATATATATATACCAGTGAGAAATAAAATAGATGAAAGAAAATATAAAATGATTCCCTTCTTATCAAATAATACTTCTACATCACATAAGTTTGGACTTCTTGTGAAGTAGGCTGAACCACCTTCTTTTCATCCATATGTACTCAAAATATTCTCGTTACCTGCAATTGTGTCTAAACATGACTTTTCATTGAGGATCTCATCCTTAGACTAGATACCCTTGTCCTTAAGATTCCAACACATCCGGAAATAAAATTCAAACACACCAAATATCCATGGTGCATATTTTACTTGTGCACACAATCCAAACATAATACTAGTTGCTTCAAATGAAATAAATAAAACATGAACCGAATAGAGATACCTAAATTTGACCCAAGTCTCACTTTGGACTCGAGCCAACTTTATCCTCTTTCTGATTTAAACATTGAAGTGATCTACTTCGTTTCTTCCTGTATAATCTATGAAAGAAACTTGATCCTCCAAACTAAACACTAAAACCATCCATGCCCTCTTCTGCTGCAAAAAAACTAGTACAAATTCACTATCACAGAGACCGACCATGATCGGTTGGCCACAAGTACTAGCTCCTTTGTGACAAATGTTGGTGCTATTAGAATTATCACAACACACAAAAATTGGCATAGTACACCAAACTAGGTGCCTACTCTGACCAAATCTAATAGTTGTGTTGAGCCAATCATTTCAAGAAGCACCCAAATCTTGTACAAAAACTTAACAACAATAATACATGCAAATAAATTACACCAAGATGAAACACATCACCTTACCAAAGCACCAAGACACTCACCCGCATCTTCAACCAAAGTACTTGCCTCTCTAATGGAAGCCTCATCTTCATTCTGTGTTATTATATTCAACCTCTCTAGAAAATCCGTGCATCTAATCTGCACCAAGGATGCATAACTACTCCTCTATCTCATACTCAGATCTGTAATCCCAAACCATGCATGTGCAACCAAAATATATAAGCACTACAATACCAAGATAAAAAAACCATACCTCTATACTCTGGATCTACAATTTGACCAACATGCATGTGCCTCCAAGAACTAGGGACACCTCAGCAAACAAGACACATTCACTGCATCTTCTCAATTTCTTCAGATCTATGATTTTCTATTTAAATAGGTCACCATAGGTCACCAACACTGGTTTCTCACTAACCAACCACGGTCACCCTCTAACCAACCACAATCACCTTGCCGACATCGGTATACCATACCAACATCAATCACTATCTTTTCTAGCAACCTTATATTTCTAGCTCTCACTTGATTTTAAATCTCTTCCTGTAATTTTCACATCAGGAAAAACAAAACCTTCTCTCATACAACTATTAATAAACCACTAACAAAACCATGAAGCAAACCCTTGCTTTGAAAACTAAAAGTCATTTCTCTCATACTAGTTGTTTGGAATCCCGATCATAGGGAATAGTGTTATGATTCAATAACAAACCAAATCATGCAAATACAGAACTAAACAATTCCCAAAATCTAAAACAGTGGAAGTATAAACTAGAATAATCCAAATCAAAACAAATTACATACACATAACACAAAGATGCACCGTGGTTAACCCAATGTGGGCTAGGTCCACCAAAGATAGAGATCTCAATATATATAATGAACAAGAGTACAAACCAACTCTTCATATAAGAGTATAATGTATCTCTCCAAGAGTATCTCCTCCTCTAGATATCTAAACGGATATACATGAGTGCACTACAACCGTGCCTCCAAACACCACTAGATCTAACATATCAAGAACTACTACATCTCCCATTGTGTAGCCAAGTTCTCTCGTGAATCTATAAATAAGACCTCTCACAAGGGTCTACCAATGTGCAACCATAACTCTACACCAAGAAGTAATTCTCTCCTCCATCTCTACATCTGCCACTGTGTAAACAAGAAGACAACCTCCTCTACAATATCTAGATACTATCACGTACCCATAAGCTATCCTACTAGCTACAATACAAGATTCCTATGGACCAACAATACAACATGATCTCATGGATCTATAATACAAGATCTCACAACAACCTGTGGATCTACAAGAAGAAACAATATGTGCTTTGCATACTATGTAAGCCATTACATTACATTAAGACTAAGACAATACAAAGGAAATATAGTAGAATACAATTGTTATCCCAAATTCACCCCAAGTTAATTTGGATAACTCATTATAAATAGACTAAGTCATTTAAATTATGGGGCATGCGAGAGGTCATCAAATTCAGCCCCGGGATATTCAAGAGAAAGACATCTCAGGATGGCTTACAAGTTAGAATTGAGAATATATGAGTTTTCTAGCATGTCAAGTCTCATAAAGCAAGCTACCTCACCATGGAAAATGTATGGAGCCATCTCATGTCACGTGTCAACCATGCATGCATCAACCGTCACATTCATTTTGGGGTTAAACCATATAGTAGTGTTACACTTGATTTATAATCAAATAAAGCATACAAGCAATGAATGCAGAAATAACTAGAAGATAAAATAAAACAAGAGAAAGATAACACCAAATTTAATGTGGTTCACCCAGTGTGGGATATGTCCACCAAGAAATGACCAATATTATTATTCAGTTCTTTATAGAGGAAATACAATGAATATATGTTGTCTTCTAACACCTCACAGGATGTTCAATGTTTTTCCCTCACTTAGCTACTCTTTCTTGCTCACCAAGAAAACTAACATGCAAAACAATTGCTATTTTATTCTCTTATACCCTCATACAATGCATACATGCATATATAACTATTTTGGGAAACTAACTATGCTTTTACAATCAATAAATCATCTTTAAAGAAAGAGATTTATTATAATTCTCGTTTAAAGAAAAAATCACCATCACATAGGTGACTGATGTCAGGGTTCTTGCTCGACCGATGTCGGGTCACTACTTAATCGATGTTGGTTACTTTCTAACCGATGACATTTCTCATGACCGATGTCATCCACCGCCAAAAATAGAAACGTGTAAAAGTAAGCTTCATGTGAATCAATTAAGCTCCACACTCAACAATCTCCCACTTAGAGATTTAATTGTTGCATTATATTGTGAATCACCATCCTTGGTTCCTTTTCCTTGAATTTTTCTTCCTCTTCAAGTCTCAAACTTGAAGACCAAAAGAAGTGGAGTGAAGCTTACACTTCTTCCTTACCAATGGCTTCGTTAGCATATCTGTAGGGTTCTCATCCGTATGGATTTTCTCTTAATTCAGCTCCCAACCTCCAACACCTAACATATGAAGTGATACCTCAACAAAATGTGTTTTGTTCTTGAATGAAATGTTAAATTATTTTCCAAATGGATCACGCTCTGAATATCATTGTATAATATGCAATCCTCTTGCTCCTTTCCCAACTCTTCCATGATCCTACTCTCATCCATATCATCTCTTTGCTAGCTTCGTAGCTGCAATATACTCTTCCTCTGTAGTAGAAAAAGCCACAACCTTTCGCAATATCAAAATATAGATAATTTTCAAAAATTTCCACCTACCGTGAAAACATATCCATTGATGCTCCTCTTGCCATACAAATCTCCATGCATACCGAATCAACATATCTCGCATAAAGAAGTATCTAACCCTCCACAAAGATAACTCCATGCCAAATGTCCCTCTCAAGTACTTGAGAATCCATTGGACCGCTTTCCAATGTTATTTACCTGGATTACCCATAAACCTGATCACAACTCCCATTGCTGTGTAATTTTTGGTCTCATATAAACCATGGCATACATAAGACTTCCTACTAGTGAATAAGATGGAACATGTGCCATGTACTCAACCTCCTAATGTGATGAAGGACACTATTTTTTTCTCAATTTGAAGTGTCTAGACATAGGTGTACTAACAGTTTTGAATTTTTCATGTTAAACCTTTCCAACATAACATGATGTGGGGTCATTTAGATTATCTTTCTCTGAAACTACTCAAGCATGTGAACTTGCTCTATTACTCCATCCACCCTGCTAGAGGATCATCAATTGATGTCCATGCAACATCATCTCTTGTATTTCTTATCACCTTGAGATCCAATGAGACCTAGTACTGCTTAATTCTTGAAGACAACAACCTGGAGGAGGGTTAACTTTATGAGCAAAGGTGATCACCTTGTGATCACTAAAACAATATATAAAAGATGTAAAGAACTTCTATGATTTGTCCCAAGCTACAAAATCTGTTCATAAAGTCTCTAACATTCATACCTTCTTGAGTTCTCTTACCATACACCTTTTCACCCAAATGGAGCTCTTCTTCTGTATAGTCACAAGCTCTTTTCTTAATTGATGGAACATGACCAAGGCAACAAACCAATGTTTCAAGTTCCTTTATGAATACTCAAGCATCTTTCTACTAGTGTGCAGTCTCAATACTCTGCCCTCAAGACTGAACTTAGTCTAAAAGCATCCAACTCAAACTCTTAATACTCAATTAGTTGGTTCCCAGGGCATACCAACAGCTCAACAGACCTCCCTTCACCATGATTGAGGTATTCATGAGTACCAAATACTGTCCTAATCTAGGTTTTTCCTTTATCACCTCGCTTGTATGTTTTTGAAGTGACTTATACAGTCCTAGAACCCCTACACAGTCTAAATTTACTCCAAATCACTGGTAGGTTTCTCTCTAGAATCAAGGAACACATTAATAGTACTAGGATAGTCATCATTCAACATCCATACACAGGTACTTAACTCTAATTCTCCTTGACATTAGCCCTTTGAACATTTTATTGTGGACTAACACAGTCCTAGACCACTGTACAGTCTGATTATAACTAGAGGGAAGGAATTTCCCATGTACCTATATGCCCAATGTCATTCATATTCAACCAACACACCTGGATAGGTTCTCTCCCATTAGTGTATTTTCATCATATTGTATCCATCTCCTTCATGTTTTAGGTCCTCCTTTCTTGCCAAATACAAATCCTAATCCTGCAATCATCTTTTATATACTAACAAGGTAATAACTTCATGCATTCAAACCTGAGATCATGCAAATACATCCCATATATCCCTATTTTGTCCATCATATCAATCTATCATCATGATTAGTCTTGCTATAATGCAAAAATCCTGTGTATGTTCTTTATTTTTTTATCAGAATTATACACGTTGTATCTCGAATACACAGTCACCTATAACTTGAGCGACACAAGATCATTCTTCACCAAATTTTGATGATCTTTAGATCATATCAATGCAGAGATATTGTAAAAGTTTCAAGTGATTCTATCCATGGAATAAAAAGATATACGAAGCCCTAGTTCAGGCCCGAGAGGCAATAATTTACTATAAAATCCAAATTATGCATTTTCAAAACATGCAAAAATTACCAATGTGATGCACATCATCTGTAGAACCTTTTCATGCTGATAATCAAGAGATTTACATCATTTGCATGTCATGGAGGGTTTCTATCCTGCTGTCCTGCCAGGATCCTTGTGCACAGTCCATTGAAAACAAGTTGTTTCATACAAAGCAGAGTATATTTATTCTTTCAAACATCATATACCTGTTGTTATTCATTGTTCCATCCTTTCAAAAACCTTGAGAACCCCTGTTCTACTTCATCTCCATCGAATCACCTATGAAATAGGTATTCATTAGCTAAGAATAGACTCTCTAAAGCTCCTAAACTGACTCCTAAGCCAACTCACACTCCTAGGAAGACTCAACCATCTTCTCAACATAGAAATCCTGTGTATATCACCTTGATACTCTCCTGTAATCCATACAAGGAAGCTATTACATGATGTCAAGGCTTAAAAAGACCTTAATTAGCCTATATTACTCCTTAAATGCCAAGTCAAGTCTCCTTATCATCTTCTTACAAGCATATATTCACTTCTACAACATACTTAACTCTAACATTCATTTATTCACACCTAAAAACATGTATCATGGTCTTATATGACCTTATTATGTGTTGTTCCTTGATGCTCCTGCATCAAAGTGCCCTTGAGAAAAGAATTTGAGCTCCTGCTCAAATGGTTCTTCTTCTTTCTTGTCTTCCAATTCATCATTATTTCCTTTGTTGGTATAGTTTGTCTCCTCCATCTACTCTTGCATTTCCTCTCCTCAATTCTACTCTTCTTGCTTGCTCCTTGCTTCATCTTCCTCTTCGTGGTCTTTGTCTTCAATTCTGCCTCTTGTTGGTCTTCTATCTCCTTCACTAAGTATGTTAACTCTGGTTTGTGTTCATAACAGCATGTAGCTACAGCTCCTTGATCATTGCTAAGAATGTTCTCATAAGACTTGATAGTTTTCTCCACCTGCTCTATCAATAATACTCTTTCTCTTTCATTTTTGGCATTTTGATAAGCTTGCTTCACCTTAGGAATGAAGTGAAGGTCTGCAATGCAAAAATCTACCTCCTCAGCCTGTTTTGAAGGTTCATATGCCTCCTCAACTGAAATCTGATTCTCTTCTACCACCTCTTCACTTGTATGGTCTTCATGTCTATCTGCATGACCCTCCTTGGCTTGATATATGACTTCCTCTAATACCTTTAGTTCCTCTTGCAGTTGCTCCATACTTTTGTACTCAAAATCACATTTTGGTGCTTCTTCACCTATAAATGCCTCAACTTCATCATCACATGTGTCTTCTATATCTTCTTGTTCCTCTTGTCTCATGAACTTTCTCATTGAATCATACACTTGATTCATCTCTTTGTCTACCAAACCTGCATTCACAATATTAACAACACCATTAGAAGTAAAGGGTTGAGGCCATGAAGCCTCTTGAATGTCTACAGAGTGCTCTTCTTCTCCATTTTTTTGTTTTTTCATTGACCATTTTCAACTTGGTCATTTTCATTCTTTCTCTCTCCTGATTTGCTTCCTCCTCGGTTCCTCTTTCCTTAATTGTTTCATTTCTTGCAACTTTTCATGCTGCTCTATCCTTGGCAACACCTCTTCTCTCTCCTTCTTCTCAACTGTTCTCCTTCTTCTCTCAATTTCCTGATTTCTCTTTGTTTTTGCTGTCATTCTCTTCATCAACTCTTCTAGTATCTTCATTTCTTCTTCCAAGTCAGCTCCATCAACTTCTCTTTCATCTTCATCATATATAGGACCTGTTTTGTCTTCATCCTTCTCTGAACTCTGACTTCCCTGACTGTACTCAGCTCTTGCTTCACCATCTTTTGAAGACCTTCCACTTTCCATTACTTCATGTTTGATGACTTTGTACTACTGCTCCTTGAAGCTCTTAGCTTTCCATACCTTGTTCTGGATGACCTTAGGTTGATACACCATTTTTTTTTCATGTTTTCTTCTCCATTCATGAGTTAGATTGTGTTTGTACTCATTTCTACTCTCTTGTGCACCTGCATACTGGACTGATTTTATCTTGTAAACTGAATTTTCCTCCATACCTTGCCTTGGTTCTTCATGACTGAGCTCCAGTTTGATGGTCTCTTCTGGACTCTACCTTCTCCTCTTTGTCCTTAGTTTTCTCAAGCCATTTAGGCATCACATAATTATGCTTGATCTCTTTGGGTAGCATATACTTTTGATGACCTGCTGATTTATCTTCATTCCCTATTTCCTTGAGCCTTCTAGGCATTACATGATCACACACATCTTCTTGTGTTAACCTCTTATCATTATCTTGCTCTAGGTCTTCTTTAATGTCAGAAACATCACTCTCATAAATCTGATCATCATATTCAGTCATCATACTTACTTGTTCAATGGCTTTTAGCTTGCCTATATCCTCCTTAATGGCTTCTTGTCTGGCTTTACTCTCTTCCTGGACTTCTTCTTCACTTGGGATGCTATCCAATGCATCATAATACTCCATGTTCTCTATCATGCTTCCCTTGTCATCATGGAAGTCTTCACTCTTTTCATATCCCTCTTCAAGCTGGTCCTTGCAGCTGTCTTGTTCATTTCTCTTCATGGGTGCTTGGCTTACACCATCCTTCATATTTCTCAAGCTCTTAAGCTTAACCTGCATCAACAAGTTCTTCATACCTGCAAACATAAACAAAAGCTTAGATATAAAAACAAGAGACCATAGTGTCTCCATGAGTGCTCCTTTCCTTAGCACCTTCCTCTCATTCTCCTTTCCTTCCTTAAGTGCTTGTTTTGGCACTTTTTCTTCTTTCTTGTTCTCTACAATGAGAACTTCTTTCACCTCTTCTTGTTGCTCATTTGGAAACTCTTCTTTCTTCCTCAAGGCATCCTTTCTGTGCCTTCTATCTCTTTTCACCAATGACCTCACAGGCCATTTCATCTTCCCTCTCAATACTAGGCCACTCTTCTTCTGATGGCTCTCTTCTTCCTGCAACTGTAACCACATGGTGGTCACTTTCTCCAAATCTCTCTTCACTTCATCTATTTCTTTTTGAAGTGCCAATATTCCTCTCATCTTCTCCTCTTTCCTCTTTTTCTCTTTCTTTTCATGTTCCTTTTGATAGCTTAGGAACTTAACCAATTCACACATCAAAGCTCCTACCTCCATGATAAGATTCAATCACAAACTTTACAATATGGAGTTCTCTGAAAATTATAGAAATAAATAGCTTGAAAACATGTGTTTGTTACCTTGAACTCCTTGGTATTGGATCTACCTTTTGTTTCCTGTTATGGCTGTCCTTTGATCTCCTATCCTTCTCTGATACCAAATGATGCAGGGGGTCATTTAGATGATCTTTCTCTGAAACTACTCAAGCACGTGAACTTGCTCTATTACTCCATCCACCCCGCTAGAGGATCATCAATTGATGTCCATGCAACATCATCTCTTGTATTTCTTATCACCTTGAGATCCAATGAGACCTAGTACCTGCTAATTCTTGAAGACAACAACTGGAGGAGGGTTAACTTTATGAGCAAAGGTGATCACCTTGTGATCACTGAAACAATATATAAAAGATGTAAAGAACTTCTATGACTGTCCCAAGCTACAAAATCCGTTCATAAAGTCTCTAGCATTCATACCTTCTTGAGTTCTCTTACCATACACCTTTTCTCCCAAATGGAGCTCTTCTTCTATATAGTCACAAGCTCTTTTCTTAATTGATGGAACATGACCAAGGCAACAAACCAATGTTTCAAGTTCCTTTATGAATACTCAAGCATCTTTCTACTAGTGTGCAGTCTCAATACTCTGCCCTCAAGACTGAACTTAGTCTAAAAGCATCCAACTCAAACTCTTAATACTCAATCAGTTGGTTCCCAGGGCATACCCACAGCTCAATGAGACCTCCCTTCACCATGATTGAGGTATTCATGAATACAAAATTTGTCCTAATCTAGGTTTTCCTTTATCACCTCACTTGTATGTTTTTGAAGTGACTTATACAGTCTGTAACCCCTACACATCTAAATTTACTCTAAATCACTGGTAGATTTCTCTCTAGAATCAAGGAACACATTAATAGTACTAGGATAGTCATCATCCAACATCCATACACAGGTACTTAACTCTAATTCTCCTTGACATTAGCCCTTTGAACATTTTATTGTGGACTAACACAGTCCTAGACCACCATATACTGATCGATTATAAATAGAGGGAAGGAATTTCCCATGTACCTATATGCCCAATGTCATTCATATTCAACCAACACACCTGGATAGGTTCTCTCCCATTAGTGTATTTTCATCATATTGTATCCATCTCCTTCATGTTTTCAGTCCTCCTTTCTTGCCAAATACAGTCCTAATCCTGTGCAATCATCTTTTATATACTAACAAGGTAATAACTTCATGCATTCAAACCTGAGATCATGCAAATACATCCCATATATCCCTATTTTGTCCATCATATCAATCTATCATCATGATTAGTCTTGCTATAATGCAAAAACTGTGTATGTTCTTTATTTGACTGTAACTATACATCACTGTTGTATCTCGAATACACAGTCACCTATAACTTGAGCGACACAAGATCATTCTTCACCAAATTTTGATGATCTTTAGATCATATCAATGTAGAGATATTGTAAAATTTTCAAGTGATTCTATCCATGGAATAAAAAGATATACGAAGCTTCCTAGTTCGGCCCGAGAGGCAATAATTTACTATAAAATCCAAATTATGCATTTTCAAAACATGCAAAAATTACCAATGTGATGCACATCATCTGTAGAACCTTTTCATGCTGATAATCAAGAGATTTACATCATTTATATGTCATGGAGGGTTTCATCCTGTTGTCTGTCGGGATCCTGTGCACGATCCATTGAAAACAAGTTGTTTCATACAAAGCAAAGTATATTTATTCTTTGAAACATCATATACATGTTGTTATTCATTGTTCCATCCTTTCAAAACCTTGAGAACCCCTGTTCTGCCTCATCTCCATCGAATCACCTATGAAATAGGTATTCATTAGCTAAGAATAGACTCTCTAAAGCTCCTAAACTGACTCCTAAGCCAACTCACACTCCTAGGAAGACTCAACCATCTTCTCAACATAGAAAGCCTGTGTATATCACCTTGATACTCTCCTATAATCCGTACAAGGAAGCTATTACATGATGTCAAGGCTTAAAAAGACCTTAATTAGCCTATATTACTCCTTAAATGCCAAGTCAAGTCTCCTTATCATCTTCTTACAAGCATATATTCACTTCAACAACATACTTAACTCTAACATTCATTTATTCACACCTAAAAACATGTATCATGGTCTTATATGACCTTATTATGTGTTGTTCCCGATGCTCCTACATCACAACACCTTATTGATATAAGCCTCCCGAGACAAATACAACTTCTTCTTTTTCTTGTCTCGGTGAATTTGCATGCCAATGATTTTCTTTGCAGCTCCCAAATCATTCATTGCAAATGTTTAACCTAAAATTTCTTTAAATTTACCAATGTCCTACATACTAGATCCCGCAATCATCATATCATTCTTAAAATAAACACAATGGTTAGATTCACATCTCATATAACCATGCTCATGCATAAAATTGTCAAATCTCAAATACCATTGCCTTGGAGCTTGTTTGAGCCCATATAGGCTCTTTTTCAATTTACACACAAGTTTCTCCTTACCCTTGACTTCATAACCAAGTGGTTGTTACATATAAATATCTTCCTCCAAATCACCATGAATAAAATTCATCTTAACATCAAGTTGTTCTAAATGCAAATCTTATGTGCAACCAAACTTAGAACAGTACGAATAGAAGTCATCTTAACTACAAGAGAAAAAATCTCATCAAAGTCAATATCTACTTTCTGTGCAAATCCATTTACCACAAGCCTCACCTTATACCTTTTCAGTCCACCTCTTCTTCCTTGATTCTGTAAACCCATTTGTTTTGTAGAGTTTTCTTACCTACTAGCAACTTGACCAAATCCCATGTCTAATTTTGTTCCAAGGAGTCCATCTCCTCATCCATGCCATGCTCCCACTACTCGTGGGTATCTACTTGCATTGCTTCTTCAAATATTTCTAGTTCACCACTATCATTCAATAATAAATAAGAAAAGGAAGGTGAAAATATCTCTAGAGGTATACTTACTCTTTGTGACCTTCTTACTAAGATCTGGGGTGTCTGGGGCTCATTTTGTTCCTATTGCACATTCATGTCAATATTTGTCGATGATTGAAACTAGTCACTGTAAATGACCATGGTTTGGTAATGACCATGGTTCCTCTATTTTTCAACCGACTTTGGTTTCCTTACTAACATCGTTCTAGAGTACTAACCTGTTCTTGTAGTTGTCTTCTCACGAACTCCGATCTTGTCTATCGATGTTGGTTATCCCGACCAACATCAATTTTTGTAGAACCGACGTCGGTGTCTATGGATGTCTATTTTAGGTCTAAAATTTGATTTTCCTTCAAAATATCCTCAACCTGTTCATGTTTAGGCACCAAAACCTGATCCTTGTACATTCTTTTTCATTCAAATCAAAGGGTATGACTCTAACAATCTTACAATCTTCTAAATCCCAAAATCAATATCTGAAATCACTAGAGCCATAACCAATAAAAGTAAATCTCTTAGATTTAGCATGCACTTTCCTCCTATTTCCTCTATCAACATGCAAAAATATTCTAAGCCAAAACTATGAGAAAAGAAAACTCTACCTATTTTTGGACCAAGATTCTTGGTATGGCTGCCCAAACCTCCATCTCGGAAATTAATGACGGTTGTTGGTAGGTGAGAAAAACTTTCTATATAATGTATTCGACCAACTCATTTTTAAAGGGGACATTACAGGAGCTAGGGAAACTCTTGCAAGAATTTCCCCTCAACTCCATTTGAGTTGTGAGCCTTCTCTTAGGGTTATCAATGTAATTATGCCTTTGTGCATCAAATGTAATGGTCTGTGCATACTTTGAAGCAATAAAAATTGTGTTTTGTGGCGTTTCTTCAACCCTAGCTCATTTTTATTGTATTTTGTGCATGTTCTTTCACTTACAAGTTTATGATGTTGTGTTCTATGGAGTTTTGATGGTGGATTAGGATCTAGGTTTGTGTCACATTTTCTAACCTCCCTCAGCCCCTTTTTCCCTATTTCATCCTCCCTCAATAGAGTATCTCGCCCCTTTTCTTGGTGTTATCTCCCCCCTTAGTTTAGGAATTTCATTTTATGCATCTCTTTCTTCCCTGGTCCCTTGGAAAATCTAGGTTAGTGTTAGGATAGTTGCATTTCCCTTTCTAGGAGTAGTTTAGCATTAGGATTAGGTAGAGGAAGTTGGCCTTCTCGAGGTCCATCTCAGGTTTGTAAGTCCCACAACTTAAGAGATGGACCCATGTTATAAAAATTGCACCGATTTCCCCACACACATAGAGAGAAAATCGGGGTGTTGTAATTTAGACATAACAATAACACTCTTCTCACCATTCAGGTGTACCTATTATTTCCTTCTTCCCATCTTCTCTCAATTGAATTTATGTCTTTATGCAACCTTTTCTTATTTTTCTTTTTCTTCATCTTTAACCAAGGAGAATTAACATTCTTACTCAATCCTTATGTTCTAACCCTAGTTTTCTAGCTTATATAAGCTTATACAAACTTAGGGCACCTTAGCTATGTATTTACAACCATCTGATCACTTTTACAATCAACCGTTGGATCAAATCCTACATCTAAAATAAAAACATAAATGCACGTGTAACCATTATTGGTTCCTTGGCTGGTGTCGAGCCCCTAACCAATGTCGGTTCCTCCCAAGTAACCATGTTGTTGTGACCGGTGTTGGTTAATATTTAAACTAAAACCTTAAATGCATGCCTTTGTGAAGAAATTCAACACCACAACCTAACAAACTTTCCCCATTCATGAAAATTTACGTGTTTAAAAGGTTTCGGGAGTCACTCTTAAATTTTGTGGGCCCATAGTGTTTACTTTCATCAAATTGAGGGGTTAGTATGCGACTAGGTATTGATATGGGCCATCTTCATCAATTGGCTCGCTAAGATGGCTTCATTCTACATTTCCCGAGCTACTTCAAGACCCCTTCACTCATCGATAAGCTCCCGTGTGTGTCTTCTCCACTATCTCGGTGGGTTCCTACTTCGTCGACTCCTCATTAAGTCATTGCATATCCAAATCACCTCGCACCCACTCAACATCTCCCCACACCTTTTCACCCAACTCCCGACTTGCGTCCACATTGGCTCTAACTTGACGCACATCACATTTATCGGCCAACCCCTCCATGTGTGAGAAAATTAGGCCCATGGAGAATTCACGCCCCTGTGGCCCGAGTTCTCCATGTCCCCCTATGCGGCTGATGTGAAGCTTCATTGTTTTGGGTCATCCCACCTTCCGATCTTGCATCTCACCTTAACCCCATATTGAATTATGTTGCACCGACTCACCCTTGCTCTAAATGATTCCGCAAACTCCCCATGTGGTGATGCCGACATGTAAATCCCGTGTGGCCCAATGAATTTTTATTTTTGGGGTGGCCAATCCTCGACTTAGCAACAATGTGTCGAGTTCCTAATGTATCCTTCACATCCACATTGACTCATTCTCATCTCAGTGGTGCGCTAGGCGCGCATAACTCACCTCGGTCTTACACTATATGAGGTCACCTTAATATTATGGTAAAAGTGGGTTTCTTGGGAACTCGAGGCTTCGTTCCTCCTAAGCCACTTAAATGTGAAAAGGGTGAGTTGACTAACTTACAAAGGTCATGGAACCTACCCCTTTGCTGACCAACCTGTGGGCTCACCGAGTTAATTCATCCCTTTTGCTACCATGAAAACCCATCTCAAAGGATCTTCCCAACTAACTCACGAGTCATCTAATAGCTCGCTCAATAACTCAAAGAGTTGTTTTGGGTCCTGTTATCCATATTTCACCCCGTACCAAATATTGGATCGACCATGATCTCGCATAAGAGGAAATAGATTAAAAGGTAGATAGAAAAGGCTTCAAAATTGGCTAAGTATAAAGGTCTAAGTGGAGAATTCTAAGTGTTAGTATGGCGCGATACAAGGGGTGAATAGAGAAAAGGTTTCTAAATGAACGCCAAACTACTACATGTCCCAAGGGAAATCAAGGAATCGAAGGAAAGGGAAAAAGATAAATTGTGGACCCGTAGGCCCAAATTTTGTTCCAATCAGGCTGCCACATGTCCCATATCAAAAGGGGACCCATTTTTCAATTTTTTTCCAGCCCTCATATACGGACCTGATAAAAAATTTGAAGGGGCATATCTTTCAACTTAGGGCTTGAAATATTACAAATATAATGTTGTTGGAAAGATCTCGGCCTCACCCATGCCATGGAGTTCTAAAACTTTAATTTGAGGAGGTTAGGTGAAGAAAAATGGAGGAAATGTCATAGGATTTCAACGGGATCTTCTTGACTCAACAACCAGATAAGATTTGATCTGTTTCATCATTTCCTCTTCCTTCAAGGCACCGAACCAAGGATTGATACAAGTAAAGATGGATTTGGGGAGATATTTCATTAGAGGCATTAACAGCGGTGGTTGAGCTTAACCTATTTTTCTCGCTTCTCTCTCTCTTTTCTTCTTTTAGTTGAATCTATAAATATGGGAAGGATTCATTGTAAAGGGTTGGACATTCTTTGTTTTATAGGTTCCCTTCTCCTCTTAGCAAAGGGATTTGTGGGGTTCAGGCCTTCCATCAAAAATTACATTATGTTTCTACCTCTTGGCTACTTTGTAATGGACTGTATCAATCTACAGAGCAATAAAACATGTCTATGTGATCGATTTTAGATCCTTTCTTATCTCTTTTTATTTCATATGATCTCCCATTATATATCTTTCTATCTTTACTTGTTTATTATATGCATTTTGTTGTTTTGTGTCTATTAGCAAAACAAGTGTCCATCATTCCTTCGGTGCATCACCTTGTAGTTTAGCTTTGTTTTAATTTTTGTATTCCTTTTATCCCTGTCTCCTTGGTAAATTTTAGATTAGGATTAAGAATAGATCCTCTGCAAGTTTCTACATATGCACCTAAATATAGGAATAAGGAACCAACCTTCAATCTGGAGAGCTTTCCCATTTTGCAAGGTCCCACACCTTGGGGAAAGTTCAATGTTATGCAATCACACTAAATGATTCTGCCTTAGAAAAGTAGATTTTTAGAGCTCATTTGGGGGTTGTGATTTCACACTAACAATTTTGGCATGCCCAGTGGGACTAAGAAGTCTCCATCTTATTACAGTAAGGATTGATGTACACTTGTTGTGATTCTAGCTTTTAAGAAGCCTTAAAATTGTACATTTGGTGACTCTAAAAGAAACAAATCTATTGGTTTCAGAGCCCAAGCTTAGGAGATTCATGAGAAAACTCGGTCTAGAGAAAGGAAAGAAGGTATATTTGAATACTTGTGTCTATCCCCAGGTAGAAAAAGGAGAGGAAGAAGATTTCAGAGGTCTCCATCTCCACCAAGCAAAACCTTTTCAACACCTCCACCTGCAAGGCCTTTCTTTCGGTTCTGTAAGGGTTCTTAGGCCAATCAAAATGGCACAATCAAAATCTTATGTCAACTTCACTGGTAGTAGTCCACTCACCTTGAATGCACAAAACCTAATTTTGATTGCAGCATTAAAGAGCATCCCATATTTCACTGGGGAAAATCAAACTTCTCCTGGTGACCATGTCTAAGATATTGTAAATGTTTGTACAATCCATGAGATCCATGAGATGGAAATTGCATTCAAGCTACTCACCTCTTCATTCAAAGGGAAAGCTTCAAAATGGTTCAAGAGTCTTGAAGCAGGCTCTATCCAGAACTAGAACCAGTTGTGCACGGCTCTTCACAATCAGTTTGGGGAAAAAGGTGATAACTTGTCTTTATTAGAGCAACTAACAACAATCAAGAGAGCCCCGAATGAGCAGCTGACAGACTTTAACCTCAAATTCCAATAGACCTGGGATAGGATTCCAATAGCAATAAAGCCCACTAATGAAGGTGCCTTCTTATACTTTCTTAGGGCTTTAAATTATGATATTTCTTTGATGATTCAGTCAATGGGGGGCACTACATTACCTGCAACCTATAGCCTCTCCATAGGGGTTGAGAACCGTTTGATTCAAGCTAGAAAAATCACTCCTAGGTCATCCATGCCTCTTTGTACCTTGAGTTAGGAAGCCCATATACTATCCAAGCACCTACATTAGCTCTTATACCCACCCCTAGGAGTCAAAGATCAGTTGAAGCTTCTAATTCATCATCTAATGCCTCTAAAGAGCTTCAAGAAGTGATGAAGCAACTTCAAAACTTTGGGAATGTGCTAGTGACCATCAAAAGACAACAAGTTCGAGTTACAAACCATACTAGCCCTGAGATAAATATTAAGCTAGACCCCAATATCGTAAAATAGGCCACCACCTCAAACTGTGAATCGATCCGAGCCAAAACCAAGGACACCCCTAAGTACTGGTAGACCTTTTAGGTCATATGATCCTAACACAACTTCAACATTAAGAGCATTGGTCCCAGCACAAAACAATATGGCACAGGAATATGATTGGTACTTTCCATGTGATCAACCACATAATCAATCAACATGCTTTAATGGTTCTCTAAATCAGGCCTTGATGGTGTAAACCAGTATGGTGCCACAAGAACCTAGCTAAGAGGAAGGTCAACAACAAGGAGATCAACAAGGTGGCCCCCCAAACGAGACTATGCTTATCAATTAGAAGGCTGAAGACTTATGTGGGATGAATTAGTCCCCTTCCCAAAGTGTGTCTCGCAATATACGGTCCAAAAGAGAAGTATTGGATATGGCCAACCACTAAACTCAAGTGACCTCAACCTTCCATCACTCCAAAGGTCTGGTGCTCCAAGTATAACTCCCAACATTCTAGACCAATCCAGACCACCTTCCAAACCGGATCGTGCACTTTGGTTGTAGCGACCCATGTGCAAGAAAGAAATGTGTTTGGGAGGGGGTAAAAAGATATCTCAATCAATATTATTGAGTAGAAAAAGGACAAGTGTGAACATTTCACTATGGGAGTCACTAGTCATTCCAGGGGTAGAGGGATTTGTTGCAGATCGCCATGTAGAATTGGTCAAGTTTAAATCACCCCCTTAACCAAGAAGAGAGAGTGCTTTGCTAATGCAGTTCAACTAGGGAGAAACCATGGAGAATGACAAGGTAAAAACCTAAGACCTCCTCCTTTCTATGTCTCATTGATTATTGGAGACAAATTGGTGCACAATTGTATGATTTATTCTAGGGCTAGTAGTTCTGTGATGCCTAAACAAATAGCTAATCAATTGGATCTCAATATGAAGTCATCTCTAGAGGAGTTTTCCAATTAGATGGGACAAGAAGTGACCACTATGGGAATTATCAAGGATTTGAGTCTCACTCTACACACTTGCCCTAATGTGACTATTTTGCAAAATTTGTCAATCATAGATTTTCCACCACATTTTGTTTTGTGTCTGTCCAGAGACTTCACTCCTAAAATTGGAGGTTATCTATCTACTGATTGGTCACATATGCTCTTTAGGACAAGGTATGGGGCAAAGGCCACAATCATATCTGAACCTATTTCTATTATCATATGGAATCCTATGTGCCTAGCCCAATCAATGCCAATCGATCGATTTTGATCAAGAAGACCTCCTAAACACTAACGAAACATATACCAAGGTGGGATGTATCCTAGAAATGACCCTAGATGAGTGGGCCAACAAAAGACATGTCTTTTGACCCCTATAAGGAGATGGAAGAATCTGAACTGGGTGTCTACTATCTGCATAAAGAGAATCATCCCCTTCCTAACCTAATTAAGCTAGAATACAAGGATGACAATGAGGTATGGAAATTGTTCTTTGATGGCTCAAGGAGTAGACAAGGAGCTGGAGGAGGAGCCATGATTGTGTCCCCTAGAGGTATGAGATATTATTCAACATTCATATTCTAGTTTGCTTGCTCAAATAACACTGTTGAATATGAGGCTTTAGTCTAAGGTATTCATTGGGCAAGGAAGCTGGGAATCAAGAACTTGCAAGTATTCGGTGACAGTGAGCTAGTTGCCAATCAAGTCAGAGGACTAAATGCTATCAAAATGACCTACTCAAGAACTACAAGAGTAGGGTATGGGATCTCATGGAGGATTTTGAGGCCTTCAGTATTGTGTCCATACCTAGGAAGGAGAATGAAGCTCCGAAAACTTACAAAGATCGGGGCAATGTTTGATGTGGTTAACAACATCAAAAGAGATAGAGAATAGCCACATATCCATGTGGTTGTGAGGCCAGCAGTGCAAATAATAATACATGTTAGGTAGGTGTTTGAGAATGATCAATAGATCATTAACTTTCTACAAGAAGAAGCTAAATTCTCAGCTATAAACTAGAGCAGACTAGAGTAGCGAAGACGGGAATCGAGATGATAGTACAACTACATACAAACAAGCTTCACAAAGGCTTAGTGACAATATAATCTATTTTCAATCCTAATGATCAGTTCGAGAAAGGAGAAGGCTAACATGTAGATCAAAGGAGAAGATTCAGATTCAATCCCAGTTGGAGAAGACAAAGCATTTAAAATTGGCAAGGTGGCCACCGAGAAAGAAAGGTATGAATTCATACAACTTTTCCAAGAATTCCCTGATGTGTTTGCTTGGAATTATGAAGACCTAAGAGGGTTCAATCTAAAGCTAGCACAACACACAATCAAATTGGATCCAAGCTGCTCATCCCATCAGGTAGAAGCAGAGACCAGTCAACCCACATATAGAGCCTCTAATGAAGAAGGAGTTGAATAAGCTAATAGAGGCAAGCATCATATTTCCAATCAAACACTCAAGCTAGGTTACAAATCTGGTCCCAATCAGGAAGAAAAATGGAGAAATCAAGTTGTGTGTTGACTTCAAGGATTTGAACAGAGCCTCCCTCAAAGATCACTACCCACTCCCTTCAATGGAGTAGATCTTGCAAGTAGTGTCTAGGTTGGAAAGGTTCTCCCTCCTAGATGGCTACTTAGGGTAAAACCATATCATGGTGAAAGAAGATGATCAATTCAAAATAGCTTTCACCACCAAATGGGGCACATATGCCTATAAGAAAATTCCATTTGGATTATCCAACGCCGGGCCACTTTTCAAAGGGCAATGGATATGGAATTTAAGGGACTGATCAACAAAATAGTGTTGATCTATCTGGATGACATTACAGTGTTTTCCAAGAATGCAACAGACCACCTTTCCCATCTAAGGTAGGTGTTCCAACGATGCAGGAGTTTTGGGGTGTCACTGAACCCCAAAAAATGCATATTCTTGGCCCATGAAGGCAAGCTTCTAGGCCATATCATATCAAAGGAAGGATTGGAAATTGACCTAGAAAGAGTTCAAGCAATAAGAGCATTGTCATTGCCAAGTCACAAGAAGGCTCTTCAAAGATTCTTGAGAAAAATCAATTTTTTCCGCAAGTTTGTTCCAAACTTTTCTACCCTTGTTAAGCCAATAACGTTGATGTTAAGAAGAGCTTAACATTCAGGTGGACAGCTGAAGGAAAATCAAGTTTTGAGGCTATCAAAGAAGCCATATCACAAGCCCCAACTCTTGTGAACCTAAATTTTTCCAAAAACTTCATATTGTATGCCTTTGGTGGTAACAACACAATTTCTACAATCTTGGTGTAGTAGAACGAAGAAAGTACTGAGAATAGCCAATTGTTTTCTTCAGCCAAAGTCTGGAAGATTATGAGGTGAGGTACTCCTTCATTGAGAATCGTGTCTTAGTGGTAATCAGAGGATTGAAGAATTTTAAACATTTGGTTTCAAACAAAAAATCCCAATTATTGGTCTCCCATGCGAGAGTTAAAGAATTCCTTCTCAGCAAGGACTTGAATGAAAAGCACACAGGATGGATCACCCATGTCATGGAATATGACATTGAGATCAAGGTCACCAAGCTAGTCCATGGGAAGGGGTTGTGTGAACAACTAGCCTCAAGTCAGCAAGATGAAACATACAGTGAAAAGGAGGTTGTTCTTATTCTACAAGATGATCAAGAAGAAGGGAGAGATGATGTATTTGCTCCTTATTGGACCCAAGACATGGTGCACTTCCTTCAAACAGATCGTGTCCTAACGGGATGAGTAAAACAAAAAGGATACATTTCAGGTTACAGGCCATCCCATATGTTCTTATCGATGGTGTCTTGTTCAAAAGAGACATCAATGGCATTCTGTTGAGATGCATTGAGACATATCAGGTGGAGAGAGTGCTACAAGAATTCCATGTTGAAGCAGCTAGAGGCCATTTTGCTCCAAGAGTGACAACACTCAAAATCATGAAAGTAGGATATTATTGGCCCAGAGTGTTTAGTGACTACTACACATGGATCAAAAGGTGCAAGAATTGTGCATTCTTCAAAGGCAAGGAAAGGCTAGTAGCACTTCCATTACACCCAATCTCATTTGACCAACCTTTCATGTAATGGGGATTAGACTTCATTGGAGTCATCAATCCAAAATCAAGCCAAGGTCACAAATGGATCTTGACATCGATGATTATTTTACCAAATGGACCGAGGCAATGGCACTCAAGGAAGCAAATGAGTCTAGTATCCTGGATTTCTATGAAGGGATAGTGACTAGATTTGGAGTTCCAACCACCATCATATCAGATAATGCATTAACATTCATAGGTTCCAAAATCATAGGATGGGCTGTTAAGAATGGGACTTATTTGAGTACTTCATCAAACTATTACCCTCAAGGTAATGGCCAAGCTGAGTCCACAAACAAAAACTTGCTAAAGATCATCAGAAGAACTCTTGATGAGAATCAGAGGACCTGGCACACAAAGCTCAAAATGGCCTTATGGGTTGATAGAATAACACCCAAGAGATCTACAGAAGATCTCCATTCAATCTTGTCTATGGGAAAGAGGCAAAGTGTTGCCTATATCACTTGAGTTTCAGCATTGGAGCTCGTGAAGCAACTAGAGATGTCTGAATTTGGACCAATGGAGGCCAGGTATATGGAGCTGATAGAATTAGAAGAAACCAAAGAGCATGCTCTCCAAGAAATAGAGAAGAATCAAGATTCAATCAAGAAATGCTTTGACAAGAAGAAAAAGTAAGGACCTTTCAGGAAGGAGACCTAGTTTTGAAATGGGATGTAGATAGAGCAAACCAGGAAGACATTCCAAATTTGATGCCATCTGGAGTGGCCCCTATATGATCACAAGACACAAAAGTAGCAATGCTTTCCAATTGTCTACATTGGAGAGGTAAAGAGTTACTGATTCCAAAGTAAATGGGATCTATCTTAAACTGCTACTAAAAGGTGAGTTCTCACCCTGTACATATTAGTTTAGTTTCTCTTTCCTCTAAGTGCTTATGCACATTGTCTTGTTGTAGTGTAGATTTTTTCTCCTAAGTGCTTTGCACGCTCTGCATGTTCCATTTGGAGCATGTATGATTTCAAATTTTGTATATAGTGTGGTGCTATTTTGTGACTTTTTGTAGTCCATTCAGAGAGACAGATGAAGCCCTAGGTTAAAACAATTTTCTACTCTCAGAAACCTTCATTTCAAGATTTCTTATGAAAATTGGGAGTGCAAGCAGTCGGGCTCATGAATCAAAGGTAGAATCAATACCAGACTATCTTTCTCAACTCCATGCCCAACGGATACGACAAGGAAATTGGTCTTTTCATCTAGCAGGTAGATACCCCTATGAGTCGCCAAATTGTTATCCATATTTTCCCCGTGCCAAATATTGGATCGACCACAATCCCGCATAAGAGGAAATAGAGTCAAAAGGTGGACAGAAAAGGCTTCAAAATTGGCTAAGTATAAAGGTATAAGCGGAGAATGCCAAGTGTTAGTATGATGCTAATTCAAGGGGTGAATAGAGAAAAGGTTTCTAAACGAGTGCAGATTGTCGAGTGTCCCAAGGAAAGTGGGAAATCAAAGGAAAGGGGAAAAGATAAATTACGGACCCGTAGGCTCAAATTTTGTTCCAATCTGGCTGCCACGTGTCCCATATCAAAAGGGGAGCTATTTTTCAAGTTGTTTTGCCACCCTCCTATACTGAGACCGATACAAACTTCAAGGGGCATATCTTTCAACTCAGGGCTTGAAATATTGCAAATCTAATGTCATTGGAAATATCTCGGCCTCACCCATGCCATGGAGGTCTGAAACTTTAATTTTGAGGAGGTTAGGTGAAGAAAATCGGAGGAAACATCTTCGGGATTTCAATGCAGGATCTTATTGCCTCAACAACCAGATCGATTTGATCTATTTTATCATTTCCTCTTCCTTCAATTTGCCAAACCATAATAAAATAAAATAACATAAAGTGGAGCTTCAATGCAATGTAGATCTTATAATTTAAATAATAAAAATGAGTATCAACCAATAAGGGAATCAACTTCTTTAAGCATCATTTGATTTATTAAATTTTCTTCTCAATGTCTCCTTGTACTATTATTAATGCTTCTCTTTCTTCTAAATATTAGTTTTAAATTAATACGGTCTCCCTTTTGTAGAGATTTTTGAACTATATCCAAATACTTAAAACAAGGTGGTTAGATTTTAAACTTTTATTTTATAAATATTAATTTATAAAGTGGCCGCAAACTAATTTTATGTATATAGTTTTTTTGTTATTATTATTATAATTATTAAGATATAAGTTATAGTTATATTATTTATGATATAGTTTAGCATATTAAATTAGATTATAGTTATTATTCTATAAGGTTAGACTACATTTTATAATTTCAGCATAAATAATTTATTATATATATATATATATAATTTTATACGCTGGGAACATAGATAGGACTTGAGCCAATTAAAAAAAAAACATTTTCCTATTGTTAAGGAGCATTGTCTCCTTAGGGAAACTTAAGTAAATTAAATTTACTTAATCCTTTCATTAGATCGGTCAAAAAAATTATAATACTAATGTAATAAGTCATATAAATTAAAAATAATTATTCACAAGAAAAAACATTAATGAGGTTTCATCATTGAAATGGACATGGATACTAAAAATAATAAGTAAGTTAAAGTAGTTATATGTATATTAAAGTAATGTGGCATATTATTTTACTTGGATTAATTACTTTTTATTCCTTTTTCATGGTGGTTAGGGAGTGTGTGTGTGTGTGTGTGTGTGTGTGTGTGTGTGTGTGTGTGTGTGTGTGTGTGTGTGTGTGTGTGTGTGTGTGTGTGTGTGTGTGTTTTTAAATAAACTTTGACTTTTGCTTGATATATGAATTTAAATGGGGGGATAGAAAATAAGGTGCAACTGGGTTAGACTTTTATTAAAATTTTATGTCTTTCAAACATTTAAATATAATTATATGTCCTTCAAACATTTAGATTTTGTTTTAAATGTTTTATATGTCCTAGGTTTAGAATTTCATACTAAGCATTAATATGAGTGTGGTCCAACTACTATAATTTATTCAAATTATACTTAATATAATTCAAAATCCCATAAAATTTTCCAGGGGTCCCAGGACATAGGTTAAATATATAGGTAAAATTTAATTTAAAAGTTAAAATTAGGTTAGGCGGTAATTTTATTTTAATTAACCACTTAGCATATAATGCGGCCATAGCTTGAGGTGTTGGATCTGGGTTACCACGTAGGAATTCATTGAGGAACATAGAGTCCTTCCTATCCCTCTATACAGATAAGTATTTAATTTTACAACTATTGTTTGTGTAATGAATTTACATTTTTCGCATTTATAAAAGAAAGTTTTATATGTATATTTTGATTTTGTTAAAATAATTAAAATTCATGTGTAATAAATATCTATTGGATGTTTTATATGGAAATTTATTTTTTTAACATGAAATTATGGTCCGAAATTATGCAAGTAAAGATGGATTTGGGGAGAGATTTCATCAGAGGCATTAACAGCGGTGGTTGAGCTTCAACCTATTTTTCTCGCTTCTCTCTCTTTTTCTTCTTTCAGGTTGAATCTATAAATACGGGGGTAGGATTCATTGTAAAGGGTTGGACATTCTTTGTTTTGTAGGCTCCCTTCTCCTCTTAGCAAAGGGATTTGTGGGGTTCAGGCCTTCCATCAAAAATTACATTATGTTTCTTCCTTTTGGTTACTTTGTAATGGGTTGTATCAATCTATAGAGCAATAAAACACATATGTGATCATTTTTAGATCCTTTCTTGTCTCTTTTTCTTTCATCTGATCTCCCATTATATATTTGGCTATCTATGCTTGTTTATTGTATGCATTTTGTTGGTTTGTGTCTATTAGTAAAACAAGTGTCCATCATTCCTTCAGTGCATCACCTCATAGTTTAGCTTTATTTTAATTTTTGTATTCCTTCTATTCATGTCTCCTTGGTAAAGTTTAGATTAGGATTAAGAATAGATCCTCTACAAGTTTCTACGTATGCACCTAAATAGAGGAATAAGGAACCAACCTTCAATCTGGAGAGCTTTCCCATTTTGCAAGGTCCCACACCTTGGGGAAAGTTTAATGTTATGCAATCACACCAAATGAGTATGCCTTAGAAAATTATATTTGTAGAGCTCATTTGGGGGTGTTGTGATTTTGCACTAACAATCCCTTAGGCAATTTCTTAACCCTTTCGTAATTTTCTCCTAAATTTTTGAAATTTTCTAAGTTTTTGGATTCCCAGGGGGAAGATGAAATGCAATGAAATTCCTTGATACCAACCCCCTCAATTTTTCAAATTTTGGCCAAATGTGGGCCCCAGAGCCTTTTTTTCTTTCTTAGATGAGTTCTCGAACCTCTAAACCCCAGAAGAGGAAAAAATGCCTCTTATTATCCCAAACCTTCCCCGAAGCACTACAGATGTTCCTAAAATCTAAAAAATCACCTGTAACTTCAAATCAATCTATGAAATACCTGTCAATTTCTTCATTCCAAGCCTTCCTAGTTGTCCATTGTTCACCGGGGTGAAAATGGATAACAATTTAGCAACTCATGGGGACATCTTCCTTCTAGATGGGGTTGAGCAATGACCTAAATGATCCATTGGGCATGGAGTCCTCTCCATTAACCCAAAACTGATCTAGATCTAAAAATTTGTATCCCCAAGCCACTTGAAACATTGTTTAGACCTAAATTTAATCCATTGCACTTTCCAATTTTTTATAAGAAAATATTGAAAATTACATGAGTGGAAAATTGTTTTGATATCAAATTTTATTTTCTTCTTCATCTCTGCAAAAGATTGATTGGGTTGCATGATAAGTACCTAAACTAGACATAAAATCTTATTTCTTTCAAGTGAAGCACTTGAACCGAATTGATTTATTGGCAAAGGTTAAGCATGTTGATCCTGAAACACATGTTGACTTAGGAGCACCTAGGGCTGCTACTAAAACTAATTTTCTCTTTATATATGCTACTTGAAACAATACCAAAGGTTGGGGCTGCTCATAAATTCATAACATCCTCCATTGAAATAGATCCAATGAATGAGAAGGGAGGATTTGAGGTTTATCTCTTCGCTTAACACCTAAGAGTCCTTTGAATGAATTTTTGTGAAGGGCTGCTCACAAGGATTGAAAACCTACACATTGTTGTGAGATCTACCATCAAAAACATAACAAGTTGTCCTTAAAATTGATTTTCTAATTTTTCTAGAGGCATGATGAGCTCATTATGACTAATCTAAGGAGGCAAGAGGATGAAACACTAAAATTTGTCCCCAAATATGATTTTAAGTTTCTCTCGCATTTGAAACTTCTTGATGATTGCAACTATTTCTTGGAAATTTGAGCTTCTTGCTACAACATTTCCTCTTTCGAGACATACTAAAATGTGTAAGGAGATCACTAAAAGTAATAAAACCTATGAAAAATCACTTAGGAAAAGGAAAACTACTCTACCAATAACAAGAGTGTGTACAAGCACTTGGAGGAATTATAAAATCCTAAAATAATATGTACAAAGGTCGGAATTAATTTCAAGAATGATGCTTGAGATAGATCCCATTGACTGAAATCTACATTTCTTCACCATCTAACTTAGACAATTGGAAAGCATTGTTACTTTTACACCCCGTGATCATGTAAGGACCACTCCATATAACATCAAATTTGGAATGCTTTCCTGGTTTTTCCTTTCAGCATCCCACTTTAGCACCAAATATCCATCTTAGAAGGTCTTGGATTTATCTTTCTTGTCAAAGGACCTCTTGATCAAATATTGATCCTTCTCCATGGTTTGCATTGCATCCTCTCTCGGCTCTCTTCTAACTATATGAGATTTGCATATCTAGTTTCCATGGGGTCAAATTCAAAGAGTTCAAGCTTTTGAGAAGCTCCAATGTTGGAAACTCTAGAGATATGGGAATCCTTGCTTCTCTACCATAGAATATCATGTAGGAGAGCTTCAGATGACCTCTTTAGTGTCATTCTATCATCCCTTAAGGCTGATTTAAGCTTGGTATGCCATGTCTTTTGGTTTTCATCCAAGGTCCTTCGATAATCTCAACAAGTTCTTGTTTATGGACTATTCTTTCTCGTTTCCCTAAGGGTAACAATTTAATGATGTTCTCAAGTATATCTTGTTCCTAACATCCCATTCTAAGATCCTAGTGCCAAGAAATGCTAGGGCATTATACGATATGATAGTGGTGAGATATGAACTGGGAACAATTCCCTCATAGAATTCTAGTATGCTAGACTCATTTTCCTCTTTGAGTGTTATTGCTTCAGTCCTTTTGGTTAAATAGTCTATAGCTATGAGTATCCACTTGTGGCCTTGTATTGAGTTTTGATTGATGGCCCTAATTAAGTCCAATCCTAGTTGCATGAATGATTGATCAACTAAGATTGGGTGGAGTGGTAGTGTTGCTAGCTTCTCCTTTCTTGTGAAGAATGCACACTTCTTACACTTCTTAATCCATGCATAGCAATCACTGAACATTGTGGGCCAATAATAACCAGCCTTCATGATCTTGAGGGTTGTTACTCGTGGGAAAAAATGACCTCTAGCTTCCCATCATGGAATTCATGTAGCACTTTTTTAATCTGATTTGTTGGAACACATCTCAAGAGAACTCCATTCATATCTTTCTTGAATAATATGCCATCAATGAGAATATACAAAATGGATTGGAGTCTAAAATATATTCTCTTTTCTTTTCTCAACTTTAGAGGGCATAAACCTATTTGAAGAAAATGTATCATGTCTTGGGTCTAGCAAGGAGTGGATACACCATCGATGCTTGTTCCTAACATCTTGTAACATTAAAATAGCTTCCTCTTCATTTCTTGTTTCAGCATGTTGATTGGAAGCTATTTGTTCACATAATCCTTTTTCATGGACCAATTTGGTTACCTTAATCTCTATGTCATATTCCATTGCCCTGATAATCCAACCTACCATTTTCTTGTTTAAGTCATTATTGAGAAGAAATTCCTTAACTCCGACATGAGACAATAACAACTGGATCTTTTTGTTTGAAACCAAGTGTCTAAATTTATTCAAAATCCTTATAAAAGTGAGGACATACTTCTCAATTAAAGAGTACCTCACCTTGTAATCTTCCAAGCTATTATCAAGAAAATTATGATCTTCTCTAATCCTTCCTTGTTTAGCTACACCAAGATGGCAGAGATTGTGTCTAAGCCACCAAAGGCATAGAGAATGAATTCCTTGGAGAAATATGGATTGATAAGAGTTGGAGCTTGGGATATTACACATTTTATAGCCTCAAAAATCTCCTTTCCATCCTTTGTCCACTTAAATGCCATACTCTTTTTCAACATCATTTTCAATGGATTAACGAGAGTGGAAAAATCTGGCACAAACCTTCAAAAGAAATTGATTCTCCCCAAGAAGCTTTGGAGAGTCTTCTTGTGGCTTAGCAATGGTATTCCATGGATGGCTTCAACTCTTTTAGATCAATAGTCACCCTTTCCTTAGACACACTGTGGCCCAAGAGCTTGGCTTCATGAGCTACGAATATACATTTTTTAGGATTCAAATATATTCCAAACTTCCTACATCTTTGGAAGACTTTCCTAAGGTGAGAGACGTGATCTCCGCATTCTTGGAAAATACCATGATATCATCTAATTACACAAGAACCATCTTGTTTATCAGCATCCTGAATACCATGTCCATATCCCTCTGTAATTTTTCTCTAGAATTTTATAACTCGAATGGACATCTTCCTATAAGCGTATGTGCCCCATTTTTTGTCAAAGTTGTTTTAAACGGATCCTCCTCTTTCACCATAACCTAATTATAGCCTGAGTATCCATCTAACAATGAAAATATTTCTAAACTGGTTACTCTCTGCAATATTTTCTCCATAAAAGGGAGGGGGTAATGATCCTTGAGAGAAGATCTATTCAAGTCTTGGAAATCCACACACAAACTGATTTCTCCATTTCTTTTCTTGACCAACACCAAGTTTGTAACCCAAGATGATTTCTTGATAGGGAAAATTATACTTACCTATATAAGCTTGTTCAATTCATTCTTCATGAGAGGATCAATGTGAGGATTAAGTGGCCTTTGTTTTTTTCCAGATGGGCTTGGATTACGGATCCAACTCAATAGTATGTTGGGCCAATATTGGGTCAAATCCTCTCAAATCTTCATATCTCTAGGAAAAGATATTTGGAAATTCTTGACAAATTTAAATGAAATCATACTTCTCTTATAGGTACTCATGATGGGTGTCATTATTCCCTTCATTTAATCAACTCTCTGTTGATGTCATATTCAAACCAGGGGTGTGTCTAAAGCTATATGTAACAAGAGAAATCTTAGTGATCTAGCAATTGATTGTAGGTATTTTGTATTTTTGGGGGATCTTTTCAATGTCTTAAGGAATTCTTGGTTAAAAACCTTATTGGAATCAAACTATGAAAACCTATTGGAAGTAAACACACTTTACAGAAATGAATTGTTGGAAATAAACACACTTTACAAAAATGAATTGCTGGAAATAAACACACTTTACATAAATGAATTGCTAGAAATAAACACACTTTGCCTTGGAAGTAAACACACCTTGCATAAATGAATTTTTGGAAATAAACAAACATTACAGAAATAAACACATAATTGAGAATGCTTGGAAAATGATTGCAAAGAAATAAGAACTTAATCTAGAACACCTATAAGGACAAGTCTACAACATATTTCAACTTAAGGAATTGAAAGTGATACAGAATTAACAGATCTAAACTATTGCTTTAAAAATATAAATACCAACAAAATGAGGATCCTGGTTCTTGGAGGAGTGGGCCCTTTCTCCACCTTGAAATAGGATTTAACAACTTGATTTTCTCTCAAAAAAAATGGCTATTTTATTGATAAAACATTCTCGCATTACAAAAAAGTGTTGAATTTGTATATATCAATCTATATCTATCTCCTATTCTATATCTATATTCCTATATATCTAACCTATCTAAAGGTCTGTATATATATACTTCTTCCAGGGGTGCATTTATGGCCGTAACTATTCCACTAATACAATGGAACTGAATCGTGCCTAGAATAGATGTTGAATTGGAACATGGCTAGACGTACAACTGTGTGATAATTATCCTAGATCTGCAAGTATGGAGAGTCAGAAGTCTTCTAATCTACTCCTGATTGATAGGATCATTGATTTGACAAATCACCAGCCATTTGGAATAGATTCTTATCTATTCGGAACTCTAGAAGAGTTTGAAACTAAAGGAAATCATTCTAGGTTTAATCGAGAGAGTTATGGAGCTATCTGTAGGAGTTCCGAAACTAATTTTGATAATTCCAAAACTAAGTACTAGAGTTTTGGAACTAAGTGAAGTTAAAACTAAGTGAAAAAGCTTGTGACTATGTAATGGAGTTCGAAACTAAGTGACAAAGCTTGTGACTATGTAATGGAGTTCGGAACTGGAACTAAGTTGTATTGATTCAATGCTTCCAAAAACATGTTGACCACTTCATACATCATTCTTCCACCTGATTGTGACCTACTTTATTACAAAACTAAGTTTCCAAAACACTTTGTTAGGAATTACAGATCTTTTAAATGTTAGAATCATAATCAACAAAAGATGGACAATTACATCCTAACTCATATCAGATCAAAAAAAAGTCACAAAATGCATTCAAACTTAATCAAAAGGAGAGTAAGATGAGATCATTTATTGTACATTTAATGGGAATATTCTAGCCTCATCATTTCCCCTATACTTACTTGTTTGTAAGTCCCTTTACAAACTTTACTCTTCAAATTTGGGGTTATATATTCTACATTCCATTTGATTTCTTAGGTCAAATGGATGGTACTGAATATTCCAATGCTTTAATTCATATGTATTATACCCTTCTCATCTTTCTACTTTCCTCTAACATGCATTAAATTTAGTGGGATCTTGTGGTTCTCTATTTGGCCATGGTGACATGGGGGTGAGAAGCATTAGAGGTCTTGTTCTCATTCCCATCCATATGCCTATGTGCTTTTCATTGATATGAGGAATTAGTGTACATAAGGCTTCGCTCTATTCAAAACTCCAGATTAAGTTTGTGGGAGATATTACTTCCCTTCTTCTCAATGCCACCGTGAGAAATTCCCATCTTTTCAAACATGCCTCATAAATATCTTCAAAAATTCCTCTTCATAAGAGGTGAAGGCATTAATACTTCTCTACAAATTGGCAAGATAAGGTTCCTTGAACCTTTTGTCAAATGCATGGGATCTGAAATGTGTAGCAAAGGCGGATGGTTTACCATAATGAATCCTCATACAAAGACTAGATGAACTAGCCTTTAATAGATGCTTTAACTCCCTTTCCTTCCATGCAATCTGATTTTGGAGAACAGAAACAAATGCATTAAGTGGCTCTCCCCTACATACAAATTGATCATAAAACCTGAGTTCTTTTCCAGCATGAAATTACAGAGATAGAATTCACAGAGAAGATTTTTCTGCTCTGCATTGGCTAAGGAATAGGCTCGTTGTGAAATCAGCTTCATCTTTTATTTCATGTGGGAGGCCACATTCTATCCTTGACAAATGCTAGTGAATGAATTGTTCCTACAAAAACACACTATATGTAGGAGAAGGTCTCCTACATGCAAGAAATTTCTCACTCATCATGCAAACCATTTATATTTTCACAAGATATTTAAATTTGTCATTTTCTTCTTTGTAAAACTTTTCTTCCCATTATTTTCTTGCTTTCTTCTCTTCTTCTATCTTGCTTCTCAAGTCCTCATTGGATGTCTTGGCTTCACTGAGTTCTCTGCAAGTATCATCCCATAGTTGTCTAAGTGGCCAATAAGTCAATTCAGTTTGTGCAGAGACGGTTGACATAGTTTTTATTTTCTAGAATTTTGACATTCTTCCTCTTTCTCCATTATCTGTTGTTTAACTTTTGTCAATTCCTTAGTCTTGTCAGTGAGCTGAGTTGTTAATTCCTCAATAACCATTTCTCTCTGTTCCAATTTAAGTTTGAGAAAATTCAACTCCTCATCCTTTTCTCTAATAATGAGTTCTGCTCTGGACAAAAAATAGAGCCTATTTAACCTATTGTTTTTCTTCTTTCTCTAAAATTTCTTGGGGAGTTGAGCATTCTTCTTCTACCAAAGGAAATTTCCCTTTTCATCTCCAAGATGCCAACTCTTCTTCTTCATGTGATAATGTTCTTTGGTTCACCCAATTCTTGAAGAACTTGTTCTTCAAATCTCTCATCTTCTTTTTCTATCTTTGTTTGGCTTGGTCAGGAGGATTCATGGCCATGCTGCCCAAAATATCAGCAACTTCCTTTTCTAGCCCTTCTTGATCTTTCATTTCCTATGGAATTTCTCTAGACCTTTTATGAATTTTCCTTCTTTGAGGAGCCTCAAAATGTACAGAAATGGGTCTCCTCCTAGAGCTTCTTCTAATTTTCACCTCTTGCTCTTGCCTCGGTGAACTGTCACTGTCAGAGATAGATATTAGATCTCCTGTAGCTACTATAGAGGAAGGAATTTATTCAAGAGGCACAGTAGGTTCTGCATTTTTAGTCCTTCCAAATCTTCTTCTTTTTGGTATTTCCTCTCCACCTAGTTCTTTATTTTCCTCTATAGTGGCATCAAATTCCAAATTACTTGCAAGAGCAGAAGGAGTTTTTATCACTCTCCTAAGAATATCAGGGCTCTGCTTAAACTTGCTAAGAAATTTCTCCCACATTTCCTCTCCATTTTTCTTCGAAAGGAAATGGTGCTGGCACACTAAATGCACTAACCCATGATGTCTGATTGTTCCCACACCCCAAGAATACCTCTGGGCCATTATATGGATGGATTCAAAAAGAAACCCTGGAAGGTTTACTATATATTCTAGTTTTGTAGCTCCATATCTAAGGTATATGAGGATCTTCAGAACTTCTCTTCCTACCGACCCGAATTGACCATCATAGGTTAAATACTTGACTATCCAAAATGCCACTCTATCAAAGGGTTTAGGAAAACTAGCACTTTTAACCCCTTTTATGATTTTCTTCGTGTTGTAAATATATTGGGGTTCAACTTCCCCTTTTTCAGTAGGGTTTCAACCAAGTCTTTTAATTTCCCTGACAAGGTTTGGGACATGCACAATTGGCACTCCAGATACATTACTTATTGTATTCATAGAAAAAGGAATAAAACTTTTCTAACATTTTTCCTAGATTGCTCTAAATTTATAATGAATTCTCTTACCAATTTATCGTTATACTTGGGGAACTTTCTCAGAAATTCCATCCATCCATGCCTGAAGAAAGATAGCTACCACTTCTTTATCTGCAATGAACTAGGTATCATCCTCTGGTTCTGACTTCTTTTTAATCCCCATGATACAGAGGTGATTCAAATTCATTCTCCTTTAACCTTGTGCGGGTTGGCTGAAGAACTCTTTGCTTAGTTGCGGAACTGATGAATTTTGTTGTAGAATTACTGTACTTAGGTTCAAAACTTCTATGTTGTAGTTACAGAATTATTGTACTTAGGTGTGAAACTTTGTGTTGTAGTTGCGGAATGCAAACCTAATTCGTTGCTTCTTCCTTGAAATTTCTCTGCAACTAGTTTTCACTTTGTTGATTCCACACTAATGATAACTCATTATAACTATGCCACCAATTTATTCTATTAATATCTTTCTCATGATTACTCACTTTTAATCATGATGTACAATAGATGACTCATCATATCAACTTTTAAATCAAATCTAATCACACATGTGAACTTTTAATCTAACCTTTAATAAGTTAAAGATATAATTACCATCCTTGATGATGTAATCCCTCCATCATGATGACTCATCATTCCTAAAAAGTGAAACAAAAGGAAAATGGTTAGAAAAAAAATTGGAATTCCAAAGATTTTTATTTTGAATTAGCTATTTATTTAGAAGATCAACCGCCATTTCTGGTTTTCAATTGATCTCTGAGAGAAATGTTTTTTGGAGAAGAGAACGCCATTTACTAGTTTTCACTCTCTTCCCTTTTTTTTTTTTTTTTTTGGGGAAGAGAACACCATTTACTGGTTTTCATTCTCTTCCCTTTATTATGGATCTATCCATTTAATTATTTGATCATTTTGAAGAATTGGGGTCTTCCATATGATCAAATTCTTTATTTGCTTCAATCTTCCTCAAGAATTCATCCTTAGTAGGAGGCTTCCTATAAAGCTTTAGTCTATATCCATTGACCAAGAGTGTTCTTTTGTTGCCATCAATGGGAAGTAGCTAAATAGAACCATTGTCAAATATCTGATCAATCTGATAGGGTCCTAACCATCTGGTTCTCATCTTTCCTTTGAATTGTTGGTACTTGGAATCAAACAGTAATGCCCAGTCCCCTACCTTGAATTACCTTTTCTTGATATGTGTATCATGTCATTGTTTCCTTTGATCTTGGATTATCTCTGTCTGTTGAAGTGCTTCCATCCTCAATTCATCCAACTCATTGAGTTGAAGGATTCTCTCCTTTTGAGATGTATCCAACTCAATACCCACCTTGATTGTTTGTCCTTAATGTTTGTAGTTCAAACTCAATAGGCAAAAAGGTATTTTTCCCATAGACTAACTCATATGGTGAAAACCCTGTTGTAGTTTTCCAAGTTGTATTGTAATCCCAGATAGCTTTAGGTAGTCTCTTTACCCAATCTCTTCTTCCTACTTCAACTATTTTAGTAAGGATGTTTTCCAATTCTTTGTTCGTTACTTCATCTTGTCCATTTGATTGTGGGTGATAGGGAGATGACTTCCTATGATTGATCTGATAATACATTGTGTGGATCATATTAGAAATAAATTTTGGGATCAAACTATGCTCCTTGGTGCTCCAAACTTTACCATAATTTTGTGCCAAAGGAAATCAACAACTTCTTTAGTGGCATTTGTTAAAGCCCACACTTCTGCCCACTTTGTCACATAATCAGTACACACAAGAATATGTTCCTTCCCTTGTGAAGAAGGACTAAAGGGACCAAAAAAATCAACCCCATCTCTCAAATGGTTCAATCACTACTTGAGGTTGTAAATAGGCATTTCATTAGTAAAGGTTGGATGTCCCATCCTTTGCAAGGATCACACCACTTGATATATTTCTTCACATCTTTGTATAGAGATGGCCAATAATAACCAATGCCAAGTATCTTGTGAGCTATTCTTTTCACTAAATAGTGTCCTCCACTTGGTTCATCATGACATGCTTGGAGGATGTCAAAGATTTCATCTTCTCTTACACACTTGTGTAAAACCAAATCAGGACCACATTTAAATAGAATTCCATTTAACCATTTGAATTGTGCATTGGTTTTGATTAACTTTTTTATTTGTTTCTTAGTGAAAGGAGGAAACTTCCTTGTTGTAAGATAATTTTCCATATTAGCAAACCATGGTGTATCAGCTGAAATAACAAACAATTTTTATCTGGAAAGTTGTCCTTGGCTAGATCTTTCTCCCGTGTAGTGGTTATTCTTGACAATAAATCAGCTACCACATTAGATTTACCTGGATTTTCCATAATGGTAATATCAACTTCTTGTAAAAGAAATAACCATCTAATTATTCTACCTCCAACCACTAGTTTTTTCATTAAATATTTAATTGTTGAGTGATTTGTATGTATAAATATTTTGTACCATGTAATGTAATGTCTAAACTTATTAATTACATAGATCACAACAAGAAATTCTTTTTCAGTGGTGGTGTAATTTATTTTAGTGGGAGTAATATTTTTGCTAAGGTAATAGATAGCATAGATTTTCCCTTCTTCATCTTTTTGTCCCAAAATTGCACCAATGAAATTATTTGAGGCATCTGTTTGGATATGAAAAGGATTCTCCCAATTAGGTCCTCTCAATATTGGAGCAATTATTAATTTCTCTTTAATTTCTTCAAAAGCATGTTGACACTTTTCATCCCAAAGAAATTCACAGTCCTTGGTAAGCTAATTAAACATGGGGAAGCAATTTTACTAAAATCCTTGATAAAAGTCTATAATACCAAGCATGTCCTAAAAATGACTTGATATCGGTGGGTAATTGAGGAAAAGGTAAGTCTCGAAATAATTTGATTTTGTTTTGATCAACCTAAATTCTTTTTTGAAATATGGTTTCCTAATACAATCCCTTCATTAACCATCATCAAACATTTTTCATGGCTAAGAGACAAGTGGTGTTGCTCACATCTTGTCAATAATTTGTCCAAAATTTTCAAGGCATCATCAAATGTATCTCCATGCACAGTGAAGTCATCCATATATACCTCTACACAGTCATTTGTTAGGTCTGAAAAAATTGCTAATACAACTCTTTAGAAGGTTGTTGGAGCATTGCATAATCCAAATGGTAATACCCTGTAGGAAAAGGTACCCCATGGACATGTAAATGTAGTTTTATCCTGGTCTTTAGCAGCAACTCTGATTTGATTGTATCCACTAAATCCATCCAAGAAGGAAAAGTATTTTTTACCTAAAAGGTTTTCTAAGACTTGATCTATGAATGGTAAGGGAAAATAATCTCTCAGTGTGGCTTTGTTCAGTTCCCTATATTCAACACAAATTCTCCATTTTCCATTCTTTTTAGGGACAATTACAGAGGAGACACCCACTGGCTATCTTAGATAGGGTAGATAAAACCTACTTGTAATAGTTTTCAATTTCTTGTTTGACTATATCCCTCTAAGGCTGAATTTATCCTTCTCTCGAGGTTACCTAACCGGTTTAATGTTATCAGTATAGATGTGATGAGTGCGAGATACTTGGGTGGATTCCTTTCATATCTTTGTAATCCCAAAAAAGCTTTAGTATGATCTTTCATAACATCAAATAGTTTAACTTCTTCATCATTCTTCAACCATTTATTAATATTCAAAAATTTACCCGGATTGAATTTCAACATGTTTGGTTCCAAAGTGTATGATGAACGGATTTGTTAAAAGGGTTCATTAAAGTATTTAGTGGACATGCATGTGGAAACAACATATGATATGTAGCAATATCTCCAAAAGTTCCTTGAGACAAAATGTTGGACAAGGGACAGTAAGAAGAATTATGATACTTATCTTGTTATAGGTCAAACTCTTCATCACTATTGCTTTCCAGAAATTCTTCATCATCTCCTGATATATGTGAAGTTGAAGCTATAGATTCTTCCTCTCCCCAAGAGAAATCTTGTTCCTCTCCGGAGTGAAATTATCTTCATTTACAGGGAATTATTGTTTGTGTGGTTCTAGAACTAACTGTGATGGTTTTGGAACTAACTTTGATGGTTCAGAACAGATTCTACAAGTTCGGAACTAATTTCATAGGTTCCAAAACTATTCCTAACTGCTCCAAGGATGATTGGTGTACATTCAATGGTGGGTTAATCATATCTTCTATTTCTCGTACGTGATCCTGCAATGTGATCATGGCCAATGAAGATATTTTTTCTCATTAATATCAAGATTATCAACCCATAATTGCTCTTGATTATCATTAAAAGGTCATGCAGAGGGATATAATGAAATTTGTTTAGAACTCTTACCATTTGAAATAGTCATATCACCTGACCTATAATCAATTAAGGTAACAACTATAGCTAACCACGGTCTCTGCCCAAAATAATGGGATAACCCAATGTTTTACCTTTTGGCTGCAATATAAGGAAGTCAACTAGATACTCCCATGACTCCACCATAACTGCCACATCTTTAATAACTCCATTTGGTTTTGCTATAGATCGGTCTCTCATCACGTAATATGGTGTTAGTAAGTTATATACACGTTAACGGAAATATTTTTAGAATTTCCGTTGTCATTACATTTATAGATGCTCCTAAATCAACCAAAATGTTATGTATATCTTTATTCCCTATAGAGACAGAAATAACAGGGCTTCCACGATCTCCATATTTGGGAAGTAGGAGCTTTCCTGCTAATAAATCAGCAAGTTTCCCATCTACCTTAATAGTCCTGGGGTACTGCTTCTTTCTTCTAGGCCTTTTCAAACATAACATTTTGATTAATTTGTTCAATTCTGGAATGTCCTTAATAGCTTGTAGCAGTGGTATTTCAATATTCAGTCTTCTTAGTTCCTGCACCAATTCAGATTCCTTGATTTCTATAGCTTCTTTAAACCTCTCTGGAAACGGAGTTTCAGTAGAGTTTCTTTCTAGTTCCTTATCTCTTTCTTTTTCATCTTTCTTGGGGGTAACCAAACTAGGGGTTTTAGTTTCTTCTGTCATTTCAGTGATGATAATAGGTGGACTACCAACTATTTTTCTAGATCTAGTTTGTATATCCTTACAATCCATGGCATTTAGATCAACTAATTTTTTTGGTTTTGTTTCGTAGACATGAGTTATTTGTTTGTTTCTTGGGTTTTCTACTGGTTGTGCTAGTATTTGCATTTGGACTACATTTTTAGTTTGTGAATTTTGTGTTGGGGTATTATGGCTTGTTGATTCTGATTAGGATATGTTTTCCCTTGAGCATAATTACTAGGGCCCCATCTAGGTTGTGACCAAGAATACTGGTTATTTTGACCGGTCCATGGTTGTTGATGTCCTTGAGCATACCAAGATTGACCTGCCCAATCCTAGGGATTCCAAGTTGGTTGAGGGGCCCAAGGTGGTTGTTTCCAACTTTGTGGTACTATTTGAGTAGCCCATGGCATCATCTAAGGGTTAGGAGATGACCTTGGTATGAACTGTCCTTAGATAAGTTGTCTCTGGACAAAATTTACTTCTTTTGATGTGCTGGTTTGTTTGAGTTGATTCTTTAGGAATGGAAGAAGAGAACAAGCATGAATATCATGTTCTTTAGATTCATAGATAAGACATACTTTTGTTTTATCTAAAGGACATTCCCTTATTGCATGCTTCTTCCTGCATCTAGGATAATACATGGCTAATGATTCGGTTTTGGCATTTGATTTAGCTTGTAATCCATCCATAGTATAGGTTAATTGAACTAAAATGTTTGTTTTATAGTTTTACTAATTCATCCATTAGTTTTTTCATATCTACATTCAAAATTTTCATTGATTTTCCCTTCCTAGGTCCACCCCTTGTTCTAGAATAGCTTCTACAAATGTCTTTAATTTCATTCATCCTTAATTGATCAATATTTCCACCTCATATCAAGTTAAGAGCTTCCCTAGATTCATCTTCCAAACCTTTAAGAAAAATTGTTTTACTCAACTCTTCTTGAAGTAAAAATCCACATATTTTACTCACAAAGAGGAATCTATCCAAATAATCTTCTATATTCTCATCCTCCTCCTGCTTGATTTTGAAAAACTCTTCCTTCCTATTTCTCCCTCTACAGTAATCTTGATATTTGTCTAGGAAGGTAGTTTCCATTTGTGCCCAAGTGGTAATAGAGTTGGATGTTAATCCCATGAACCACCTTATTTTGCATCCTTAAAAGTGGATGGAAACAAATTGAGTTTCTGATTATTTATTTTGTAGTCATAGGTCTAACATAGTACCTTAAACTCAAATAGAAATTGGTCAAGGTCTTCAGATGACATCCCTCTAAATGTGGGTAAATGTGTAGGTGAAATATTTTTCATTGGTGTATCATCATCATCCAATTGAATTGGATAAGTAAAGGTCCTATCAGGTACCCTTTCAGCTTCTCGTGCCATTTCTGAAGTATTTTCTAAATTCTTCTCCCAATCAATGTGGTATGTGATCTACTTTGGGGAAGGTGAAAAATCAGGAGTAGGAGGTTGACTACTTAATTGAGAATCAAAACTTACCCTAAATGGATCTTGAGAAATAATCCTTCTCCTAAAAGTTCCACTCCTTCTGGTGACTGATCCAAGAATTCCAAAGGTGGCAATTCTACTTCTTGTCTTACAGGGGATAATGGTGCCTCCAATTCTTAGTCAACTTCCTTATTTAAACTAGAGGATGATGTTAATTCTTGTTTAGATATTTTTGGGAGAAATCTACCCTTGGAGTCTCTTGGTCTACTCATAAATTTTGTGATAGCTTAGGGAAGATTTCTTCAAATGTATGATTGTTTCTCTTGTTGACACCTAATTAGAAAATTCTAACTAGTGTTTCCTAGCATAGAATGGCGCAAAAATGATGGGTGTCATTATTCCCTTCATTTAATCAACTCTCTGTTGATGTCATATTCAAACTAGGGGTGTGTCTAAAGTTATATGCAACAAGAGAAATCTTAGTGATCTAGCAATTGATTGTAGGTATTTTGTATTTTCTAGGGGATCTTTTCAATGTCTTAAGGACTTCTTGGTTAAAAACCTTATTGGAATCAAACTATGAAAACCTGTTGGAAGTAAACACACTTTACATAAATGAATTGTTGAAATAAACACACTTTTCCTTGGAAGTAAACACACCTTGCAGAAATGAATTGCTTGGAAATAAACAAACATTACAGAAATAAACACACAATTGAGAATGCTTGGAAAATGATTGCAAAGAAATAATAACTTAATCTAGAACACTTGCACGGAAAATTCTACAACATATTTCAACTTAAGGAATTGAAAGCGATGCAAAATTAACAGATCTAAACTATTGCTTTAAAAATATAAATACCAACAAAACAAGGATCCTAGTTCTTGAAGGAGTGGGCCCTTGCTCTTGAAACAAGATTGAACAACTTAATTTTCTCTCAAAACAGAAATGGTTATTTTATTGATAAAACATTATGCATTACAAAAACGTGTTGGATCTGTGTATATCAATCTATATCTATCTCTTTTTCTATATCTATATTCCTATATATCTAACCTATTTGTAGGTTTGTATATATATACTTCTTCCAGGGGTGCATTTATGGCCGTAACTGTTCCACTAATACAATGGAACTGAATCATGCCTAGAATAGATGTTGAATTGGAACATGGCTGGATGTATAGCTATGTGATAATTTTCTGGATTTGGAAGTATGGAGAGTCAGAAGTCTTCTAATCTACTCTTGATTGATAGGATCATTGATTTGACAAATCACCGGCCATTTGGAATATATTCTTATCGGTTCCGGAACTCTAGAAGAGTTCGGAACTAAAGGAAATTGTTCCAGGTTTAACCAAGAGAGTTCTAGAGCTATCTGCAAGAGTTCCGGAACTAAGTACTAGAGTTAGAGAAACTAAGTTTGGAAGTTCGGAACTAAGTGACAAAGCTTGTGACTGTGTAATGGAGTTCGAAACTAAGTATGTCGGGCCCAAAACTAAGTCAGTATTGATTCCAATGCTTCCAAAACATGCTAACTTATTGCGAAAGCAAGGTGTGGATTTTGTAGGTTTCCCATAATTTTTATAGCCATTTATTGTACTTTGTAAGTGGGTGAAAGGGGATTTCGGTATTCTCTCTCTCTCTCTCTCTCTCTCTCTCTCTCTCTCTCTCTCTCTCTCTCTCTCTCTCTCTCACACACACACACACACACACACACACACACACACCTTCCTCTATAAACCTGTAACATTTCTCATTTGAAAAGGGGTGATATTTTGGGAGCTTGGGGAGACTCTATCAAATTGTTTTCTCAACTTCATTGAGTTGTAAACCTTCATATAAACTTTACAAGTGTATTTATGCCTCTATTTTAAAAATATAGTGGATTGTGCATTATTTAAAGTAATAAATCTATGTATTGTGGTTTCCTCTTTAAACCTTTCCCATTTTTCTTGTAATTTCATGTCTCTCTATTACCGTTGTTTTATTCTATGCATGTTCTCTAACACTTGCAGGCTCATATTGTTATGTTTATTAGAAATTTGGTAATGGGTGCATGCTTGGGATTGTGTTAAATATTTCCTAGTCTCTCTCAACTATATTTCATTCCATTTCTAATCTTCTTTATTCCTTATATATTAGGTCTTATGCTTCAAACCCTAGATTTCATAGGGTTATATAATTGCATTGTATATTTAAATACACGTCTGATTTCTTATCTGCCTAAACTTTATTTGCATAAATTTCCCTAGGGTTTCATGGTTGGTTCTACCCTTTGGGTCACTTTCTAGGGCTCCTAATTGTCAAATCACCTTTTGTTTCATATCTTGAGCATAACAACTCTATTTTCAAATTCCTTTGAGGTTATTTTTATTTTTTACATATTTAAAACCACTTGTTTCACCCTAATTTTTGGCACACTTTTTGGTAATTCAAAATTACTATTTTTAGTATTTATGGAATGATAATAAAAATATTTTTAGCCATATCCATTGGAGGTTTTTATTTCACATAATTAGATTCAAAAATACCTTTTTTTGTTTTGTAAAATTTAAATTCTATTTTTAGATATGGTCATTTTTATTCATTTGATATGGTTTCTTTTTTCTTAACATCATTTTTTGGATCTTATCCCCATGGTCTCTTGATTTTTGACCCTTCATATATTGGTCCTTATTATTTTTTATCTAGTTGGAGTTCTCTCTATCATTTTTTATTCCATCATGGCCCATGCCACATTTTATCAAGTCTCCTTGTATCATTTACTTCAACATCACCAAGCATGTAGAGATATTCTCACAAACCTAGTGCACAAAATAAAGCTCCTTAATAATATGACACCTTCCCATGTGAATTCAATTTTGGTTCATATTTCAGCTCCTTCTATTAGTAATGATAACACATTTCATAAGCTTTACACCATGATTTTCAAGATAAATTTCAAGCTATGAATATCGAGATCACATCTCTCAAGTGTGAGATAACACATCTAAAGGATACTTCCTATGCATATATTAGTTCTCTTCTACACTTTGTAATATTTATAGGAAAATGATAAGCAATGTGATACTATTTTTATGTCTACTATATGTGCTCAAACAAGTGAGGTGAAAGTCCTACATAGAGACAAAAATGTGTATGTTCCACGAGATCAACCTATTCAGTTTGACAAGAATGTTGGACAACATGATATATTATCTACACTACTTGATAAGCACTTAATCATTTTATTACCTACTCATTATTACCCATACTATCAACTTAAAATAATCAAAGGTCAACCATTTTGCAATTATCATAGAATTAATAGACATTGTGATAAGTATTGTTATGCTTTACAACAAAAAAACTCAAGAATACAAGATTTATATCATTTTATATACAACATTATCTTGTGTGATCATCCCAAGTTCAAAAATCTTAATGGAACCAAAAGTTACAATAGCTATATTTGATTAGAATATTGTACGCCTAGATTTGGATCACTGCTAAGATGTATTAGTTGATATAGAAATATCCAAATCAATGCTACTAAATAAATGGGCTTACATTGTCATTGAGAAGAGAAGGAAAATTATGGGTTCTTTCAATGAATAAAGTGGGTAAAATCTTCAAGATATGAATCTATAACCTACGCACCCATGTGCATGCGCACATGTCGCTGGCATGAAACACGCCACAAGGCACTTGTAACACACACACACACACACACACACACACGCACACACACACACACGCAAACGCACGCACGCAGAAAAATGTTATTTGTTTTGGTGATTAAGGGACCTACCTCAATCATATCCCTAACCATTTAAGGATATAAAAGACATTTTATTGAAGTAAAATGACAAAACAATGCATGAAACTAAAATAGTGCTCGACTCAATTGTAAGTCGAGTCACATGCATTGTTCATTGAAAATAACATGGAGATCATATGTTGGTCATAGTTACGACTAACACCTATGTTGAAATATTATTAAAATATGATGAAAAAATTTCACCAGTCATTTGTGATCCTCCTTCACCTCTCCAAAACATGTTATACCAAAATACACAAGAAAATAAGAAAGATCTCAATTATGGGCTCAAGTGCATAAAGATTTAAGGGGTTGAAATGATGGGGGTGAGTGGTGTTTTAAATTTTTGAGTGTCTAGAATATTGTGACACATATGGGTTTAAAGTGCATAGATGGGTGAGATGATAAGGGTCCATAGTGTATTTGGTATGCAAATGGATAGGTGAGATGGACAAAATTAAATGTGAGTGAGGGTTAGTAAATGAGTGATGAGGTGTCTTTTATCACTTTTTGTGGGGTTTTATAATTTTTCAGTTGCTTTTGTGGTATTATTTTATTTTTAGAGATTATTTTTTATGATTTTTTTGGTATTTTTGAATAGGAGACCTTAAGCACAAGGTTTTTTTCTAGTGTCTACATTTTTCCCCTTTTTGGGTTACATGTTATAGCATGTAGGATACAACACAAAAATGAAGACAATATGGGAGTCTTCTAACCCCATTACAATGGTTTCTAATTTATGGGATTAAATGGTTGACTGGATAGACAAGAACCTGGAAATGTGATCAATGAGCCACTTCAATCAAAGTTTGCAAAGGTATTGATAGGTTGATTTCGCAAGGAAGAGACTATTGAGTCAATTGACTAATATGTTTTTATTATTATGTGTCATAATATTGACAAAAATGGTTTTGAGATGGTATCCCCCTCAAGTGATAGTTTTTGGATCCACAAGTTTCCCCAACATAACGTGGGATGAAAAGTGGCAATTGAAAAATGATAGAAAATGAACCTAGACAAAGGCATTATGAGTGAGGCAAGGATGGTGGTGATCTAGCCATGTGTAGGTGAAAATGTGATGATAGATATGTACAAGAATGGATGCAAGTTAGAGAGCATGAGAGAAGTGTTTCCCTAGCCTAAAGTGATGAGAAATGATTGCAAGGTAAATGACATGAAAAGTGGTGATTATGAAAAATTGTGTAGAAGGAAATGAATGCCCATGGATGTTTATTCCAAATGAGGTGGAATGTAATTATGAAAGTGACATGGTTACAATAATGGAGTGTAAGAGGTGTGTAGGTGTATGAACATGGTTTGCAACAAGAGTGTTAGTGAACACATGATGAGTGAGAAGACATGAGTCATGAGACAAAAAGTGAGCTAAAACAAGAGCTTGAAAAAGGTCTAAACATCACAAGGTGGACATAATAGCCTATGTGTCTCATCAAGATCATATGTGTGCATGTGAAATTTAATTATTGTTTGAAGTGAAGACCTATAAGACAATGAGTTAAAACACGGACCTATGTGTAGGTGTGATTAAAACATGTGATTAGTGATAGATGGAATGGAAAACAATTAATATCGTGCATTTCTCTTCTTCCAACCAAGGCATCTATATCCTGAAAAGATACATTTTATTCTAGTCACAACATTTCTCTATTTCCATTTAGATGTCCATATCCCCGATAGAGATACTGGAAAGACCCTTAAGAGAGAGTGTTTGATATTGCTCTTTTTTTTTTTTTTTTTAATTTGACTTTTTTTGATTTTTTTGATTTATTTTTGACATGATATTCATCTCTCTCATTTTTCCAAGGGGTTTAGAACCACTAGTGGCTTGATGGAGGGAGTGGAAGTGATTATGGATATGACATTGGAAAGTGTCAACAAATAATGTCATAGGGCCTTCACAACAAGTTTTTAAGTGTGTAAGAGTGCATGGATCTCTAAGAGGACAATTCATTCTTAATTCACCAAGTAAGGAGAGACCAAGTTCAAGCAATTGTAGTAGAGACTATTGGCTCACAAAATGTGACAACAAGATAATCAAGAGTTCACCAAAATTTGTGAAACAAACCAAGATGTGGAATGTGAAAAACTATAAAGTGAAGTATGTATTAGTGAACCAAGAATTGGAATGACATATGAATGAATGGAGAAAATGTGGAAGAACATCCATGAGAAAACATTGTTTATTAAATTTTTGGGATATATAGATTTTTTTTATTTTGAAATATGTTTAGCTATTTTTGGATTTTATGTGTGTTTGTGTTTGTGTCAATGATGATAGTGTAGGATGTGTGGAGAATCAAATGTGTTTCAAATCCATACCAAATGAAGAGAATTAGAATGTATGGAGCATGTAAATGGTAGTGAAGACAAATGAGAGTCCCCCTAGTCATGTAGGGACAGATGAATAAGAGACATGATGTAAAGGAGTAAGTGATAAATGAGGTAGATAATTGGATTGGATTATATGATGTGGATGATGAGTGAAGTAATGATTTCAAATAGAAATCCATAGAATGGTTGTATGAATGGAGGACATAAGTGTGGGGATGAAGAAAACAAGAAATATGTTGAGTGTGGTGAATGTGTGATAATGTATGTAGGGAAGGACATGAAAATAGATCAATGGTAGAAGATAAAGTGATATGAATCATGGTGTTAGTGATGATGTCAGGTGGATGAGGAGTGGAGAACATATTGATGTTTGAAGGAATCATGAGAGCCAAGGGTGTGGTCTTGTGATGAATGGGTGTGATGAGATGATGATGGCATGGAATAAGAAGGGGTATGTAAGAGTGGATGTCAAATAAATGAGAATGTGGGAGAAAATAAAAATGATGTGAAAGTGTAATTAGGATGTGGAGGATGTTTGTGAGGAAAATGTGTAAGAACAAATAGTTGTGTGGTCGTGATAGATGATGTAAATGAAGGAGGATCTAGTAATAATAAGGGTTCCTGAATGAGTGGTGATGGAGCTAGGAGGTGTGTGTGGAAGAATGTTAAAATAGGTGAAGCAATGAGAAAGTGTAGGTGACTTGTGAGGAAGAGATGGAAGAATAAGTAGATATGAATGATGGGGAATAGATGTAAGAGGAGTGTGAATGAATGTAATAGATGGTATAGGATGCAATGGAAGTGTTGGGTAGCAAGAATGGTTCTGAATGAGTGATGATGAAGGAAATAAGATGCATTATGGAAGAGGTCTGAAATATAGTATGATGAGTGAATTGAGTTTGTAGTTGGTTATATGTGATGAAGAGTGTAATGAAAAGCAAGGTGTGGTAATGGAGTTAGATGAGGTAAGTGGTCAAGATAGAATCATATGATAATATAGATGATGGAAATTTAGATAGATGTGGTGGAAAATGTGGAATCAGAGGAGGATGAGGAGGAGACGAAATCTAAAGTGAAGCATGTGATGGTATATATTGAGAAGGGGTGATGAGAAGATGAGAAACTAGTGGAAGCACATGATGGTGTGATGTACAAGGTGGAAGGATGTGATGATGTGGATGAGAAATGTTTGGAGATGATGAGACACTAGTATACATGGTGATTGAGAGGTAGTGGGAAATGATGACTTAGATGATGGAGACATGACACATGGAGAAGAAGTGGGAATATTAGTAGTGTGGGAAGTGATTGGATTGGTGTTAGTAAGTGAAGTAGTGGGAGATGGAGATGCTGATGGCAATGTCACCCTTGTTGAGAAGGTATTGAATGATGTTGTGAAGTTGGGGACATGAATAAGTGGAATGAACATCAACATGATGATAGGCACACATTTATGGGATAGGAACGCCATAATGGTGGGGGTGGTATAGGAGGGAGAGTGATTAGATTGTCTTCAAGTAACTTGTGGAGAATAGAAGAAAGTGACTCAGTCAATGGAGTGAGTTTGTGAGAGGGTTAGAAAAAGTAATAAGCCTTAGTAGATCGTGATGAATTTGAAGATGTGGGTGTAGAAGGAGATGAAATGTGAGGAGGATCTGATTGGATGACATTGTGAACATGGAAGTGTGATGGTGTAGTAGGTGGGGAGAAACTAAAATGTGGCAAGGAAGGAGAAGACCAAGATGGACATCCTCAAGGCATTGTGTCATGTGCATGGCCTCATCAAATGTGTGTAGTGGATGAATTTGTAAGTGGTGTGAGATGTGAGGGGACACAAATTTTTAAAAGAGGTCAATGAGCTTGGATTGTGGGAGTGGAAATGAGAGGCAGTGAACGAGTCACATGCCAACATGCAAAAATTCAATAATAGACTCATTATGGGATTGTTGAAGCATGTGAAGGTCAATTAGTGTTTGTTTTGGGTGCAATATGGATGAAGAAGTGGGATAAGAATGTGTTAACAAGTTTTTGAATGTGTAAATCTTATGTTCTAGGAGGTGGGAATATCGGTCAAGTGTTTGGATAATGAGTGAAAGTGGGAAGGTGTAAGAGGAGTGCATCATTGTGTTGAATGAGGTGGAATGCATGTAAGAAATAGATGTAAGTGGTGTTGGGGATCCTTGGTGCCATTGAATTTTCAAATGTGGAATTTTGAAATGTGGTGGATGGCATGGTACTATGGGATGAATAGGCTCATTAAAAATTGTGTGATAAGTTGTTTGGGTGGAATTCCCCCAAGTGTTGGGATTCAAGATTGAAATGCATTTGATGATGTGTTGGTGGAGCAAGTTGGGGTTGAGAATGAGCATGGGAATGAATAGATTTCATGTGGAATGATTATGTAGAAGGGGTGGGTGGAGAGTGCGTGGAGGAGCACATGTGAGGACAAGGTGGAGAGTGGGTGTGATAAAGGAAGAGAGGACATGAGGGTAAGGAAGAGATCGCACAATAAAAACAATTAGGGTAGAGAGTGTATGTTTTTTGGGAAAGGTAGAGAACACATGGGGGAAGTGTGCATGATCCTAAGGCATTGAGCACAAAAGGGAAAGGAAGGGATTACGCCATCCCAAGACAAAGAGCACACAAGCCTAATGTGAGCGTGTGATCCCAAGGTGGAGAGCATGAGAGCACCTAATAGTTAGAAAGTGTGCGAGTTCAAGGACTAAGAGAATGACTAATGAGATAGATGATAGCCGTGGAGATCATGTGTGACCAATGTGGGTTGTGAACATAGAATGATGAAGGGAAAATGACCAAGAATTTTTTTTTAAAAATGCACGTTATATGGGCTACACACCCAATAGAGGAGATGCATACCCATATACTAGTTGTTTTTTATTAGAGGTTAGTCATTATAGCATACCTAATTTATTTTAGACCTATTCATTATAACGACTATATATTTGTTTGTTAGAGGCTAGTCATTATAGTGAATGGATATTTTTTTGTTAGAGGCTATTCACTATAAACGGACTGCAACCATTGTGATAGAGATAGGACAATCATTATAGATACATCTATATTTTGTGTGGGTTTGGGAAGTAGTTGGTCACATGGTCATGGTGATGGATGAGTTAGGTAAGTTTTGGGGCATAAAGGTGGGTTATTGGGTAAGGAGCTAGAGAAATTGGAAAAAAGGAATCCAAGTAGTTGAATAGGGTGGTCAAAGGTGGTTATAAGGCATTGCATATGTGACTGAGGTAAAGTTAGGGACGAGTGGTTAGATAAAATGATGGATCGAGCATGCAAGGGAGGAGAGTGTAAAAGGGGAAGATAGAGAACATAAAGGACTAGAGTGTATAAGGGGAAGACCAAAGCACGTAAGGGATCGGAGTGAGTAAGGGGAAGACCAGATTAACAAGGGATTAGAGCACACAAGGGAAAACTAGAGTGCACAAGGAAAGAGCACACAAGGGAAAAATAGAGCGTGTCTAAACCGGAAATATGTAAGGTAAAATGTGGAGTGTAGGAACTAAAGCACCAAGGATAATGTGAAATATGAATGAATAAATGAGTAGGATGACTAGAATGGCAAAATGGGAAACTTATTTAACATAAAAATTGCAAATGGCAAATCATGCCTACACGAATGAGATAAGGGAAAACTTTGAAAAAATTAAAGAATGCATGAAATGTGATTGATGGAAAAACATGGTCGAATAATGAAAAATGTAGAAATGTGACAAATATAAAAAAAAGGGCATTCATGCTAGATCGAGATGGGGAAAAAATGGACTCATAATGACTATCGAAATGGATATGGAAGTGTGAGAGAATATTGTTAAGAACACAAAACAATCACAGATGTGACTTAGATATAAGTGGAAATTGAGATGAGGTGTTTTGATTAGAGATAATGTTGTTTTGTATTTTTATGTTGAATATGGGCCCAATTAGTTTGGCTACCTATGTAAGGATCTCTCTCTAATTACCAATGTTATCCGAACAAGTACCATTCATCAGAAAATTTATAGTCATAGACTTTACCCTTGATCAATCAAGATGGGGTTGTTACCATGGAAAACATTGGGTCTACCTCACGGGTGGAACTAGTCAATCAAGTTGGGTTGTTGACCCTTTTCACCGGTGAGTCCTCTCAATGTCCAGCTACTTTGGGGTTCTTGTGGTACTCCTCACAATGAGTTTTAGGGCTTATGCCCAAGTACTTCCCATAGTTATGTGGATGGGTATTTACCTGTATCCGAACCTATATTTAATGTGTATTCATTCCCAATTATTTCCCTTAAGAAGAAACAAGTATTTTTTATGTTTTTGCATAAAATAAATTAGAATAATCAGTCATGCAACTACTTTGTAACTAGATTGTTATATTTTTGGTAGATAAATCGCAACACAATTGCAGCTCTCCGCCTACAACGATATTTTTTTAAAAATGGGTAGTCAGCAAAACAAGTGTTAGATCTTAATAGAAATGTTGTTAGGAAAAATAAAACTAAAGGAAAATATTATAAAACCCTAAAACAACACTGTTATATTTAGAAAATGAAAAGATTTACCCACAACCAAAATGGTCCCACCGTGGTCACCAAAATGTATGCCTAGATTTGGATCACCTACAAGATGTATTAGTTGATATAGAAATCTTCAAATCAATGCTACTAAATAAATGGGATTATGCTACCATTGAGAAGAGGACAATTATGGGTTCTTTCAATTAATAAAGTGGGTAAAATCTTCAAGATCTAAATCTATAACTGCACACACACACACACACACACACACACACACACACACACACACACACACACACACACACACACACACACACACACACACACACACACACACACACACACACACAAACACACTTGGAAAATGTTAGTTATTTTTGGTGGTTAGAGGACTTGCCTCGGTCATATCCCTAACCATTTAAGGAGATAAAAGACATTTTATTAAAGTAGAATGATAAAACAATGCATGAAACTAGAAAGTATACTTAACTCAATTGCTGATTGTGATTCACTGTAAATCATCACAGAGATCGTAATCCAAGATGTAGTCGATTGACACTTGTGTTGAAATATTTATAAAAGTGATGCAACAATTTTCACCAATCCTTTTGATCTACCTTCACCTCTCCAAAACTTGTAATACTGAAATATGTGAGTAAAGAAGAAAAAACTCAAGTATGGGCTCAAGTGCACAAATATTCAAGGGGTTAGAATGATGGGGTGAGTGGTGTTTTATATTTTTGAGTGCCTATAAAGATTGTGACACATATGGGTGATATGATAAGGGTCCATAGTGCATTGGGCATGAAAATGGGTATGTGAGATGGACAAAATTAAATGTGAGTAAGTGAGGATTAGTAAATGAATGATGAGGTGTTTTTTATCACCTTTTTGGTGGGGTTTTATAAAAAAATAGTTTCTTTTGTGGGATTATTTTGAAAATATTGTGTTTTATGATGTTTTATTATTTTTAATAGGATACATTATGCGCAAGGTGAGTTTTCTAATGTCTACACATATTATGATACTAAATGATATACTATAAAAATAAGAATCATCTAATCACAAAGGGGGTAAGAATGCAATAGCCCCTTTGGTACAACCACTCTCAGTAAACTATTCATCCCCTACTATCATGCAAACCACAATGACAACAATATCATTTGAGCATGAACAATCGCACACCACCTCACAACACTTATGAGTTACCACAATCCCAATTTAGGAAAAACATGACAATGGATTCTATAAATATATCTACTCCTTCACAACAACTTGAGATACATTCTAATCAACCTATCAATACCGATTACAATAACAATACAAATGATTTTACACCTGTTACTAGCACAACAACATATATTATAAATTATCACAAAATAAGTATCGATGACTTACCTAATGATTTGTGGATCTCTACAGGAATGGGAACATATAGACTAAATCCTAAATATGCTTATAAGAATTCTTCATATTCTACATGTAATTACCCACCGAGCACACAATCAAATCATCAAGTAAAAATGCACCTTCATATAGTGGTCATGCATCTTCTATTTAGTTCACTTATACATCATGGCACATAATTATACTTCATCCCCTCTCAAATCGTTGGGGAATCTTTAGATCTCCCTTCCTTCTTCTCCAAGAATAGGTTTTCTTGCATGCCCCTACGTAATTTGGTAAGGGTCACATTTCCCACATGTTTTCTAATGTTGTTAATATTATCCCTAGTCATCAAAATTTATATGTTCAATCACAATGTGTTTTACACACCACTCAAAATCAATATCAATCCATCTCATACACTTTCAGTATCATACTATAATCACAACTATCAAATCAAATCCTTCCACTCATACTATCTCCAATGGCTCTTAGGTATTATATTTTACACACTCATGGATTTACCAATACTTCTCTTAGGCCTTCTTTGGCATCGATACCACTAGCACTTGAGTCACCTTCTTTCGCACAATTGAGGACCAAGTCTCTATCTCCCTCAACATTTGTTTCACCTCCTCAAGAGGTTCTCACTTGTTATCTCTTTTTCATACTTATATATTTTGTATATAGTTATGCATTGCGATAATATAAAAACATTCAAGTATTTGCAAAAATACAAAATTAGGACCGTGCATTTTACTTGTGTTGTTATCACTTTATAATACACATGTTACTTGGTCACTTTGGTATGATAGACAATATGATTTTTTTTTACACGTGCTCACTAGGTATAAAAGTCTGGATGAGGACACACGATTATTACACACTTATAAGAAACTCATGTCTCCTCACATTCTCATCAGGAGAGAGGGCATTTCCTAAACCCACATCATATAGGTGATATTTTTTTAAACATTTCTTCATTTATGATCAATCATATATATTGTGTACTTACTTATTTTTAGACTAATGGGACATGCACACATGTGCCAAAATGCAATAAAAGATTGAAAATTGTCTCCATATTTCACCTATGTTGGTTTAATACATTATAATATCATAATTTTCCACTCTTGTTTCATGTATACATACTTTTGTGTGTTTTTGTTTTATTACTTGCATTATTTCCTTTTCTTATGGCCTTTTTGTCTTGATTTTCTTGTGACAGGGTGGGTGTCCCATGAAAATGTCCTACCTTGTTTATAAATTGTTCGCTCTACATTTTTGAGAAAAAATGAGGGAGAAGAGCCTTGATTTCTTCCAACCACATTGTGGGTGTCTCATTATGGTTATGGACCTTAAAATCCTTTTACATTCCATTTTTACTTTGGATGCATTAATAATGTTCTTTTTTCTTCTACATGCATTATTTTTGTTAGTTAGATGAAGTTTCTACTATTGTTGTTTGTTATTATCATTATCTTTTGTTGTGTGCCATGGTTACCAACATCGTCAAACACATTTCCTTTTGCAGGTACATGTTCTCCAAGGTGTCCACCTCTTCATCACTCTAGACGGGACCTCTTAAACACCAATTTTCTTTTTGTCGGCCATATGAAAACATGGTTTCGCGTGTCATGCCTCAAAAGGGGGGCATCTATCTAGGTTATTCTACATTTTGCATCGGGCTTGGGAGGATGTAAAAAATATTCTTGGGGAAGATCTCCGTATATCCTCCAAGCTCCCAAAAATGTAGTCATGATTCATAAAATTTTTGAGAGGGAAAATTACAACATGTTTTCACATTTTCATGTTTTGGTCACTATATACATATATGATTTACGTAAATTTTCACATTCAAATTACTTAGTTTAGATTAGTATAGGGGTAAGTGCACCAAGTTGGGGGATAATTAATGGACATCAATGTCTCCTGAATTTTACATTAAAAACAACAAAACATCAAATTTAGTTTTTGCGGACTTGAACCATTTATGAAAAGTCAAAATATGTCATAAAAATGGTACCATTGATAGGGAGACTATTATCTGTTGTAGAAATATTTATTTTAAAGTGAATATAATGGAATAGATGTCATTTTTAATTTTTACTAATAGTAGGTCTTTAAGACATTTTTCCGTGAATGTTTATGTCTACGTTTATTTTCGCAAATTTTGTTTCACTTATCTAATGTGATAAAATTATACCATCCCAACAAGTGGTGAAATTATATACATGTTCAAAAAAATAATTATTTGATTTAAATATTTTTATGAAGTTGTACTTTGGAAATTAAAAGTGCTTTTTTCTTTATGCATTTTTCATATCACTTTCTACACGAAAAAATCATAAAAAAATATTGCTCAAGAAAATACAAAATAAAATCTATCCCAAGATAGATAGTGGTGTCTAACTTCTCACCAAAACCTCTTAAAAAATATATATCAATGGTTTTGGTCATCCAAATCACGGGAAAACGGACTACAGGATCTTATAGGCATTTTAAAAAAAAAACCAAGTCATTGAATTTTGAGTGTTTAATATAGCTAAACTTGTCCACCCAAAAAAAAAATAGTATTTTAGAAACTAGATTCACAGATGCTACAATTCATATTGATATAATTATTTCTATTTTTAGTGTATGTATTGCTAATAATCCCTACAAGTTGATATTATGTTGTTATTTACAATATCAACGTATACATATGACCCATTTTTTGTCACATTCAAATTACTTACCCATAGGGGGCATGAAATTTTTCATTCCTTCTTTGCTCTAACTCTCAATTCTAGGCTCAATTTTAGGATTCTTTGAGGCATGGGTATCCTTCCTAGTTTAACATTATAAACACATTTCAATATTTGTTAATTTTATAATTAGTTGTTTGACATATGGAGAGAGTTTGGGGGCACCTATTCTCTTTTTATTGTATGTCCTTGTTTTCAAATCAGGTCTAGATCCATCTACTACAGTGTGATATGTGGGTTTATGGAAGGCAATGAAGTAGTTAAGGTGTTTGTGGACAAGCTTTCCTCTCCTATTATGCTTTAAGGGGAAGATATCATAGTTCCTAAATAATTGTCATACACATTATTATTCCTTTGCAAGGGTGCATTTTTACCTCTTTCTTCTTCTTTCTCTTGCACATTTATGTATTGGGTTACATGCTCCCGACACTCGGATTTCTCCTCAAAACTAATTGGGACCGATCACCCCCAATCTTTCATGAAGTTCATCAAATATAAAAAAATCAAAGCATGAGAAAATAGGTGTATTCTTTCCTTCTTTAAATATTTCCATTTCAAATATATGCACATGCAAATCTTTTCTTTTGCATGATTTATTTGAGTTACGGTCAATTATCTATCATGGACATTGATTACACTCTATGTTGTAGGTTTCTTCGTGGAGCATGCCAACACCAAGGACAACAAAGTGAAATTATAAAAAAACATTCAAGCAAAGGCTAAGTGTGTTTACACTCAAGTACAATTTTCATTAAGCATTTAATTTTCAATTTCATACTTAAAGGGGAGAAATGTAGACACACAATTTTGGCAATTTACACTTTCACAACCCTTGATTTGACTATGCACTTTTGCTTTGAAAAAAACTACTTCTCCATTCTCACTTGGCACTTTTTGAGGTCTATTGTTTAGCTTGTTTATCCTTGCACACTGACATGTCAATGAACTCGATAATGTAATGTACAAAATCCATAGAAAAACATCATCCTACCATATTTGAATTTCATTTTACATGTTTTCTACTCCTTGTCATAGCCATATCAAGTTTGGTCAAGGTCATACCATCCAATCATGACTTCTTTGTATGGTCTTAGACCAACATGTTCTCCAATTGCACTTTTAGATTGAAATATTTCATTGGGTCTTATACTTCATCTAGGTCAACCTTTCATAGATAAATATATACAAAACCCTATATAAACAAGTAAACTCTATCTCATTTACTAACTTAAAAATCATAAGGCAATGCACTAGAGCACTCACTCTTACACTTGCAAAAGGCATCCAAATCTCCTAAATATCATAATTGCACATCTACAGTCATTAGGGCAGCACCCACATCAGGTTTGAAGCTAAAAATCATGTTAAGGAAGTCATCCAAACATCTCTCATCAAGGATGGTCAAACATATCACATCTGTTATGGTGGAGAATGATGTGTGGTTTGAGGCCACTTCGGAGTATTGTCAACGTCGGCGGTGCATGTAGGTTCCCACAACCCTTCTAATTTTTTTCTAGCAAGAATATTCATCCATGGCTAGGATTTAAGGTAATGTTCAATTCATTTGAAGAGTTTTTGCATGCATGTGAAAGCTAGGGTTTGACATCGACAGAAAAATAAAGGAAGGAAAGAAACCAAGAAATTCATAGAGGAGATCTAGGGTAGGTCCAAAACCATACAAATGGGGTTGGACTATATGGTACATTCTTGACCAGTGCATTTAGAATTCTAGTTCCATTTACGAGGGTTACTTGGATTTAGATCTCCCTATTTCCTTATTACATAGTCCTAGATCCCTCCAGAAATCAGCTAAGTGCTTTTATACCTTCATTTTTGTGCTTTCAATTGCATGTTAGGTTAATTGGTGTATGCAAATTCTTTTTTATTTGAGTTTCAATTTTAAATTAGTTATTTTATTGTAGCATCTTTATTAGATTTGTAAATCAACTCTAATATATTCTACACCTAATTAAATTGACCTAAAATTTAATTTAGGGTTAAATAAAAATATTTTGATAGAAGCATAGTATAGTGATATGTGAAAATTATGAATTTCATTATCAATAGAAATATGACACATGTTAGTGTATAAGATGCCCCAAGTAAGCCAAGACCATTGAGCAAAAATGAAGTTCCATTATCCAATAGTCATGTATAGATGTGTGTGTCATGTATCATGCTCATATATCTCATGAAACATATGTGTATAGAATATATCATATGTTATTTATCAAACCATGTGACAAACAACATATGTAAAGTAGAAAATAATAAATCCTATCATGCTTGGGGCCTGATTTTATTTTTTTGGAATATTTGAATGTTTTTGGAAATTTTGAAATGTTGAGAATGTTTGAAAGTGTGTTATTCAACATCAAGTAGATGACTTGTAGTAGGATGATAACCTATTGGTCCTAGATAAGCCATACGATAAATCTAATGAATGAATGAGTAGCTTTAATATACAATGTGACAACGTTAATAAAGATTCATGATTTATTCTTCATTAGTGTAGGGTGGGACCTATTCTACCATAAAATATTTCCAATGTGTCATATTGCTTTGGAAGTAGGGAGATTATCATGCCCGATTGTAATTAATGTACTTAGCTAGGGAAGGTAATAATATGATTGGTATTATCAATAGTTCCATCTTAGTGTTGCCACCATGATATTTCAAACAAAGATGAGATGACTAGGGATTAAGTGTTACCCATGCTTTTATTGTTATAACACATAGACCATATGCTATAAGTAACATAATAAATTTTGGAAATTCACGGGATTGCACAAGTAGAATGTCTAACGAGGTAAGGCCAACAGTGTGTAATACCTCCAATGTACATATATTCTTAGACGTAGCAGTATTGAGTGGGACGCATTCCCAATACTTTATGTGAAGATAAAGGTTGAGCATGAAATTATCGAAACTAAGGTGCTTACATACTTCAATATATCGTTAGGGTATGATCATTTTGGTTGTGTTAACTCGTTGTGAAATATTTCAATTGTAGTATTAGATTTTAGCGTATGTATCTTAGATATTAATTCTTGATATTGATTAGTACCATGGCTAGTAACACGATGGTAGTCACAAAAGGGTTTATCGAGCTTCTTGGATAGTTAGTTGAATAGTGATGTATAGTAAGTAGCACTAATAATCCACAATCAAGCAATAAGTGTAAGATCTCATGTGGTGCATCTATCTTTTCAAAAATGGTAACAAAGCTAAAAATGGTAATATAGTCAAGAGTATTAAGAGAATAACGCATAATATATGGATTTGTAGTATGTAGTTGTTTTTCACTTTAGGTATTCTAGATTTGAAAAATATTTGACTCAAAGGTGTTGAAAGAGGCGCGAGATGAATGCGATTACAAGTGTCGTTAGATAATAATTTTTCTTTGGAGTAACAACTTTCATACAATGAGAAGTATTCTTAGTGTCGATTATAGACAAATTATCTCTTTAATGCCCAAAGCCAATAGATGTAAATAAAGTGTGAAACATAGAGTCATCCTCATCCATAGGATTAAAATTTATCTTGCTCAAGCATTCATCATATATATCTATATCATAACCATTATTGTCATATTAATCAAGAACCAAGACATATTCTTAATTGAATTAACTAGTTATGTCATTCCTAGATAGCTTTTTATTCAAGTGGTTGTGGTATAGTAAGTTATAGTCGCTTTGAATGTGCAATTTGTACTTTTATCCGTATTTGCATGTTGTTTTTATTGAATTTTCTTAGGCTCAATGGGTGATTGCATAAGAGGCTTAGTAGCATTATTTTTGCTTGATTCACCAACCTCGTATGTCATGTATAGCTGACTAAGAGGGATAGGTTGTGTTAGAGGTGTGATAATAGGCTCATGAAAAGTAGAATTTTCAACTTTACAATATTTGAAAGATGCATCATTTGTTGTAATAGTATGTGCATATCCATCTAGACAAATTTGACACATTGATGAAGAGTATATGGAATGGCTTCCATATCATGGATCCAAGGTCAGCCCAATATGAGATTATAATAAAGAGCATTGTCCATAATATGAAATGTGGTGGGGACCTTTTTAAGGCCAAATAACACATCCAAAGTGATTTTACCAATTGTAGGTCATGGGATGTAATAAAAATCTTTAATAACAACAATAGTCATATCGATGGCACTTGTGGAGATATCCATTTATTGGAGCAAGTAACTAGGGAAAACATTTAAATGTAGATCCATTATTATCAAGTAGTACCCTCTAAAATAGAAACCCATGAATCTATGTTGTAATAAGTAGGGATTGACATTGATACCAAATATGTCAAGGTAACTCCATAGGGTCAAAAGTGATAACCTCATGTATGATTTTAAATGTATTCATGATAATAGAAAAGGAAGAAGGTTGTGTATCGGTAGGAAGAGAAGTAGACTGTAATTCCTCATATAGAATGTCCTTATAAGTGGGTAATCACTTTAGTAATTCCAAAATAGATATCTTAGTAGGTGTATTGCTCAATTGATCCAATATGTCATAACCCTTTGATGGAGTACATCTAGAAGTAGGAATAGGAGGTGGTGAAGGAATAGCTTGATTTCCCCTAGTGGGTGGCCTTCCTCATCTTATATTGACAATATGAATCACAAATCCCAATATAAGCTTAGGGTGAATAGTGGGGCATATTGGTAGCTAGAACAATCTTTGGATCAAGGGGGTGGGGCAAAAGAATGCATACAAACCATATGTCATCGAGTATTAGCAAGGATTACCTTAGATGGAATGTTGATACACGTAGGAGTATATTAACATTGTACAAAATGATTATAAAGACATGTATTGGTGAGGGGTTGGTAAATGATAGTATCCTAAGAAAGAGTCACATCAATTTATAGAGTTTATCATACTCAACAAATAGGAGGATGTCATCAAGGCTTAGTTTAGAGGATGATTGAGTATTAGCATCAATAGTGCCATGAGAAGTCGAACAAAGTGAGTATGGAGGCATGTATGGCTAGAGGTTTGTTCCTTTCTTTCAAGTTGGGGAGAGGCATGGACTCGTTAAAGGGATGGTACCCCAAACCAGCTCAAGGGAAAAAAACCTTGGTTGTGTTATACCTCATATAAATATCATCAAAGATTTGTGTCGGAAATGGGAAAGCAATGGTGAGTAAATAGATATAGATGAAGAGAAAAGCAAACCCTATGAGTAGGATCATGCACAAATTGATAAATAGAAAACCCTAATGGGATATAGGGTTGAAGATAGAAGTCTTGATTTGGGATAGGGTAACCTAAGCCAAATAGGTGAATGATTCAATCAAAAGGCGAGTTCACCAAATGATTTACCCAAAAGAAAAAAAAAAAGTGGAGTTCTTTTTCTTATTTAATTTGGAATCAAGGTTACAAATATGGTCTATATTCAAATTATTAAATAAACATTAACTTTCAAATTTGAGCATACATATAAAATATTGAAAGATAGATCAATTAGAGCATGTGCCAAATAAAGATAGATAAACAATAGTGCATTTAGTTTTTTTGGTTGGTCCGGAAATTGATCTTGGTGTGACAGAGGTATGAACAAGTTGAAAATCTTTTGCAAATGCTTCCTTTCTTATTCTTGATTTGTATTGTGCTCAAGGAGAAAATTGTTGGATAAAAGAGAAAAATGTTGGATAGCTTCATCCATGCAAAAAAAGTGAAGATATATAACTCTTACACCCTCTACGAATGACTAGTATGTGGCTTTTTATGAAATAATAGGTCCCAATCATGTGTGAAACCTGTTAAATCAATCACCTTGAGCCAAAACCCTAAATCGTTGGTAAAAGTTTTGTAAAAATAGTGTTCGAGTTGAAGTGTAATTCATATGCCACCTACCTTAGCAACATTTTGAAGAGGCCTCAAACCACACATAGTTCTCTACTTAGACATGCGATAAAATAGTATATGAATGCAACCATATTTGATAACTTGCTCACATGATAATTGTTTTGTATTGACTTAGCTTGGTTGTGCTTGACTTGGCTTTGTAGGCTCTTAATTTGGAAAGTTGGACTCTTGGACTTGGTTTAGAGTGCTTTAAACCTATATAGAGGATGTTCCTAATGTATGTTTTTAATTAAGGAAATATATGAAAAAAACTTATCTTGCTAGTGATTTGTAATTGAGGAGCTCTTGAAAATGTCGAGTGAATAAATGGGTGTCTTAGATTAACTTATATACTAATCTATGAATATAATTTGCATTAAGATTAACCTATAGAAGTGTTGGCCCATAAAAAGATATACAAATGGAAAAACCAACAATTGGGTGGCTCAAGACAAGACCGTCCAACCCAAGACAAAACCATTGGATGATTGCATCCAAATGCTTGTGACTCATATGAGCATTTCGTAGGTAGTTCAACATGTTAGGAGGAGTGTAATTCTTAAATAAGATTAAGAATGAACTAGGATTTAGAAATTTAATTCAAAACAACAACATACATCATGATTAAAGAGTTTAAGTCAAGGTTAATATTATCATATGCCAAATTAGCATTTTTTTGGTGGTCTACAAACAGAAAACAATCACATTATAGAGAAATACATCTATAAAAGTCTAATTAACGTATTATTGGCAAACACACAAATACCATACGTTAATGCATAATTACATCTAATAAATGTCATTGTATTAAAATTAATTATCCACAAACAAAAGTTAACATAAATATTTTAAAATAATCAAATATATAAACTACAACCCAATTTAACATGGAATATTTAAAAATTTAACCCTCGATTAAAACAAAAGAGAAAAACGCAATTGACACCGCATATATCATGTAACATGTTTGCGAACCGGAAAACTTATATTACAAAGCAATTTAAATTAAAAAAGCACGTTACAATATAACACTATATCATTTAATAAATGTTGATATAAGGCAGGGCCTTTTCCTTGAACTGGTACTAATTACCCAAACCAGCCAGCCGAGGGGATTCTACAACTAAATATTTAAAAAGAACTGTAAAATTGTCTCTATATTTTCCTAAAGATTGGAATTTATAATATTGATATGACTAATGTCATAAATATAAAACATAAATGTCAACTTTTATGATTTTGTTGAAATGTGCAACAAATTTAAGTCCATCTGATTATGGTTGAGACTAGGAAATGTATGCACCCCAATGCAAATTAAAATTTGATTAAATGAAAAGCAACGATATAGATAATAGAAGCTCCTCAGTAGAAAAGCAGAAAATATACTATTATTAAAATACTGTCCGAAAGGTACAAATTCAAATACTAAAGTTGACGGAAAACCAACTAGTTTATATGATTGGATTGATCACCAGCCCAGATCAGTGAAGATGAAGACTGAGTGACGCAATCATAGAAATAACAACCTATCACACCTGTGATTCTGATTGCACAAGGGAGCAAATTAGTCTCCTCGCAGAAAATAAATAAATTGAGACAACTTATTCCTTGAAAGACTGATGCTGTTCCCTTTGCACACTACCAGAAGAGTCAAAGCAAACACTGGAAGGAATTGGTTCGATTTCAAGGCCTATTTACAGGGGTCTAAGAACTTTTCAGCACATACAACTGCAACTTGCTCTGAGATAAGAGTGGCGGTAACTCATTAAGCACAACAAAGCCCATTTCAGCACCTGAATGATTGATCAATTTGATTTTCGTTACCAAAATGCAATCAGCCCAAGTGCTTCACAAGAAGTATGTTGGGGACTGTCTTTTCCTGCTTCCACCTTCCCCATACAGTTCATTCCACTCCTTCAGTTCGTTCATTCCAACACCTTCAGATGCAAAGCTTGGGGAGATCTGTTGAAAATACAAAGTTTTTTTGGCTGTTAGATAAATTAAAAATTTCCGTGCAATGAACACAGTCAATCGTAAAAGGTCTTCTGACTCACCTGTTTCTTCGCTTCCCTCAGATCCTCCATTGTTAAAGGTCTAAGTTTTATGGAAGGTTCCTCAGTCTCTTCCTTTTTCTCGCCCTTGGTTTCGTCCCCTTCCTTGCTAGGCTCCTCAGAGGACTTTGTTTCTTCGTTGCTAGGCTTTTTGGAGGACTTTGTTTCTTCCTCAGCCTTGCTCGGCTGTTCAGAGGAATTTGCTTCTTCCCCATCCTTGGTAGGCTGTTCAGAGGAACTTGATTCTCCCTTTTCCCCTTCTTTTTTCTCCATACTTTCCTTCTTAGCCTGGACAAAACCAGGGAAATACAATAAGCATTCATAATTACATGAATCCATAGAGATTGACTGGGGAAAAAGCAATAAACAGAACAGGGTGTACCCACCTTTTCTTTCTCTATCTCTTTCTTAAGTAGCTCTCTAACTGGACGGTAAGCTGCTGTTGTGCATATGTTCTGCATTTGCATCCCAGAGCACAAGAAATTGTTAAGACACAGCAAACCTTGTACTGGTACAAAGATTCGTTTTAAAATATATATGACATGCTGAAAGATATCGAAAAGAGTAAAGACGACGTGCCAATCCCAATGTTTTGCAGCCAGTGGCAAATAGGAAATTGTAGGGATGTGGGTAAGAAAAGTAAGAGATTGGCTCTCGTATGTTTAACCTGGGTGTATTGACAGGAATCAACCAATGTTGCCTTACAATTTCCCCCTACCTGGTCTGTAGGATGTGCCTCTCAGCACAAATAAGACGGAAAAATCACTATTTGGCAAACACAAAATTTTGCTTAGACATAATAAGGTAAGTCGAGGGGTATGAATACCCACCTTGAGGTCACTTCCAGTGTAGCCCTCAGTCATTGATGCAAGCTCCTTGAAATCAAAGTCTTCCTCGACATTCTCTTTGCTAGCACCGTTCTCAGAATCTTCTCTCTATTTTTAGTAGTTGGGAGTCCCACCATGATTCTGTAAAAAGGCCGTTAAATTGACAAGCACTTAGAAGTTAGATGTGATCAACTTAATTAACATACTTCTAAAAACACCAAATCTATACGATATATTAGAAGAATATGCTAGGAAGTTTTATGCAGATGGAAATAATATATTCTGGATCACCTTCGCTCAAATCGTCTGATTATAGCTTCATCCAAATCAAAAGGCCTATTTGTTGCAGCCAGAACAAGAACGCGCTCTGTGGACTTTGATAGTAAACCATCCCAGTGAGCCATAAACTCGTTCTTTATCTTTCTCATAGCCTCGTGTTCACCATACCTAGACCTCTGGCCTAACATGCTATCAACCTGCATAGTCAAACCAAATATGAATTGCAAAAATGATCAAAGTTCCCATCCGAAACAAAGAAGTTCAACTCAGTGAATATTGCCAATGATCTTGGAAGCTTAGAAAGGGCAATATGATAAACCTCATCAATGAAGATAACAGTAGGAGAAACTTTGGTAGCTAAAGTGAACAATGCCCTTACATTTTTCTCATCTTCTCCAAACCACTGCAGATTAGAGGGTAATTTGTCATGCCCATTTTAAAAGAACTAAAAACTCTCGTTCACATATGGCTTCACAGACTTGTTCTTTTTAGCAAGCAGTAGACAAAGAAATGTCTAGACTACAGATAGCATCATTGTCTTACCTTTGAAGTTATGGTAGACATCGAGACATTGATGAAACTAGAATTGGCTTTAGTGGCAAGGGCCTTTGCCAACATTGTTTTTCCTGTCCCAGGAGGTCCAAAAAGTAGAATGCCTCTGCATGGCTGAAAATGGTAAAAACAAAGGGCTACTATTAAATGCTATAAATTACAGATAGCAAGGAGTGTTCATGCCAAAATGGAAAAGTTAATTTCCTTTCAATACAAAATCATGGGCTTTACCTTCAGAAGCCCCCTTTAAACAAGTATGGATGTCGCAGAGGAAGCATTACAAGTTCTTGCAATGATTCTTTAACATTTTCCAGTGAACCTATATCATCAAATGTAACGCCAATTTTGTCTGCAGGAATGACTTCTGGCCTGATTCGCTTTTCAAAATCATTGTCTGGGACAACCTCCTTTCACAAATTAGGCCATCCGTTTAGTATAACTAGAAGTATTTAGGGATCTCAATTCTTGGGACTAAGGAAGTAGTAGCAAACTTACTGGTTTTGGAGGAGCTGCAGGAGGGTTCCCATCTTTATCTGCTTCTTTCTTAGAAGCATCCCCTTTAGAAGCAGCATCTGATTTCTCTCCTTCAGGCTTATTTTCTGTAGAAGGTTCCATTTTTGCTTCGGCCTTCCCATTTGTTGGGTCCTGAAGCGAAACATTTGCAACATAGAAATAGAGAAGGAAGATGAACATCACAACATCTTTAACAATAGTAAATGCATTCCAAGGGTGAGAACAAAGAACAAATTGGTCCAACCTGTGGAGGTTCTCCATTAGATTCCATTTGCAGCGTGTCTTTGTTGCCTAGCTCTCCTGCTCGGAAAATGCTTAGTCCATGCGCCAAACTATGCATTACATCAAATAGCATGTATTTAGTGGCAAAATCAAAAAGCTTAGGAAATTTACCAGAGGGAAACAAGATTAGAGAGAAACCTTTGGGAAGAAATAATAAGCCTTCCACCACGGTAGTTGGGCTCCTCTGTATTCATGAGGTGATGGGATATGGCAGAGACCACAATTTCCTCAATATCTATAAAGAAAAATTGTTGGTTTAGAAAGGAACACTTGAGGTGAAGTACAAGCCAATGCCATTCACACCATTTGAAGAAAAGAATTCCAGAAAAACTCACAATTACTAAGAAGCACTGTGTCGCCAAAGCAAATGCTACCCAGATCATCACATTCAACGTCATTTGCTGCAAGAACCTATTAAAAAGAAAGACAAGTGCATGACAATGACCATTATCAACAGTTCATTTCAAGGATAGATTTTGCACTGCCAGTCCACCACCATAAATGATGTTGAAAACTGAAAGATGCATTGGATAATAAATTTGTTGCTTTCCTATGTGGTAATGGACTATTTTCAACCTTTACCTCTGAAACATGGTTCCTGTTGTCCTGGAATTGGATTGCTTTCATGTATTCTTCAAGTTTTCTCTTCCAGTCCTCAAGTTTTGCATTGTCTTCTGGTGGCTTTATGTCAATGTTGTATGGTAACAACAGTGACATTTTCTCGTCATTTTCTCCATAGCTTTGTTTTTCAAAATCCACAACTCTAGAACCTAGAACAAGAATTGGTCCAGAAAGTTGCTTTATCATTTTACGAAACAATAAATAGGTCTTTGGTCCTCTGAACATGAGTCTTTCTACATCCCGCAAATACAGAATCACAGGACTTGTCCTTGAGAAAGTAACCAAAACCTACACAAATTGTCAAAAATATTTAGTAACTGGTGATGGAAATTGACAATTGATTAGATGAACTGGATAAAGCACTAGTTTTGTTTGTAACTTCACCTTGTAAAGAGAGTGTATAAGTAATTTGTCATCAAAAGCCAAGGAAATTTCTCACTTTATTAAAGAAGTTGCAACCAAAAGTCCAGAGTTTAGATTGGAAGATTTATAGTCTAGCTATTAATCTCCACTCCATAAAATACAAATGTGCAAAGAAAGTACTTTGATTTGTAGGGGTCATAGATGACCCAAGTCTTGAAAGATTGGTTTCAAATGCTGAGTGACTTCTACTATTTTGAAGGCTACTTGAACCATCAAAATCCCTGTAACATTTAAGAAGCATAATTCCATTGGAATAACAGATTGGTTAGATATCCTAAGCATCCAATAATTGAAAGGTATTGTTGGCATTCATAGAAAGAAAGCATAGTTTTTGGGGATGTGGAATCCTTATATACCTTGCTTTTGATTCCAGCCTACTATTTTGTCGCCAAAGAGTGCCTGCAAGAAAACCAGAAAAAGAATTTGAATTTTTTTTACATAGTAATAATAAAAATTAATATTAATCCATCTTATAACTAAAATTCAACATGTGCAGAGAGGTATCCAAAATATGTAAGTTGTTAATCCCTATATTTTTAGTTTTAGCACCCACATGACATCTGTAGAGAAGTATCCAAAATATTTAAGGTGTCAATCTCTATTTTTCAGCACCCGAATGATTGTATTGTGGGTACCAAAAAATAGGGTTTCACTCACTCATGTACCCCCAACTTAGAGCATTGGCTTACTAGGAGCTCCACCCACCCGAGCTATTTGTAGTGCCTCCTAGCAGAAATAAATATAGCTCCTAAGCTCAACCAGCAACCAACAAACCTGCTTTGCAATTGTTTGGCTCTGCACGTCCCGGCAGGATGCAGAAGGAGTCAAGCAAGCTACTCATGCGGTCCAATGCAGCCTCGGGAAAGGACTTTGAATCCTGTCCAGATATCAGTAATTAAAGATGTCACAAACTACGAAAAATACCTTCCAAGCAGCCATAAAATAAAAAACTAGCTTTTCTCATGCCAGTGTTCAAGAATCAAAATCTTACAGAATCTGTGCCTCCGCCATGTTTTCTTTGCAACTGCAAATGTAAAGAAACATATTCAGCAAAGAAATTAGCATGCAACATTGGACATAAGCCACTTCTAGAGGTTTCAACAAATAAATACCAAAATTTACACTAAGTAAAAATAATGCCACATACTATAAAATGAATTGGTCATCCAAAACTTATTAGGACTTTTGCTTTTAGAAAGCTTACCTTCAAGCAGAAGTCAGTAGCATCAAGAAAAAGCAATTTGGCTGCAAAGTAATGTGCTAATGCCTTGGCAAGTGTTTGAGGGTAGGGCTCTGCACATAAACATTACATATCGTATATTAAGAAAAAACAAATTTGATGGTCTTTTGTTGGTAGGACCTTGTAAGATTCAACAGTGAGATAGCAATGTTAGGACCCAATAATAAGTTATATGCTTCTTCATAGAATTGATTTTTAACAAGTGAGGCTCCAGGCTTAAATGCTAACCTAAGCGCACCCTAGACCCCCAGTTCAAAATTAGGCTGCATAGAAATTCTCTTGCTAAGGATAAGCACAGTGGCGTGGCTTCAAGTAATTGGGGTAATCGCACAATGCCTCCACGTGAATGGAGATTCAAGTATTACACCCAATAAGAATAACCCCAACCCTCAAGACCCGGTCTCATCTCTGCACACCTAGCAAGACAGTGTGCCATTTCCAACCCAGCCTTAACTTGAAGCCCATAGAGCAATTTATGAGCAGAGACAACATAAGCAATATATCAAAGTTCGTCTATTACTGAATGAATGAAAAATTGTTCGTGGGTGTGTTCCCACATGATTTCACAACATCCGAATTTTTAATAAGATATACAAATTCAATTGAACTGAAAGCTTAAATCAAACAGTGTAAACCAAAACAGATAAGTGGATGGGAGATAACTCAATTCACAAGACATGCATCAGACACTATATTTAAGAATTAAACTGGCAAACATCTCTAATAATGCACTAGTGACTACACCTTATACTTGAAAGTTGACTTTTTTCTTGGCATTTTTTTCCAGTTATAGCTCCAACTTAGCAGACAATTGTAAATTCATACATTTTATTTTTCGCAGCACAGGCACCCTTTTTCTCACAAAATAAGCACAAGAAATTATATTCATATTTAAAAATTTATTTTTTTGAAAACCCTTTCACACATTGTGGCAAGAGGCATTCAAAAGATTTACGTGTAAACAAACTCAATCTCATGATTACTGCACTCACTCGTATGTTTAATGGACTTTCATTATAAACTTGTGCAGTAAGGCATGCATTATGAAGCCAAAAGGAGGAGAGAAGCCAAACAAGCAAACATACTCATGGTGCAATCAATCAACCATTAAGTTAGTAAGAAGGCCACTTCCATTGTGGCATCACCTCCATTGGCATAAAGACCACGATATATAGGGTTTATATGTTGTGGTGGACCAAGCCTACCAACCAATGTGTGATTACCTTCTTTGAATGAATGGGGATTTTAGAGTCTTAGAAGCAATTCTAACATGCACTAAAGAGGCATATCCTGCTTAAGGTAGTAAGGTATCTATTTAAAGGAAACTGAACATGATTTTTTTGCGATTACGAAGCCATGAGGAGAAGAGGGGAAGGCTGAGCAAGTAAAGAATAACTAATCAACCATTATGTCAGAGGAAAACAAACTTACAAGCAATGGAAAAAATAACCATACCTTCACAATACATGGACTATACATTATATTAGTAAATATAGCTTCAATTCAATGGGATATGGACCACTCCTGCAGTTGATTTGCTGATATCAAACTGTCTAGGTCCTATTCTGGTGGAATGTTATGCCATGGATGAGGACAGAAGTTGTGGAGGAAGACCTTACTATATCCTTAAATGAACTCCAGCTACCACTTCCACGTAGTTGAAGCAAAAGGTTCATGGAAAGGAATTGCAGCCAATAAACTGTGCCAGTCCATTACTACATGATTGGTGCAAATCTGCACCTTTGTTGTGCATAATAGATTATTTAATATTCCCACCAATTTGTGTTACTTTTTTTCTTTTATATGGTGGTTAAATAAGCATGTTTAGTTGCAAGAATCTACAATAATTCAAGCATGGCAGTCATTTTGAATATCATTAGCTAAAACAATGTTGCAAATATTTTTAAAATTAAAAATACATACAAAGTTCCACATGCATTTGGATATATACAAGTTCTACACGCTTTTGGAATATTTGCTTGGTTACTGAAAATCGTTGTTAAAATATTATGTGTAAATTTAGCTGAACACCGTGGCAAACCATTCCCAAGTGTTTGAAGTAATGTCCACGGTTGTTATTAAATTTGAGTGATTTAATCTTCCTACCAATTCAAACTTTTTTTATTCGAGATACAATAAAGTACGGCATATTTAGCTGTGCACATTGACAAATACAATAGCTTTCCTCTGTGACAAATATTAGTCATTCATAGCGGTGTTTTTTAATATTATGGAGTAAAACTTAAAAGACAGATTTGCACCAATTATTAGTTACTTCTAATGTCATTATAACTTTCTGGGGCCATACGCTAAAAATAACTTTAGAAACTGAAACAGTATAAAATTTGGGGAAGTTGCACAAGGAATTTGTACCTGCAGGTCCAGAGAGCAAAATGGCACGGCTTGCAGGAGTGAGATTCCGCGTATACTTGGAAAATTGTTCTTCCTTGAAGTAGACGAAAGCAGAGCTCGTTAACAACGCCTTCGTTTGCTCACTGTATAACATTAATTTCAAAAACATCACAATTTAGTACATAAAATTTAGGGCTTTTGAAAACATTCAGTAGTATGCAACATTAAATTTCCCGAACATCAAACGGGTTGTATAATCCAATTAATGAGGATGATGGTGTTTCACATGTGCTACAAATCACGGGAGATTCCCGATACAGAGAGGGTCCGAAGGAGATTCTGATATAGATATTTATGCTTACTCATATCGTTATAATACCCTGCTTAAGAGTAGAGATGCCCATATCTATTCAACTCAGTTGTATCCTAACAAAACAATCTCCCGAAAAAAACACATTCAACAATTTTCTGTGAAATACAAAACATTTTTGACATTCACAAAAAAAAATTGATGGTCTTGATTCTTTACAGTGAACATCAAGTTTCCAAAATGAATCTATCTTTTTCTGTGAAATAAAAGAAAAACATTTTTACCTTCTAAGATCTACAGTTTGCCCGCCGTACATATAACAGTAATTTCCCAAAAGCTTCAATCTTTTACTTTGAAAATTAGAGGGATATTAAAGATTCTGGGTTGCAAGCTCTACATACAACATTAAATTCCTCAAAAACTTCTAGATTTTCTGTAATTTCATTGTTAAAGATCAACAGGTTTTATATCTCTTACCTTAGATAGTAGGGAAACTCTTCAAATGTCACGTTGCAAGATTTCCCGTCAACAACCTGGTTCGTAAGTTCCAGCTCCATGAGTTCCTGATAATTGACAGAACTTCCTAGCGCCGTCAATTTCTGAAAAGTCTGCGAACGCCCCGTAGCCAGGCCTATTCCGAGGCCGACTCCCAGCCCCACACTCAACGCAGACATCAAAAAGCTTTTCTGCTCCATTATTATATTCCGAGACTCGAATCAACGACCTCAAATTTACAATGAATTTTTGTCTTTTTCCTTTTTCAGGATTTGAACCAAGGATTCTCAAAAAAAGATTTCCTGAATTTGGAATATCAAGGATTCCAGCCTATAGAGCAAAATAATTTCTGCGATTTCAGCTTTACGGTTTTATAGTCCGGAACTTCAAAGTTTATGGCACAAAATAATTTCTCAAATTTTAGCTTTACCGCTTTAAAACCCGATGTGTTAAGATCCGTCGAAGAAAATGTTTTAAACTTCACTACTTCGAAGCCTATGGTTTTAAAATCTAAAGAACGAAATAATTTCTTCAGGTTTATTACTTGAAATTCACACGCCGAAAACAGTGAAGCTTCCAAAATCTGTGGAACAATATGACTCAGCTTACGGGAGCTTCAAAAACTAAAGAACAAATCCTGAGGCTTCAAAATCTATTAAAACAAAATAACTTCCGAAATTTCAACTTTCCGGCTTCGAATCTTAGATTTCAAAACCTATGGAGCAAAAGAATTCTAAATCTACAAAAGAAACTTTGCGACTTAGGAGAGTGAGACTTCTAAATCTAAAGGTAAAAATAGCTCCTGATTTCTGAAAAACTTTCCCCTTTAACAAAGTAATTTCTGAAATTTCAGCTTCGCGGACATGAAGCCTGAAACGAACAAAACAATTTCCAAACTTTGAAATTCAGTTCAGAAATTAGACTAGGAGCGAAACAGTCGCTTCAAAGGATTCCTGTGTAGCAACCAGAATCTTGCAAGCCTGAAGCTTCAAATATTTTACGGCTTTCCCTTCAAAAACAGGTCTTCAAGAAAAAAAAACGATTCGTAGGCCGAGGCTTCAAAATTTACAAAACAAAATAGTTTATCAAAGTTTTGGTTGGCAACAATCGATTGGCTAATCTCTCTGCTTTCTCTTATTTTTCTCGCAAGTAGGATGCGTTTCTCTGGCGCCCCTTCGAATATTTATAGTGCAAAACACGGCTGCCGTGAAATGTTTCCGGGAAAACGCCGGGCGCCTCCTTTTGGTTCCCGGGAAAGGCCGTTTGGGGATGCGAATTGCGATGGGGACCACTTTAACCGGTGAACATGTTCGTGGCAGTGCCGTGGTCAGTGACACCACAATGGCGGCGGCTATATGTATTTTGTGGTTTGGGTTGGCGTATTATGCTTTTGGTACGTACTTAGCGTATATACGTAGAGTAGACGACGGGGCAATTTGATTGGGTGGGGTAGGTCCTTATACTCTGTGGCATATCGTACACGTGACCACTAGTGCGGTTCTGATTGGCGCCCAAGCATTGTCTGAAATTCTGGTGGGCCCGCCGCCCGCGTCTCATTTTTCTTTATTTATTTATTCACATAATTTTTATTTTTAAATATGCTTTTCCAAAGGTCTTTATTGGAAAAGAAGAAAATTAGTGAAAGACAGAACGATAGCAAGCGAGTATCTACTAGAGAATTTGGGTAGCTTAAATTGATCCGACTCTACAACCTTTTTCCTCGATTTATTATTATTTTTATTAATAATTTGGTTCCCCCATTTTGACCTTGACAGAAACGGTATTTTCATTGGGTATTGTTCCTAAGTGGCCATTAATTCACACACACATCATCTACCGTTCTTTTTCCCTTCTTTTCCTTTCTTTTCTTTCTTTTTCTCTTTCACTTTCTTTTTCTTTTCTTTTTTTTACTTTGTTTGGGGTGGGGTTGGAGTGTCCCCTAAGTTTACTAATTCATATTTGGTTTTGTTATATAACTTTTGATTCTCACTCATCTTCCTACACATTCTATTGCACTCCACCTACCTAGTACTTAGATCTTGTTTTAACATTGTAATATGATGTGTATTTCTCTTTTACTACAAACAATTAAAAATGGCTATTAGATATCGATTCCTTACTAATTACATATTTTTAAAGTGTTTTTCATGCACAAATATCCTTATGTTTTAATAGTCTTGAAATTTGCAATATATTTAAAGGAGTTCAATGGGTTCACATTATCTTTTAGAGTTTGACATATAAATTAGAAGTTGGTGCAAGCAAGTGTTTTAGTAGCACAATGCAAAAATATGTTTGTATTGTAGGAAAGGCCTTGTGCAAAAAGTAGAGGGCCGAATACATTGTGGTATCTTTGCGGCATGCATACATATTCATATTGATGACATAATGCATTAAATGTTTGGTGCGAGGTTGGATCACTTGGTGCAAGACTGGGAAGCTTCATACAATTACTTCAAGTCACATTAGACTTGTGCACAAAGAATCACTTCTTTAGTGTGTGGCATCACATAGTTCGTCTCTAGGATTCATAGTACCAACAAAACTTCGTCTCAATACACGAAACTACCTTTGAAATTGTAAAGTTATATGAGTCCATTTGAGAAAATGTGCGGTGATTCATTACAACATTAGTCGCATCTTGTTCGTAAGACCCCGACTTGTGCTTGATCTTCAAAGTTCAAATTGTTTACACCCTAAGTAAATAAATAAGCTTTTATGTGTGTTGAAATGTGGTTCATATTTCTATAAAGGCATAATGATTAGCAATAACGTGTATATTTCGATCGATTAATAAATAGTAATGCATAAACTAGAATATAGCTCCAAATTCATTTGTAAGATATAATGACAAATACAATTTCTCTAAACATAAGAGGAGAAGTGCACATGCCTAAATACGAGAGACAAAGACGTGATATGGAAGTGCAGGATGACAGTGCAAATTAGAAATGGCCTAGAGGTGTTTCGTCTCTAAAATTATACAACTTCAAACTAGGTACCATATGGCTTGTCCTAGAGTGTGTAGGTGTATCCTAGGATGCAATTACAAATTTTATCCCTCTTCTTTTATTCAAAATAACAATGATGTGTCCACTTATAGTATTCAATGTGATTATGATGTATCTAATTATGTTTCTTCCCATCCTTCTATACGTGATAATGTGGAAATGATTAATGTTACAATAGATCCTCCTTCTCTTTCTTTCAAGTAAAAAATTATTGTTATCATTGTTATTCCTCTTGCAAATGAATCACACATCTATTAATAATATATCTTTAGATTCTCGGTGTGATGTTAAGCCTATAGTTCATAGTATTACATTCGCTGCTACTACTAATGCTTCTAGTCATGATGTTTCACCTCATACTCCTTCCCCAAAGTAATAGTGTTCCATGCCTAAGTTTCAGTTGTTTGATGGAATTATTTATCCTTATCTACACCTTAAGAGCTATAGACTTGGCATGGCCTCTTATAATAATGATCAATTGTTACTAAAATCCTTTCCTAAAAACCTCATTGTTATGCCAACATCTTGGTTTAGTCATTTACCTAGTGTATCTTTGAGCACCTTTTAGAGCTTGAAGGGGCATTCTTCATGTGTTGTATTGGAAATAAAGGCCCTAGGATCACTTATGAGCATTTGCCTTCTTTGCATCAAGAAAAATTTGAACTTATTGTTGATTATATTTTGTGCTTTAGCATGAATGTATAACAAATAATTTATAATCCCACCGATTTAGAAGTGTAGTATATATTTTTTCATGATCTCATTTGCCCTCTTAAAGAGAATTTTCTTTATGACACATATGATTCCTTCAATGATATTTTACTTTGCATTATTGACTTAGAACAAAAACTTGATATCCCATGAGTATCCATACCATCAAATGTTGATGAACATGAATTTGTTATTCCATGTTGACTGGAAAAATTTGTACCTAAGTATCAAGAGCACATTTGATAGTGACACGAAGGCAGGAGGCGTGGAAGTTTGTGAGTTGCGCCCTACATATTCGCACTTAGGAAGATAGAATTTTTACTTAACCATTTTTACATGTTATGAGATAAGAATAGACATGGAGTGATGAGCACGCATTAGATAAAGATAGAAGACTTGGAGGCTACACAAAGCTATTTTGGGGACAAGAAGAAGTGCAAGATCCATGCATAATTTGAGCTAATAATAGGATGCAAATTTAGTGTTATTATTAGACAGTCTATTATTAGGGGAATCTTACATGCTTCTTTAGTTGATTTTGTAATGACGCATGGTTATTTTGAGCATGCAACCCATTTTGAGAATACATGGGTGGTGAAGGGAAAGTCCCCACCCCTTATATATATATATATGTATTGATTTCATGCAGCTTAGAGGATCATGGGTGAATGTATGTACAAAGTTATGTTGGTATGATTCTGCGCACATGACTTTGTGATGGTAATTATAATGTATTCAGCTATGGGTTTTGTTATGACTTAATATAATGGATCTTTGTGGATGGATATTGATTGTTGATGTTACTTCTCATGACTATTGTGTGGTGAATCTGATCTTGATCCTTGTTTGATTTATTATGCACTATGGTTATGAGTTGATTCTTGTTATGCTTTACCTTTAATTACTTATGGTTATGGAATATATAAATGATCATGCTAACATCTTGATAAAGATGGTATAAAAGAGGGATCTCGGTACCTTTACGCGCTTCGGTGAGAGCTCGGATCTATCGAGTGATGTGTCAGCACGTCTAGGGTTTTGAGCAAGAAATAGAGAATACATTTTGGTATCGTTGTAAGGGCCTCTTTTCAAATTTTTGCAAGGATGTTGCATGATGAAGATGTATCGGTCGAATTTGTACGGCATTGAGAGTTGGGTTGTGAACTTACAAGACTAGTTTTCTCACAGATATAATATTGGACCCGATTTCAATGCTCGTGCGTGGGTTAAAGAACATTTGTATCATGAACTCTATGAGACGTTCTTTTGTTATTTTCTTATAGAGTTGTATGAGTGGCTGGTAGCATATGCATCAAAGTAGAATTGGAGGTATAAAAAAAATTTTTGGACAAAAGAAGATTACCAGACTCTGTATGATTCCGATGTGACTTGGACATGCATTGTAGATCATTGGTGGAGTGGTGTTTTTGTACAGTTATACATTGGAAAATGTTTTTTCTACTTATTCATGTCCAGAGGTTGATGATTTTTAGTTCTTGCATGAACCCAAAGGATCTTATTTGTGTGTTATCCCTTTAACAATTAAGATCTTGTTGGTGACTCTGGATTTGGAAGAATGACATATGGCTAACTAAACATCTACCGTGCATGGGGGCAGGAGCAGGTGTGGTGAAAGATGGAAGAACCTATGGTAGAAAAGGAAAAAGAGGAAAGAGGACTTAAGTATAATGAAGCAAAAGAGAGGGAATTAGTGAAGAAGCGTGGTGTTGAGGAGTCTATGGAGTTGTGGAGACAGGTGATGTGCAAAGGATTCAAGGTTCACGCGGAGGACTTGGAACCTAAGCAGCTGATACTCCCCCATTTAGGAAAGCATGGAAGAGAATCCCCTTCAGCTTTAGATGAAAGCGCGTCAAAAGAAGAAAGAATAAGGATCGTAGGCGCACATCTTATCCCACCTAGCAACCTTGCCCTTACACCTAGTGTTCTAGTTCCTTAAACAATTATTGAGAAACAGGCTAGTGTTGTTGATAGAGTAGAGACATGTAGATTTCATTTTCCGTGGAAAAAAAAAGTTCATCATACAACATCTATGGCATCACAAAGAAAACATCTCTCATTATTTGGAGGACCGATTGGAGGAGTATTTTCTAGTGCGTCATCGGGACGAAATACGAGCATACGAGAACATTGGTAATACATCTATAAGTAGCAAAACTTTCACGAGAATGTGGGAGTTTAATTTAGTACAACAATTGGGACACAAATTAGCTCATCCTCTATTTTGGTGCTGCTTATATAGGAGGTGGATCGAGAGGATTAGGAGGTTCAAGATCTAGTGGATATGGTGGTTATGGAGGTGGAGGGAATATTGGAGGTAATGCGGGTTTTAGATCCTGGTGGGCATGGTCTACACTATCTACAAAAATTATATTATGAGATGTATCTTCACCTATCGAGTACGAGAGATATTAAGGATGCATCGAGCATGTGCACATGTGTGAGATATTATGACATGCTAAGGGAATCATAACTCCTGAGTGTAAGACAAGACAATTTGCTACTACTTTGCAGGGGCACATGCATAGTTGGTATAGGAAGTATGATCCGAAATAGACTATTGTAGATTACAATTGCATGATGCTTTCTTGGTTGAGTTTCATATACCTGATTTTGAACAGAAAATCATCAGCGCACTGAAGGAGATTAAGTAGGGCATGGCTGAGAGTGTAAGGGAGTATGATGCATGCTTTAAAACTTTGCTATCAAAGTTGTCTTATGATATTCACCCTATCAGAATGCACAGTGGTTTGTTGGCGGTTTGATCACACCTTTCAAAAGGGTGCTCTCTCATAATATGTTTACAGATCTGCACGAGGATTTGGAGGTAACTATGCACATTGAGGCAATTAGGAGCATAGATAATGGAGTTAGTTTGTTCTTAGAGGTGCAAATTGCATCTATGGCGAAACTTGATTGGAGAAGCTATAAGTCAATTCAACTCATGAAACACACAAAGTGGAATATGGTGTACAGATTGTGAGGTTGAAGGCCACACTAAGGATATATGCCCTCATAAATAAGTGTGTGCCATGTTGTTGGATTGTGAGATATGTCACTTAGATCATGATTCAAGTAGATGCTGTTGTTGTAGTGCATGATCTAGAAGAACGTGTCCTATTATTGTAAGATTTGTAAGTCTCACACTCACAATACGGAAAAATGTAGATTGATTTATTAGTGTTGGGTCCCTAGAATGTTGGCTAAGTAAAAAAGGCATGTAGGCACGCAAGGCCTAAGTTAAATAAAGCGCGCTTGAGATAAGGTGCGCGGGGTATGGTTTAAGGAAGCGTGTGGGAACGCGAGACAAAACCAAGGGTTTGGGACTTAGCCAAATTGGGCGTTCGGGATAGAACATGTGAAAAGCATGACCCAACTGTGCATGTTGAGTGGATAAGGTGCCAACCTGGCGATAGGTTGGCCCAGGAAGGAGCATGCCTGCAGTAGAAGCTTCTAGAAGCACATCATGGTGAAAAGTGGAAAGCTTAGGCCTGGAGGAGCATGCTCGCATGGAGGACCACATTTAGACACTTGGCATCGGATCTGAGGGCACTAGAGGATGAGTTGGTAGTCCAGAAAGGCTATAAATACAAGTGCCTACAAGAGCAAAAGGGAGAACTAGAAGAGGGTGAGCTCTGCAGAAATACTGCAAGAACTCTGTTAATGGGTAATTACACTTGGGAAAGGATGTATAATGGGTATGGGGATTGTAATTTTCCTTTTGATAGCCTAGCTACATTATTCTAGTTGTAATGCATGACTGCGGCCTGCTTCTCTGTGACATTCTGTAATGGCCCCGTGGATGTAATGAGGTTACCAAGTTATATGAATATGAATATCAATGATTTTGATGCATACATCTTTCTCATAGGTTCTCTTTCATTTATGTTTATGTTAAGTATGGATGCTTGTATACTTCCTTATGTTATGGTAAAAGTTATATAATCTGCCAAGTACTTTTCTGTCTGGATTATTGCGAGGATCTAGAGGTCGTTCAGAGCTCTATGGTTCTTGTATGTATTAACTCCTTTTAAATCTCTTAAACAAAAATCATAGATGATGTTTCCCAATAAACTCACATAAAAGAGAGACTTGGCACCGCGTGTGCCTCGGGTGAGTGACCAACATCTCGTGGGTGATAGGCCGTAGCGCGTATGGGGTTCCTTTCTTTTGTGATAGGGGTAAAATGACTACATCCTGGTTCTGTTGCCAGGACCTCTTTTAGAAGTTGTAGTGGGAAATGGCATACATCATGATCTGTGTAGTGAGTAATGACAGAGTGGTTAACTTTGGAAAATGTTGAATCGTGTTTCAAGAGCATGGAGGATGAATTTTCTCAGAGAGTCAACACTAGACCTAAGTTTGATGCACGTAGATGGGTAGAAGAGAACCTCTACCATGATTTGTATGAAATTTTTTTCTACTACTTCCCAAAGAGAATTGTATAAGTGGCTCTCGGCTATGCATCTAGATCAAGCGGCATTATGGATCACGTGTGTGGACCCAAGAAGAATACTAGAGGCTATAAGATGTAGATCGCGTGGACCCGTGTTGTGGATCGTTGGTGGAAAGGAGAATCTTGCTAGCTACACTGGATTATGCCATTTCCACATATTCTTGTCCAAAGGTTCTGAGTTTGAGTTTATGTGGGAGTCCATAGGATCATTTCTACATGTTGTCCCTTTGCGCAATGAAGATCTTGATGGCTACCATGAGTTTAGAAGCATTCCCAAAGGCCGGCTAAACCGTTCTAAGCCTTTGGGCAAGGAAGCTAGGGTGGAGGAAGATGGTAGATGTTACGACGGAGAAAGAAAGGGAGGAGAGACAACTCAAGTATGGTGAAGCGCGTGAAAGGGAGATTCTTTAGAAAACATGAGGTTACAGTGTGATGGATGTATGGTGGCAGATGTTACGAGGAAGGATTTGAGGTTCACACAGAGGATGTGGAACTTGAGCATTCTGTGTGACCCCATCTTGGCAAATGTGTAAGAGAGACCCCTTCAACTTCTGATGAGAGTTCGTCATGTGGAGAGAGAAGAAACAGTTGGCGCACATCCGAGCCCACCTAGTGACCGAGACCACAGTGCTTAGTTTTCCATATCATGGGGAACATATTCTAGTCAATCAAGTTGGCTACATTGTAAGTGATCGGTCTACACCTAGGTGATATAATTTATTGTTTGGACCTTCTATGGCTGCAAACACCAACCCACTATTAGGACTTTTCGGGCAAGGTATAGACACGCAATATTTTGGTCTCGCATCTGGGAGTGGTGCAAGGTATACTATTGGTGGTGGGGCATTGTTACAAACCATAGGTGCAGTTCGGTGGATATGGGGACCCTTGGCATGACCACTACAAGATCTAGTGGATTTGGGGGTCAGGAGGAATAAGACCTAGTGGATCTAGTGGTTCAAGAGGCACAGGACTGGTGGACTTGGTGGATCGGATGTTAGAGGAAACACAAGCGGAAACCAAGGATCTAGCTCAGAGCATTCGGGCTTCAACCACCCCCAAGTTTTCCTTAAAATGTCTTTACATTTTCCCGATTGAGAGGTATTGAGGATTAGGTATCGATTCCTTATTAATTATATATTTTTAAAGTGTTTTCATGTACAAATATCTTTATGTTTTAATAGTCTTCAAAATTCGCAGTATATTTAAAGGAGTTTAATAGGTTCACATTATCTTATAGAGCTCGACATATAAATTAGAAGTTGGTGCAAGCAAGTGTTTTAGTAGCACAATACAAAAATATGTTTGTCTTGTAGGAAAGGCCTTGTGTAAGAAGTAGAGGGTTGAAATACATTGTGGTATCTTTGCGGCATACATACATATTCATATTGATGATGTGATGCTTTAAATGTTTGGTGCGAGGTTGGATCACTTGGTGCAAGATTGAGAAGCTTCATACAATTACTTCAAGTCACATTAGATTTGTGCACAAAGAATCACTTCTTTAGTGTGTGGCATCTCATAGTTCTTCTCTAGGATTCACACCAACAAAACTTCATCTCAATACACGCAACTACCTTTGAAATTGTAAAGTTATATGAGCCCATTTGAGCAAACATGCGGGGATTCATTACAACATTAGTCGCAGTCTTGTCCGCAAGAGCCCAACTTGTGCTTGATCTTCAAAGTTTCAAATTGTTTACACCCTAAGTAAATAAATAAGCTTTTATGTGTGTTGAAATGTGGTTCGTATTTCTATAAAGGAATAATGATTAGCAATAACGTGTATATTTCGATCGATTAATAAATAGTAATGCATAAACTAGAATATAGCTCCAAATTAATTTATAAGATATAATGACAAATAAAATTTCTCTAAACACAAGAGGAGAAGTGCACCTACCTAAATATAGAGATAGAGACATGATATGGAAGTGCACAATGACAGTGCAAATTAGAAATCACCTAGAGGTGTTTTGTCTCTAAAATTATACAACTTCAAACTAGGTACCATATGGCTTGTCCTAGAGTGTGTAGGTGTATCCTAGGATGTAATTACAAATTGTATCCTTCTTCTTTTTATTCAAAATAACAATGATGTGTCCACTTATATTATTCCATGTGATTATTATGTATCTAATTATGTTTCTTCCCATCCGTTATACATGATATTGTGGAAATTATTAATGTTACAATATATCCTCCTCTTTCTTTTAGTAAAAAAATATAGTTATCATTGTTATTCCTCTTGCAAATGAATCAAACATGTCTATTAATAATATATCTTTAGATTCGTAGTGTGATTCTAAGCCTAGATAGTTCATAGTATTACATTCATTGCTACTACTAATGCTTCTAGTCATGATGTTTCACCTCATACTCCTCGTTCCCTAGGCGAGAATAATGTTCCATGCCTAAGTTTCAATTGTTTGATGGAATTATTTATCCTTATCTATACCTTAAGAGCTATAGAGTTGGCATGGCCTCTTATAATAATGATCAGTTGTTACTAAAATCCTTTCCTAAAAACCTCATTGTTGTGCCAACATATTGGTTTAGTCATTTACTTAGTGTATCTTTGAGCAGCTTTTTAGAGCTTAAAGGGGAATTCTTCATGTGTTGTATTGGAAATAAAGGCCCTAGGATCACTTATGAGCATTTTCCTTCTTTGCATCAAGAAAAAAATTGAACTTGTTGTTGATTATATTTTGTGCTTTAGCATAAATGTATAACAATTAATTTATAATCCCACTAATTTAGAAGTGTAGCATATATTTTTCATGATCTCATTTACTCTCTTAAAGAGAATTTTCTTTATGACACATATGATTCTTTCAATGATATTTTCCTTTGCATTATTGACTTAAAAAAAAAAATTACGAGTATCCATACCATCAAATGTTGATGAACATGAATTTGTTATTCCATGTTGATGGAAAAATTTGTACCTAAGTATCAAGAGCACATTTGATAGTGGCACGAAGGAAGGATGCGTGGAAGTTTAACAGAGTTACACCCTGTAGATTCGCACCCAGGAAGATAGAATTTGGAACTTAACCGTTTTTACATGTTATGAGATAAGAATAGACATGGAGGGATTATCATGCATTAGATAAAGATAGAAGACTTGGAGGCTACTCAAAGCTATTTTGGGGACAAGAAGAAGTGCAAGAGTCATGCATAATTCAAGCTAATAATAGGATCCGATTTAGTGTTATTATTCAATAGTCTATTATTAGGGAAGCTTGCATGCTTCTTTAGTTGATTTTATAGCGGCGTATGGCTATTTTGAGTATGCAACCTATTTTGAGAATGCATGAGTGATGAAGGGAAAGTCCCCACCCCTTATATATATGTATTGATTTATGCAGTTAGAGGATCATGGGTGAATGTATGTACAAAGTTATGCTAGTATGATTTTGCGCATATGAGTTTGTTATGGTAATTATAATGTATTTGGTTATGGGTTTTGTTATGACTTAATATAATGGATCTTTATGGATGGATATTGATTGTTGATGTTACTTCTCATGACTATTATGTGGTGAATCTGATCTTGATCCTTCTTTGATTTATTATATACTATGGTTACAAGTTGATTCTTGTTATGTTTTACCTTTAATTACTTATGGTTATGGAATATATAAATGATCATGCTAACATCTTGACAAAGCTGGTATAAAAAGAGGGACTGGTACCTTTGCGTGCTTTGGGTGAGAGTTCAAATTTTCTGAGTGATGTGCCAACACGTCTAGGGTTTTAAGCAAGAAAAAGAGACTACATTTTGGTTCCATTGTCGAGACCTCTTTTCAAGTTGTTGTAAGGATGTTGCATGATGAAGATGTATCGGTTGACTTTGGACAACATTGAGAGTTGGGTTGTGGACTTAGAAGACTAGTTTTCTCACTAGATATAATATTGGACCCGATTTCAATGCTCGTGCATGGGTTGAAGAACATCTATATCATGAACTCTATGAGATGTTCTTTTGTTGTTTTCCTATAGAGTTTTACAAGTGGTTGGTAGCATATGCATCAAAGTAGAATTGGAGGTATAGAATAATTGTTTGGACACAAGAAGATTACAGACTCTGTATGATGCTGATGTGACTTGGACACACATTGTAGATCATTGGTGGAGTGGTTTTTACACAATTATACGTTAGAGTACGTTGTTTCTACTTATTCCTATCCAGAGGTTGTTGAGTTTCAGTTCTTGCACGAACCCAAAGGATCTTATTTGTGCGATATCCCTTTAACAATTAAGATCTTGTTGGTGACTATGGATTTGGAAGAACGACATATGGCTAGCTAAACCTCTATCGCGTGTGGGGGTAGGAGTAGGTGTGGCGAAAGATGACAGACCCTACGACGAAAAGGAAAGAGAGAAAAATGACTTAAGTATAATGAAGCGTGGGAGAGGGAATTAGCGAAGAAGCACAATGTTGAGGAGTCTATGGAGTTGTGGAGATAGGTGATGCACAAAGGATTCAAGGTTCACCTAACCTAAGCAATCGGTACTCCCCCATTTAGGAAAACATGGAAGAAAATCCCCTTGACTTGGATGAGAGCATGTTAGAAGAAGAAAGAATAAGAACCGTAGGCACGCATATTATCCCACCTAGTGACCTTTCCCTTGCACTTGGTGTTCCAGTTCCTAAAATAGTTATTGAGAAACATACTAGTGTTGGTGATAGAGTAGCGACATGTAGATTTCATTTTCCATTGAATACAAAAGTTCATCATACAACATCTATGACATCACATTTATGATTGACAACATCTTTTCTATTTAGAGAACCGATTGGAGGAGTATTTTTTGGTGCATCATTAGGATAGAATATAGGCACGTAGAACATTAGTAATACATCTGGAAGTAGCACAAATTCACAAAATGTGGGATTTTAATTTAGTACGACAGTTGGGACACAAAGTAGCTCATCCTATGGTCCGGTCTCATGTATAGGAGGTGAATCGGGAGGATTAGGAGGTTCGGGATCTAGTGGATCTAGTGGTTCTAGAGGTGGAGGGAATACTAGAGGTGATGCAGGTTTTAGATATGGTGGGCATGATCCACACCAACTACAGAAAGTTTATTATGAGATGTATCTTCGCCTACCAGAGTATAAAGGCATTGAGGATACAATAGAGCATGTGCACATGTGTGAGATATTATGGCGTGCTAAGGGAATCATAACTCTAGAGCGTAAGGCAATATAATTCGCTACTACTACTTTGCAGGGGGCACGTGCATATTTGGTATAGGAATTATGATTTGAACTAGACTGTTGTAGATTACAATGCGTTGCATGATGATTTCTTGGTGAGTTTCATATACCTAAGTTTGAATAGAAAAACATTAGCGCACTGAAGGAGATTAAGCAAGGCATGGTTGAGAGCGTAAGGGAGTATGATGCATGTTTTAAAACTTTGCTATCAAAGTTATCTTTTCACCCTAGCCAGCATGCACAGTGGTTTGTTAGAGGTTTGATCACACCTTTCAGAAGGGCACTCTCTCATTAGATGTTTATAGATCCACACGAGGATTTGGAGGTAGCTTTACACATTGAGGAAGTTGGGAGCATAGATACTAGAGTTATCCCGTTCTTGGAGGTGCAAATTACATATATGATGAAACCGTGTATAAGCTATCGACCAATTCAGCTCATGAAATGCATAGTGGAATATGGTGTATAGATTGTGAGGTTGAAGGACACACTAAGGATATATGCCCTCATAAATTAGTGTGTGCCATGTTGTTGGATTGTGAGATCTATCACTTAGATCATGATTCGAGTAGATTTCTCGTTGTTGCAATGCGTGATATGGAAGAACATGTCATGTTATTATAATATTTGTAAGTCTCACACTCATGATACGAGAAAATTGTAGATTGATTGATCAGATTCATGAAGTTATTGAAACTGGCATGTGCCAGACTAGTGTTATGAATAATTCAAAGGGGAAGAAAGGACACCATCATGAAGGGTGCTCTGATGGAGGTGGTAGAGGTAGAGGTTACTATGGAGGATACAGAGGTCATGGTTGTGGTAGTGGAAGAAGTGCTATTTTACATGCGGATCCTTGATCATTATAGGCATGAATGCCCTCAGAACATAGTCTGATCATGGTGGGAAGCAACATAAGTTTGAAGAATGTCTTGAGTTATATGAGCACATGAGTAAGAACTATAAGAAGAATGATAAGGGCATAGGGATGATTAAAGTACATCACCCTATAGAAGACAGTGGATGCTTAAGATCGCACCTAATCTGAGATGTTTCTGTATTAGTGGCTACACGTGCCGAGGTTGTGCTTTCTCATGAGATCTTGAAGCATAAATATGTTATTACAAATCAAGAGGTGATAAATGTAAAATACCCAGATCCTTCCCACCAAAAAGAGGTATACCAAGAGACTATGGAGGTTATTAGAAACTTGCAGGGTGAGATACAATGCTTAAAGGAGCAGTCGTGGAAGCTGGAGCAAGTGAAGGCAATTGAGCTTCCTTAGAAAGATGTTGATGAATTAAAGGAGGTTTGTAAGATGTTGTGCCAGGAGAATATCATTCCATTGTTAGGGGAATGGCTGAGGGATAAAATACCATGTGTTGGATCTGAGCGCGAGAGACAAATATTACATGCAAACTTACCCCCTCACAAGATTGAGTATGATAAAGAGATCACTTTGAATATAGTTGTTGATGGGTGGTTGTTGAGTAACATACTGATTGATATAGGTGTAGAAGTAAATGTACTCACTTTGGATGTGTGGAATCAGATGGGGAGACCATCGTTACAACCCTCTTCGAATGTGTTGTATATGGAAAACATGACTAGAGCCATGCCCATTAGAGTATTGAAGGATGCCACTATTACTATACAAGGGTCAAGTTCACTAGGGACTTTGAGGTCTTGGTGCTTGCAAAAGCAGATAGTTTTCTAGCATTTCTTGGGTGCCCTTGGTGTTATGCGAATAATGTTGATCTACGCTTTAATAAAGGTTATATCAATTTTGAGAACAAAGAGGAGCGCATAATTATTCCTTTTGAGATGGGAAAGCTACACCTTATGTAGAACCTTTGAGTGAAGAGGATTTGAATAGGATATATGTGTGCACAATTAGGGATCCTGAATTTCTTGAGCCATCTAAGGAAGGTGTTATACAGTGGGATGATGCTCATTCTATGAGTGATACAACTAGTATTTCCTATGATAACTGGGCACATGGAATGTATGAAATGGTCAAGTGAGAGATCAAGAATATAGTTACTGCATGATTAGGTCTCGCATGATTAGGTGCTTAATTCATAACTAGGTACCTCGGTACACTAGTGAAGGAAACCCTGATGTATTTATGCGTACCATGGAAGCCTAGTGGAAGGATGAAGGTGACAGAAGAAATATGTTGGTTTATACCCCTGCGTGGGATAACAACGCGTTGGTGGAATACACACAGAGATAAACTTTTGGAGTGGAGAAGTGAGAATCATCTTCTCTACTAGGTTTATAAGGAGCAATGTACCTTCACAGATATGTAAATTCCATGGGAAGGATTATGCTTTGCATCATGTTCAAAAGTGTGAGAGAATCTGGACGGAGGGGTAGGAGGCCTTTCCACCATCACTTTGGGTACATAAGTTCTACGCCACTCTAAGCGGTTACGCGTGCATGGTATGTTCATGCAAAGTTAATAAGAGAAACAATTAATTAGTAGGAGATGACCTTAGGTATGATTCAAACCTTTGACTATTTTTCTACTAAACCTCCGGTGAATGAAGCATTATAGATTGTGAAGCACCTTATGATGGGGGATAGTGCAAAAGCTGAGGAACTCTGTTAGATATGTTTGGAGAGTTAGATTTGGAGGCACACTTTGAAGAAGAAGAGACAGATGAGGAGCATCTTGGGTGCGCCTGGATGGAAAAAGAAAAGGGTAAGTTGGTTTACATGATTGATGATGAAGAAGTAGAGAATTTGGATGTTGATCACACTATAGGTACATGCGAGGTCTTAGATAGTGTTGATGAGAAGGCACACACTTATCATGAGCCTATGAAAATGAAGAAGGTCAACATTAGGATAGATACAAAACCTAAAGAGGCCATTATTAGTGATTGTTGTCCAAAATAAGCTCATGCTTTATTTTGTTCAACTAACACCATTTCCCCCTTGCTTCAAATATGATTTTTCATATATTTTAATTACTTGAGGATTGCCAAAAGAACCTTCATCAGATAGGAAATTTCTTCCCCTTTATGAAAATATAAAGAAGTCCTTCTAACTCTTCATATTTTTCAAGTTACGGGCCATGGGGGATTTTTTGTACTTTTGTAATTTCGGGCCATGGGGGATTTTTTGCACTTTTGTAATTTTGGGCCATGGGGGATTTTTTGCATCTTTGTAATTTCGGGCCATGGGGTTTTTTTGCACTTTTGCAATTTTGGGCCATGGGGATTTTTTGCATCTTTGCAATTTCGGGCCTTGGGAGGTTTTTTACACTTTCACAATTTTGCAATTTTTGCAAATGGTGCAATTTGCAATTTTGGGCCTGGGGCCCATTTTGCAAATTTGCATTTTCGCCATCTCTTGTGCAAATTAATGCAAATTTTCAAATGGGCATAAATTTTGATCCGGTGCTCAAAATTTGACAAAATTTATATCGTTGGAAAGGTCTCGACGTCCTCTACACCATGGAAACTTGAAATATTAATTTTGGTGAGGTTAGGTGGGTGAAAAATAAGAAAACGTACTCAGCTCCAAAAAGTGTAGTTCTAGGCATCCCAACCACCAGAATTAATGAAGTATGACGCCCATTTCTTCTCCAAGTAAAGCAAGACATCATGAAGGAATGGCCTTGATAGGATGCCCATGCCCCTTTTCAGAAATTTAATGCATCTTGTTTGTGGGTGGGAGCAAAATTTCGAGTTTCCCTTTTCTCTCTCTCCCACATTCTTCTATATATTGTAAACACTTCTCATTTTGGGGGAGATATTATGGGATGTGGGGAAACTCTGTAAAAAAATTTTATCAACACCATTGAGCTGCAAACCTTCTCATGGGCCTGAAAAGTGTATTTGTGCCTCTATTTCAACAATGTAATGGACTATGCATATTCCAAGAGCAATAAAATATGTGTTTGTGGTGTTCTTTCAACCCTTACATTGTTTTTTTGTATCTCCTTGCCTCTCTATTTTTTTTGTTGTATTTTTGTGCATGTATGTCTCATTTGTAGGTGTAGGATGTTGTGTTTCATGGAGATTTGGTGGTAAATGAAGATTTGGGTATGTGTCACATTGGTCTGGCCTCTCTCAACTCCATTTTCTCCCTTAGCAAAGTGTATCTCACTCCCTTTCTTGGTGTTATCACCTCTTTAGTGTAGGATTTCCAATTTTTCATGCATTCTCTTCTCTTCATGGTCCCTTGGAATTGATAGTTTAGGAGTAGTTAGCTTCATTTCCTTCCTTAGGAGTAGTTTAGCATTAGGATTAGGTAGAGGAACTAGCCTTCTCTCGGAGATCCATCTCAAGTCTCCAAGTCCCACATGACTTGATAGATGGTCTAATGTTACCCAAAAACACCGGTTTCTCATTCAAAAGGGCAAAAAAAATGGAGGGCGATGTTTTTAGTGTTATAAAGTGACTATTGGTGCGAATAAGAGGTGACACTCATGAGTTGAAGGGAGTGCATCACTCTTTGGGAGAGATGAGGATCAAGTTAAAGGAAGGTACACGCCGGTTAGGAAGAGGCCTTATAGGATGAATCCTAATCTACGCATCAAAGTTAAGGAAGAGATTGATAAGATGTTGAAATATGGAATCATTGAGCCCATTGAGGAGTCAGAGTGGGTTAGCCCCATGGTAATAAGCATAAAGAAAGATGGTAGGATAAGGATCTGTGTGGACTACAAAGATTTGAATGCTTGTTTGTGTCATAGACCCTTTTCCCACACCTTTTATTGAGGAGATCTTGGAGAGAGCATTGAGGGCGAAATTTACTCTTTCACTGATGGATTCTCTGGTTATCATTAGGTGCAAATTGCTAAAGAAGACCAAGAAAAGAAAACTTTCACCATTGAGTGGGGAAGTTTTACATATACATTTATGCCATTTGGGTTGAAGAATATGCCTGTAATTTTTTTGCATTGTTGTATAAGCATTTGAGGACTTTATACACAAGTTTTTACAGGTTTATTTGGATGATTGAAATTATATATGGGCTAGTAAAAGATCATTGTGATAATTTGAGACTTATGTTTGAGAGGTGCCAAAGTTGAGCATCTCTCAACATTAAGAAGTGTATCTTTGTGACACCCTTTGGAACTTTTTTGGGACATATTATATGTGAAAAGAAGGTTTGTTGGTAGATCTGCTAAGGTCACAATTATCTTGGGCTTAGAGGATCCCTACCAATTAGAGTGAGGTGCATGGGTTTTTAGGACACACAGAGGTTACTACAAGAAGTTCATTAAGGGATATGCTAAGATTTTCACACCCTTGGAAGAATTGTTGAAAAGTAAAGGAAAGTTCCATTGGAATGAGGCGTAATAGCTAGCGTTTGAGACATTGAAGGAAAGACTTACTTTTTGCACCCATTATACATTTTCCTTCTTGGGAAAAACCATTTCATGTACATGTTGATGCCTCTGGCATGGCCATTGTGCAATGTTAGCATAACTTGGTGATGGGATTTTTGATCATCCTATTTTTCATGAGTAGGAAGTTGACACCACTGAGTAGAATTATACAACTATAGAAGCACGAAGCATTGTCCATGATTTACGTGTTACACAAGTTTAGACAATACTTGTTGGAAACTCCTTTTATATTTTATACAAGATCACATGACACTTAAGTACTTGGTTAATAAGCCCATTTTGTAGGGGCACATATATTGGTGGATTCTCTTATTTTAGAAATTTGACTTTATAGTGGTGGTAAAGCCTGGGAAAGAGTAATTTGGACCAGATCATTTATCAAGAATTAACTCAGGTGAGGATGCACAGAGCATTGAGGACACAATGTTGGACACCCAACTATTGTATTGATTAACACCCTTTAATTTAGAAGATATTTTGTATGTTTTTATGTACTGGTGTGGCACCTAAAGGGATGAAGAGCTTAGAGAAGAAACAACTTGCCATACGCATGCACCTTACATGTTGATTAGTGGGATTTATACAAGTTAGGCCATGATGAGATTTTGTGGTGTGTACTTGAACATGAGCGTGAAGCTATAATGGAGGAAGCTCATGGTGGGATTGTAGGAGGACATTATGCAAGAAATGCTACCACGCACAAGATTTTTTAGCTGGCCTTTGGTGGGAAACACTATATAAGGATTGTAAAGAGTATGCTAGGGTGTGTGATCATTTTCAGTGCCTTGGGAAGCTGGGCATAGGGATGAAATGCCATTGAGACCGATAGCAAGTGCAAAACCTTTTGAGAAATGGGAAATAGAATTTGTGGGTCCTATTTCCCCCCCACGTGCGTAGGACTAGATCGCGTTATATTATTACATGTATAGATTATTTGACTAGGTGGGTAGAAAATGCCTACAAAGGATTACATGAAACTATAACAACAAGGTTCTTATGGGAAAACATTATCAACATGTATGGATGTCTGTTGAGCTTGAAAAGTGATAGGGGCACACATTTTTGAATGAGACTATCAAAATATTATTGGTTGAGTTTATGGTGGCACATCATAAGACAACACCCTATCACCCACAGGCCAATGGAATTACTTGAGGCTTTCAACAAGATATTGGGACATACATTGACAAAGATTTGTGATGTTGGAAGGAAATACTATGGGATGATAAAGTCTCTGTTGTACTTTGGGCATACATGAAAACTTACAAAAGATTGAACAAAGCCACACCCTTTTAGTTGGTGTTTGGCATGGAGGTTGTTTTACCGGTGGAATTTATGTTACCCTCCTGTGTATTGCATGCATAGGAGGACTGGATGATGAACAAGAACTTGAAGAGTGTATAGAAAATGATGTAGTTGGATGAGAGGCACGCCATCACACGTTGGATGGAGCTAGAAGATAGAAAAGGCAAGAAGAAGGCATGACATGATAGGCATATTAAGAATAAGCTTTGAGGTTGGACAGATGGTTCTTCTTTATGACTCCAAGTTTTGTGTGCCACCCTAGGAAATTGAAGGTGCATTGGTTGGGACCATATGTGGTGACATATATACTTGATTCAGGCACTTGTCAATTACAGAGTGTTGGATGGACACTCGGTTGCCCCTAGTTATTTCAATGGGAGTAGGCTAAAGCCCTACTATAAATAAGTCTTCTTGGTGTTTGTAATAAGGTAGTATTGCCATTTAGATTAGGTTTCCCTTTAATGCATTTTTTTATATGTGTTTCCTTTCATCGTTGTTATGCTTTGTCAATTTAGTTCAAGTGTTTTGTTGTAATAAGTGAACTTGTGTGCACCCTGTAGCTGATTACTATCTATTGAATTCATGCACAGAGGACCACATACTTTTAGTGTGGGGTGGATTAAGAAAGAATAAGTTATTGGTGTTATATTGCAGATTGGTGCGTGCAAGAGAAAATGTTATAGGTGCTTGGATTGAAGGTATTTAAGGAAAATTTCTCATATTGAAGACCACACGTAGATGGATGGATGTGCAATGTAATGTGAGGTAGGAAACAACATGGGAAACTACTTGGTATGAGGCACATTGGATAGGTACTTCGGTGTAGGAAGCGTGTGAAAGGATGTTTGTGGCTGAGAAGTAGTGGGCATGCAAAAGGTTATGACTAGGGTGTGGAAGAATATGGTGTGATGCGTGGAAGAGCGAAAGGGTGGAATTAATGCCACGTATGGTGGTAGTTGAGAGAAGTAATTAATGTGGAAAAAAATAAATTTTAAAGTAAAAATCTATAAAAGGAGTATAATGAAGCTATTCTTACCTTGCATCCTTGATTTTTTGAGATGAGAAGAGTGACAAAGTGTGAAGTGCAAAGAGTGATTGATTGAATGACAAACTAGGTGAATTCATGACATGACATTGAAAGAGCTCCATCATGGATGGGTGTTTGAGCTTGTTGGGTGTGTGAGGAAGGAAGGTTCACGTGGTTAGGGTTTTAAAAAGATAGATTTGTAGCTAGGGCACACTAGGGCATGGGGTGTTTGAAGAAGTAGATGAAGATCGAGGAGTGTGAGGGTAAGGTAGGGAAAGTTGTAGTTTTTAAAGCACATTATTGGGTAAAAAGAAAAGCAATGACACCAAAGAGAGCTATGATGAAGGAGCCCATGGTAGAAGAGGAACCACAAGAGTGGTTCACAGAGATGTAATACCAATGGAATTTATTGAAGGATGGACGTGGACTTCCTAATTGGAAAAATGTAAAATCAGTGATTTCAACCACCAAACTGAGAAAACCATGAAGGATTTGAAGGTAGAGACCATTTTAAGGACAAACAAGAGGACTGTAGATGGGAAAGAGAGTCATGGACAATTCAATCTACAAGCTACTTGAGAGTGTTGGGGTCATGCAACTATTTGAATTACCATACTTTGGCAAGCCCAAACATCTATACTAGTGGCTCATGTCGTGTGTGCATGAAGACTTATTTTAATTTTTTGGGAGGAGAATGAGGATTACAATGAAATTGATTGGAAAAGTTACAGGTTTACGTGACTCTAGTATAGAGATTATAGGTGATTTGATAGATGATGATGCAAGTAGAAGAAAATGGCTACCACCTTTAAGTATCACAAAGGGGGTTAGGATTTTAATGTTGAAAACATAGAAGACCTAGCCACCAGGGTAGTGGCGTGACTGGTTAGTTGCAAATTGGGTGCCTTAGAGAGGTGGAAGGAGGTGAACAAGTGTTGGTTGTACATAACACACAAAATGGTGAGCAAGACATATTATAACATCACAAGCTATGTTGTGGAAGGCATAGTGGAAGAGGCATGCATCTAGGATGATAAGGGTGAGAAGATTACTTGGGGTGCCATCTTACTTATTGATTGTGTTTTGTGAGATTGGTGTGCCCGATGGGCCAAAAGATAAAATGTGGGTTTATCCACTAGAAGACAATTTTCCATGAAGAATTTTCATGAAGTTCACATGTCAGGGTTTGATTTCTAAGACTTACAAACAACACCAAGAGAGGTGGTTTAGGAGGATGCACAACATGCGTTTGAAGGAGAGTGGCACATACCATGAGAGTTTCTAGTGTTTGGAAGGACAGGAAGAGTTGTGGCATATCAACACTTTATGCTTGGGCCATTTTTCATGAAGACTAGTGAGAAGAGCCCATGGTGTAAGTTTCCTTTCACCTTTACAACCCATTATTTTAAGGATTCAATGAACATGTTACATAACACATGGAAGTTACAGTTTGATGTTGATAAAGTAGACACATATATCCATATTCTATGTAAAACATATGTCTACCCCAATAAAGAGGCATATGTAGAAACAATGGAGTCGATAATATTGATATCACTCCAGAGGTTATGGTTGTAGGGAAAATTGAGCCTATGTGTGTATGTGTATGTATACCTTAGGCTGAGGTTTAAGGAGGAAAATTGATTGTAGGTGAGGACTTGTCGTTGTCGGGTCCTCCTAAGGGTAAACAGACTGTGGGCATGAAGAGGCCACTTGAAAATACACCCCTAGGTAGGAAAAAAGGAACATGAGGGCTTACAAAATGTCCTTGAGTAAGAAGAAGAAGAGAAAGAAGATAGTATTACCCTTGATCATGGCAGGAGAAAACTACGTTGGGGGAGAAAGAATGTAGATGATATAGGTGTTGGAACATTCACAGCCTTTGAGAACGATCATCACCACATGTAACACCGTAAAGAAGGCTGAAGAGGAGAGAAAGAAAAGGTGTAAGTATGTTCCTATGAAAGATAGTGATGAGGAAAATTCATCACGTGGGAGCACACATGAGGATGTTTCCACACCTAGCCTTGAAGTGTGAGAAGATGAAGAGATCGGTGGTGAGAAACCATTGTTTGATGTAGACATCCCTAGTGTAAGTATGCATGGGCCTGAAGAAGAAAGCTACGTTGGTGGAGATATGGAGATTGAAGATAATGTTTGCACCTGACTAGGGGACCTGAGGGGAAATTGGAGAAGAAAAGAAGGAGGGCACTAAAACACAGGGAAATATAGGTGAGCACGCCTAGTGAGAAAAAGAAAGAAGAAATGGTGTAGACAATAGACCTTGGGTACATCAATGACCCAACAAAGATTATACATGTCAAGTTCAAAGAGCATTATTGCCATGACACAATTATATGGATGGGAGTTGATGGATCCAGAGAGATGGAAAACATGTGCACCAGAAAACAATTATCATGGAGTATGTAGACTCACATGGATGAGCCTTGATTTTGATGTATGTGAAGAGTCATGTGTCTCAAGAGAATGAAGAAGGCACCACATTCTAGACATGTGGCCATCAAGCCAACTTAGTTCTCGGATGAGCAAGAAAGTAATGCTTTAACAAAGATATTTATAGAGGTCATGCGTAGGAATATAGATAAAGTGGCTATTATTTGGACCCTGTTAGAGGATAAGAAGGATAAAGAGGAGGAAATTCAATGCTTGACAGAGGAAAAAGAGAGAGTTGAGGTGAAGGCATGCATGTAATTTTAGATATGGCAGAGGAGATTGGTGATGAAATTTTGCAAGCAAGGCCACAATATGAAGAAAAGGTGTTTGAGATATTCCCATCCGCATTACATTACTTGCATATGTTAGTTCATTTGATATTGGATGAGGATATAGTGTAGGCACCGAGTGAGGAGGAGCTAGTTGTGTGAGGAAATAAAAAAGGATGATATAGTTATAGATGAAAAGGGCTAAGAAACATAGATTGCATGTCGGATAGTTGAGTATGATGCCATACTTGATACTTTAAGGGATAAATTGAAACTATGGAAAATTTGGTGTTTAAAATGTGTGAAGAGCTTGAGAACATCATTAAAACAAGGACCTTGGAAGAAGAGAATGCAAGTCCTTGTGGTAAAGAACAATGATACTTTAGGGTGTGAGGAGAGGTTGACATTACTAGTAGAGAAGTGTGACATGCACTTAAGTAACCAGGACCCTCATGATGATAGGATCAAAGAATTGGGAAAGTTAATGGCGTGATATATGGATGTTATGGATGACATGGTGTTAGGATTGGTGAATGTAGTCAAGGTGTTGAAGAACAAGGGAGAAGACATGAATTTAGATGAAATGGATGTTGTACTTGGTGACATCCCTATTAAATCCAAGAAGGGACTCAGTGATTGGGAGGAGTTGGAAGAAGACATCAAGAATGAGTACCTTGAGTTGTTGATACCTACAGAAGATTAGCATGTGTTTGTTGTTGAGTTAGTTTATTATTCTTTCATTCTTTCTGTAAATTTGTTGTTGTACTTCATTCTTTGTTCTTTGAAGATGGAAGTTGGATGACCACATTTGGGGGTAGAAATGAAGCTAGTGTGGGGTAATGTTGATTGGAAAATTTTACCTAAGTATCAAGAGCACATTTGATAGTGGCGTGAAGGAAGGATACGCGGAAGTTTGATAGAGTTTACGCCTGCAGATTATGCCCAGGAAGATAGAATTTTGGACTTAACCATTTTGCATGTTATAAGATAAGAATAGACATGGAGTGATGAGCACACATTAGATAAATATGTAATACTTGGAGGCTACACAAAGCTATTTTGGGGACAAGAAGAAGTGCAAGAGTCATGCATAATTTGAGCTAATAATAGGATGCAAATTTAGTGTTATTAATAGATATCTATTATTAGGAAAAGCTTGCATGCTTCTTTAGTTGATTTTGTAGCGGTGCATGGCTATTTTGAGCATGTAACCTATTTTGAGAATGCATGGTGGTGAAGGGAAAGTCCCCACCCCTATATATATGTATTGATTTGCATGGATTATAGGATCACAGATGAATGTATGTATAGAGTTATGTTGGTATGATTTTGTGCACATGACTTTGTGATGGTAATTATAATGTATTTAGCTATGGGTTTTTCTATGACTTAATATAATGGATCTTTATGGATGGATATTGATTATTGATGTACTTCTCATGACTATTGTGTAGTGAATATGATCTTGATCCTTGTTTGATTTATTATGCACTATGGTTGTGAGATGATTCTTGTTATGTTTTACCTTTAATTACTTATGGTTATGGAATATATAAATGATCATGCTAACATCTTGACAAAGATGGTATAAAAAGAGGGACACAGGTACCTTTGCACGCTTTGGGTGAGCACTCAAATATTTCTAAGTGATGTGCCAGTGCATCTAGGGTTTTGAGTAAGAAATAAAGACTACATTCCACATGTATCCGTGCCATCAAATGTTGATATTCATATCCCTATAATGGAGCCCAATACTAGTGTTATGATTGATTCATCTTCCAATTCATGTCAAGTCAAGGTATTACATCATGGAAATAATTTCTATCCTACTAAATTTATACCCAAAACCCCAAGAGGCCTCCTATTGCTCCTATTTATTAATCATGTGATCATCCACATGAAATTTTCTTAGCCTACTAGATAAGCATTTGATTTTATTACCATCTAATGATCATGATTATCCTCATCAAATCAAACATGGAAAGCACCAAAAATTTTGTAATTATCATGACACCAATGGACACTATAATAATTATTGTCGTGTTAGATCAAAAACTCAAGATACTAGAAGACAAGGGAATTTATTCTCTTGATACGGGATATTTTAATAGATCTCCATCCCCTTCTAAGGCATTGATCCATGGAGGATACTATCACCCATGATGGTCCTTCTTAAGGCATATTTTCTTGGTCTCCTACGAGAGATGTTTCTCGAGAGAGGAGCTTGTCCTAGTTCGCCATCATAGAAACCTAAATTTAAATGGGTCACTAAAACTAAAAAAATTGTTTCTGAGATAATCAAATTCTGATTCATAACACATATGACTATGTGTTGTTAAAAAATCATCATATGCAATTAATTAATAATGACCAAAAAAATAACAAGAGTACATTCTTGGATCCTAGAATGACCATGCATCCTTTGTTCGGTTAGCTTTTATATCAAATCACGCATCTTGAATCACTTATTCTATTATAGTGTTCATCATACATCAAACTCAAAATAATTATCAATTAAATACAATCACATTAAGTACATAGTGCACATCAAAATATCTCATCTATATAGTTTCAAATCATGTAGGATGAGGTCCATGCCCTTTAAAATGATATATATACATCATCACTACCCTACGCTTAATCCTTGTTACTAGACACATTTATGGGAAAATAGGTGTGCCTTTGGGAAATCGTCATCTATCGGTCCCTCATCTTCTCTATTTTCTATTCTTGGCATGTAATTTGGTCCATCATTTAATTTACCCGGCTTATTTGCGGTTTGCAATTGTAAAATAAATTTTTTTAAATAGCATTAGCCAACGGCATATTCTATCTTGTAACTTGGCCTGTTTCATAAATATTTCAATGGCTCATGGTCCGTGTAGAAAAAAAATGATTTGGCCAATAGGTATTTTTGTAGGGCATAGACCATGCTCAATGCCTCTCTTTCGTGGTTGAGTAATTCCTCTCGGCTTTGGCTAATTTTCAACTCGAAAAAGCTACCGGATGACCCATTTTTACCTTGGTTGTGTCAATCTTGTCCCAATGGAAATGCTAGATGTGTCTACATGGACATGAAATGGAACTTTCCAATTAGGAAATATCAAGATAGGTGCATGCAAAATTTTATCCTTCAAAACTTCAAAAGCATCCGTGCATTGTTTTGTCCATTGTATTTTCTTGTTTGTTCTTTTCTTTAACATCTCTTCCAAAGGCGCATCGATCTCTCGCATAATTTCTTATGAATTTTATATGATAACCTATATATCAAAGAATTTTTGTACGTCCATTTGTGTCTTGGGAGGGGGTAGATTGACAATCACTGAAGTTTTTAATGGATTAATTAATAACCCTTCTTTGTAAATTATATGCCCCAAAAGTGTACCAAATGGGGTTAGAAATATACATTTATTCAAATTAAAATATATTTGAAATGCTCTACATCTCTGAAACATTAGTCTCAATACTTGAATATGGTTTTGAGTAGTCCATATATTGTCCAATCATCAAGATATACCTCTAAGAAATCATGGATAAATTCTTTGAAGGCATTAATCATTATTCTACTAAAAACTACTGGTACATTCTTAAGGAAAAATGGTATAACAATGTACATGAATGAACCCCATTCTATAGAAAAATTGGTCTTTAGTTAGTATTTTGGGGCAATTCTTACATGATGGTAACCAAAGAAACCATTAGCGAAAGAGTAGGCTTCTCTTCATGTAACATTCTCTAATACTTCTTCTATAAATGGCATCATGAAGGGGTCATGTACACAAGATTTATTAAGCTCTCTATAGTCCAAACATACTTGTATTTCTCCTATTTTCTTATTCTAAATGACTATATGAGAATTATCCAATTTGTATCTTCAACTGGTTTAATGATTCATACGTTCAACATTTTTTCTATCTCGATTTTGAGTTTAACCTTGAGATTGGGATTTAATATATACATAATATTCTTCAATGGTTTAAACCCTTCCTTATTTTGAATTTTCATGGTCCCAAATTCTTCTTTTATATCTTTCATCTCCTTAAATTATTTAGGAAATATATCTTTGAATTCTGAAGAAGTTCTAATATTTTTCCACTTCTTCTTTGGACCGGTAGTCTAGTATCTTAGCAAGTTTTTCATCTTCGGTGGTGTCAATGTTTTCGGTCTTTATCTTCAAAGGTGGTAGTAGTGTTTGTCTTCCTATGTTTTTATCTCTACTACTTCTCATTCTCCTTCTATTGTCTTGTATCTCAAATTTTCTAGTTTCTACTCTCTCTTATGTTTCTCAACTACAATACAGTATACCATCTCTAAGATTTTGTTTAGAGTTTCTTATCGCGAGGTTCTTTAGTTTTGGTCTCCTTCACGGGTTTTTGGTCTGTGGCCTCTTTTGGGGTTAGGAATATAAAGGTAATGATATTTTATAACGCCCAAAGGATATTAAGGTCTGCATCCTAGAAATTGAATGTATGAAAAAAATATTTGACAATTTGGTCCCAACTTCTTGTCTCTCATCTTATCTCTTGGTGCATGTACCATGATCGAGGAATGGGTCCTAAATTCCAGATAAATAATTGTGTCCATACCAAAGGAGAATGTTCACCACATATTTTCCAATGTCTCTCAAAGACTTGAATATGTTTATGTGGATCACTTTCACGGTGTACTCAGGTATAGCTGTGTAATAACCTTCACTCTCCAAATATCTTGTTTTGAGTAATGTAGTTAAAGAATTCCGAGAGAGATATGTTAGGTTTATGAGTATTCCACCATACTACGGAATTAATTGTGAGGGTGTCATCTAAGGCTTCTATTCTTTCTTTCCCATTGGGGAATATTCGCTCCATTTGATCTAAATAGCCTTCCAAATCTCCAAACCGTGAGTATTTAGGTAAAGTTCGGTGTGACACTCTGTGAATTAATATGTAGACTCTTTTAATTTGCATGTCTTCTATCTCTTCTTGTGTAGAGTAATATCCATTTTTTTCCTCAAATCTATCTTGAGCGGGCCAAAAATGTCATTCGTGACATCAAGGTCATCATCATCTAAGGTAATTACGTGAGATGGTATTATTATTGAGTAATGTAATTTTCTTATTCTTGACTCGGGAAGCCATGTATCCATGCTTCAACAACATTATTTGAGATTTTAGTTGTGGATTCCATTTTGAATAATATTTCTCCATCTGAATTCGGTTCAAAATCCTTATTAATATTAGAAAAATTTCTCAGAGCATATACTCCTTGTCTATCATCAAAATATTCTCCTTTAGTATCATGCCAAATCTCTTCACCCATCTAACACTCATCCCTGCATGTAGTGTTACATGTACATGAATTCCGTCTTCTTGTAATGTTACTTACTCCTCTTCGAATTTAGTTTTTGTCACAAATAAAAAAACCATTATAAATATAGAATGCAAATGTACGAAGGTTTTAGAGCTACATTCTCAAAAATTCAAAGTTAACTAACTTCTTGATACCCATAAAGTTAACTTCAACATTCTTTAGTGCTCCTAAGGGTTGTTTCAATGAACCATCTGCTAATCTAATAAAATATCTGGTGGGTTCCAAGGAGGCCTTCCTAGTCTCTCCCAAGTAGTTTTTGACATCATATTCACATCCGCACCAAGATCAAGAAGTAGTTTGGTAATGGTGGTATCAAATATCTCGACATCTAAGTATATTGTAGATTTATGCCAAATGCGTTGTGTGCGTAAGATATTTCTCTTGTTCTTCTAATGTCCTACTTCAATTCTTCGAACATGAAAGTTCTTATCATCCTTATTCCAATACTTAATAAATTGTTTCAACTTATCTATAAGACTATGCTTCATATTTATTCTGGCTATCTCCGTAAGAGTAGTGATATCATCTTCCATAAAATAATTATTTTCTATTTCTTCTTGGGATTGTGCCTTCTTTATTACTTCTCTACTTTTCTCCACCTCTTTCTCATGCAGTTCTAACCTAATCTCCTTAAAATAAAATTCTTCACCACTAGAGAAACTTTCCTCATGAGGTAGCTTGATTATCTTCTTCTTTGCAGTGCGAGACTCTTTCCTTGCCACACTTCTAGTTGTAACCATAACTCTATATCCTTGCTCTTCAATGCCCTTTCTTGATTTGGCTTCTTTCCTTCTAAGATATATTTATTTATCTTCTTCCCTCTTGTTATCATTTTTGGTTTTTCCTTGAGCTAGATGTTATTTCCTTGTCTTTTTCTATTTCCTCGTCATCCTATGGTATCTTTGTGATATGTAGGACATTATTCTACGCATCTCTTTCTAATTCTTCTATTTTTGTGCCTCCATTCCTATAAATCCAATCTTATTTTGGGACAACTAAAAGAATCATGTCCTCTTTCATGAGAAAAACCGTAAGAGTCGTGGTATATGCAATTTTTAGTTAAGTTTCCTTCTTGTCCACACTTGTAACAATTCAAGGGTCTTGTATTTTGATAGCCACCTCATTGGTTATCTCTTCCCTAGTAACCGTGATACCCTTGGTATCCTCTTCCTCCTTGGTAGTTATCATATCCACCCCTATAGCCTCCTTGACAACCTCCTATGTAGCCTCCATGCTATCCTCCATCATTGTATCCTTGATAATTTAGATTGTAGTTATTCCCTTGATAGCTTCTTCTGAATTGTGATGTCCACCTTGCTGATTTGGATATTGAGGGGTAGTAATTACTAGTTTTGAAGGTGGTGGGTTAAGTGTAGGTGTTGGTTTTTGTTTTTGAGGGGGAGGGTTTGGTGTTGTGTTATGTCTTACTACAATAGCCCATGGTGGTGTTATACTCCTTTAAGTCTTCTAGTGCCTCTACTAAGGGGAAGGTATGGTGGTAATGGTTGTAGGATCCATAAGTTGTATAGTACATCAACTGATTAGTAGGTGGAGCTACCTCTAGTAAAGGATAAGTATCCTGAGTGTGCTGGTCCCATAATCTACAAATTCCGCACCATGTTCTTTCTGTTGGGTTTATGGTACTGGAAGAAGATTTTTGTGATGAATGTTGTCTAATGGCTGTAACTCTCTTTTCCTTCTCTAAGTAAGGACAATTTGTTCTATTGTGCCCTTCTGCACAACACACTGTACACCAAATTTTAGGCCTTGTGTTACTTCTTGGTGGTGAACTATTTTTAAGATCTTCATTTCTCTAGATTTCTTGTTGGAGTTTTAGCTTGGCTAGCTCCAATTTTACTCTCTCCAATTCTATTTTTAATGATGTCTCTCCTTCTCTATGCCATGGTTGGGCCTCTAATATAATAGTCATCTCTATCACCTCTAAGAGAGTGTTGAAAGGTTTTCCATCCAATGTTTCTCTGATATAAGGGAGGAGTCCTGAAGTGAACCATTCAATACGTTGCTTTTCTATGAGAGGTTCTTCCAACTTCCTAGTTACATTCTTGAATCTATGAATAAATTCCTTGACCATTTCTTTTTCTCCTTGAACAAGATCTCTCATTTTACTTACTCCTTCTGATGGTGCTTTAGGAAAATGAAAATTTGTCCTAAATTATTTCTCAATGGCATCCCAATACTTGGTTCCTTGTGCATTTTTCTTCATATACCATCGTAATGCATCGTCTCTTAGAGTGCCTATGAAATCATATAATTTCATGAGTGTTTTCTATGATGTTTTTACTCTTCTAGTGTGAATCCAATATAAATAAATGTTCCACAACATCACTGGTATCTTTTTCAAACACTGGTAACTTGATATTCGGGCCATATTTATGAGTGGTTGAGAATGTACTGGGGATGACTAACTGAATCTTGCTTCAATGTTTTTACCTTATTTGATTGATTATGAACTTTTTCAAGCCACTCTTTCTTCCTTTGTCCTGGCTAATTCAATGTCAAAATATAACTCTCCCAATAATTCTCTGAATTCTCTTACAACTTCTCACTTCTTAATTTCTTCTTGTAATATTTCTATCAAACTTTCTCCCTTTTATATATTTCAATTTGGTGATTAAAGTGACACTTGGAATGGTAGTCAACTGGGGGTCATCTCCTTTGGGCTTGTGTGGTGGTTGGGGGATGCATCCTTAGTTGGTGACTTTTCATAATTATTCTCTTCTACGAATATCTTCCTTTACTATTTATTAATCTATAATTATCCTCTAATCCTTCGTCACTTCTTCTCTTCTTATTTTTCTTTTTTTCCTCTTTCTCTTTTTCTCGGGCTATATTTTTCCTCTATTATTTTTATCTTCTCTCCAAATTCTTCAACTAACTCTTTCATCTCAACAACTTCTTCTTCCTCTTCTCCTTTCTCTTTAATTAATAATGGAGTTTTTTCTCTCATCTCTTCCCATCTTGTTGTGCCAACTATTTCTCTAAGTCCTAGTCTTAATCCTCCTACTAATGCTTGTAAATCTCATACTAGTATTTCTGCCTTGATAATGCTTGTTGTATTAGACTATTTAAAAGTTTTGTGCCATGGGGAGCCATGGTGTAACAAAATTTTTGTATCCACTTATCTGCGGTTACTATAACAAGACTCGTATGTCTTCCTCGGTTTCTAGGTTAGCCACTTGCTGGACTCCACTCAAAGAGGGTATTTATGTCTTCCCTAATTTCTAATTTTTATTTTCTCTCATTCAATTTCTTTGTTCTTTCCTCCCTTTCCAATCTCTATTTCTCTATCTTCTTCTCTAACTCCTTTTCTACAACTATCCTTTCTCTCTCTTCCATCATCCACATTTTGATTGGTTTTTAAGATACTAACCTCTCTTTAATTCTCCTAATCTTGTTTTTTCCATATATATAATTAATTTGATTTTCCTTTTCTTCATGTCGTCCTCTATTTCGATATCCCAACCATCACTCCATTAACTCTGATAAGTTGTGTCTCTTGGATCACCCCCCTTCATGTATGTCACCCCATAGTTCCTATCCCCAAAAGGAACTTTTCCATGCTTTTGATTAAACCTTTTTCTACCATGAAAAATTCAATTGAAAATGGGAATAATTAAAAAAATCGGCCTCTTTCTCTCGCTTAAAACTTCTCCTTTCTTGCAGTCAAAGTTTTTCTAACCTTGTATGGCCCAAGTAATTATGTATGAATCTAATGTAGTATCTTACCAGTAATCAATTTCTCTAGTCCAAGGCTCATCAAGATTATTAAGTATAGTTAGTTTGCTCAATCCACTCAAAAGGTTCTCTCAAGTGTAATCGTGACCACTCTGTTCTCTTGGCGTGTGCTAATATGTAAGGCCACAACAAATGTGGAAACTGAGACCAAAATTATTCTCCATATTCTCCAAGTACTTCTGCTTCTATCTCTTTATATGATGCTTTCAATATTTTGGCTTCTCCTTTAACAAATTTCTGAATTTGAATTTCCCACCAATCCTCAATTTCTATTAGTGTTGGTTTCCAATATCCGGTGGTGATATTTTTCCTGACATCTGACTAACAAAAGGAACTTGGGCTTAGACACCAAATGTTGACCTAAAACCGCGATGGAAGTGTGAAGTTTAGGAAGTTTGACATTTTGTTAGTGATGTTTGTAGGAAAAGTAAACTAATCTAATTTGTGAATAGAAAGAATGTAAAAGTACACAACCGATTTAGTCCCAAACATCAATCTTTATTCATATCTCATCATTGATTACATTAGTCTCAATTACATATGCAAGTCTTCTCATATATCTTACTCCTTAGACATTTCTATCATATATCTCTCATATGGCACTCACTCATATATTTCTCGTGACATACTCATATACAATGGATTAATTACAATAAATACATTTCATACAAAATATTCCAAAATTCACTTCTTTTGAATCATGCATCTTTTGGATGGTGTTCTTTTCGGACTTGGTTTGTCTTTATTCCATGGCTTATGTCAAATTTTGTAGCTTCCTTGAGTGTATCATGGATTTTTTAATGTACCACAGATTTTATAGTGTACCGTAGCTTCTCTAGTGTATCATGGCTTTCCTCTTTCTTTGGAAGCTTCGTTCTCTTATCCGGGGCTTGTTCTAGTATTTTGCGACTTCTTTTAGACTTCATAGGATTTTTCCTAATGTCCACATCTTACTCAAAAGTCAATGAAGAACCATGTCGATAGTTCTATCCAAGTCAACAGAATATTCTCCTAATAGAAGAAAATTCTTCATTTTTGATAACCGGTCAGTAGGAGTGTCTTCTTGGAGGTGGTTATGAAACACAATGTCTCCTTCATCTTTTGATTCCAAATTAGCGACAAGTTGTTGGCATAAACTATTCCCTCTGAATAACTTGGTTACCTTAATATGCACATCATACTCCATAACCTTGGTGATCCATCCAACTCATTTTTCATTCATATCCTTATTCAACAAGAAATCATTAACTCCCAAATGCGACACCATCAGCTGGATCATATTATTGGATAACATATGTTTGAATTTTTTTAATTCCCAAATAACAACAAAAACTTTTCTCGACAAATGAGTATTTGAGCTCATAATATTTGAGTGACTAACTGAAAAAAACAACCGGTTGTTCCATCGAATCATCATTTTTCTATTCTTGAAATGATTTCTTATCATGAAAATGCATAGAGGATAAAATCCTTATCATACCTAGGGTTTACCAATGTAGGATCCTGGGAAACAATTGTCTTGATATCTTCAAATCTCTCTTTTCCTTCTTTGGTCTAGCTAAAGGGTGTATTATTTTTCAACATGGTTGTTAATGGTTTAGCTAATACAACAAAATGAGGTATAAATCTCCTTATAAATTTGATCATTCCTAAGAAACTCTAAAGGCCTTTCTTATGGTTTGGAAGGGACAGAGCCAAGATAACACAAATACTCTCTAGGTCAATCGAGAGTCCTTCCACCTGAAACAATATACTCTAACTCTAGAAGAGAGGGGCGGAAGCCTCGTAATTGTATTGATATGCAATCAAATCAAATTACAATAGAATTGATTCAATACTTATAGGTATTGTATAGCCATATGTAGACAAAAATGATCTTGCATAGGTGTTGTTGGTGCCCATTTTGATCCTCTGTTCTATTTTCCATCTTTCCCCTTTGGTTTGCATGCTCCAAAACATTTTTTTCTTGAATTTGTGGTCTACATACTTTTTCCCCAGTTTGGTTGCCTCAACTTGAAAGAAAAATACATGTATGCCTTACATTGTGCCCTAAATTTCCAAATCCACGGGACTCTATCACTTTTTCCATTTTTCCGCCTGTGGAGCTCGTGGTTGTTCGTTTTATGCTTTTTTCCCTCAAAATATCTATCCCCATGTTCCAAACTTGCATAAAAACACTTTCTTTTGTTTTTTGACCAAAAAATCCTTCACCCACGAAGGAACAATTGAATTCGGGCATCTCTGGTAAATTCTACGTTTTTTGATGGTCAGACAGTGTCATTTGCCCATCAAAATTAAGATCAAACAACGTATCCTATGTGGCCATTTGAGGTTGGAAGAGATTCGATGGGTTTCCTTTGAAAAATTAGCATTTTTTGGTTTCAAGCAAAAAATCCAAATTTCCCCCGCAACTCCATAGGGGGACACGTGTCATGTTCTTATGCAAAGGCGGGATGGAAGGCTGGTGGGGGACTTGGAAGTTTTTTGCCTTTTGGTGAAGAGGGGAAAAAGGTAAGGAAAGGCCTACACATCCACCAAGCCATTTAGGGGTGGACACGTGTTAGGCATGAAGGAAAAGGGGAAATTTTCTCTTTTGGTAAAAAGATTCGGTGTGGAAATTTGAAGCCGCCCACGAACGAACCAAAGGGGGACACATGTCAAAGACAAAATCGAGGCACGGGCTTGCAGGGAAAAACATGAATTTTTTTCCCTTTTTTCAAAAAAGGGAGAAAATGTGCGTAATTGCCGCAACATCAATGGGACCTACCATATGCCACATATCAGCACCAAAATTCAAAGGCAGAGGGGCGGAGAAAAAGGTCATTTTTTTCCATTTTACCAAAAAATGTTAAAAAGTCAAAAAGTGATCCCAAATCCGTTCCCAATCATATTTTGACATGTGGAGGGCCCAGATTGAAGGGAAAAAGGGAAATCAATGGCAAGTATACATTTTCCATTTTGGCCGCCATTTTTGCTCCATGAAGGTTAGAGATGTGATTTTTGCATCAATTTTGATCAAATTTTTGGTGATTTCGCATTGTTTGTGCTTGCGTAAAGACCAATGCAATTGGTTTCAAGGATCAATTTGTAGATTTGAGGTGTTTTTGAAATAAATTTTTACTTAGGCCCATGAAAAATGTGAAAGATCAAATCCAAAGTTCAGAATCAAATTTTGGAGTGATAAGGATGAAATAATGAAATAAAAGGGGTTTGCATGCATGGAGAATGAAAATGTGCCTTCACAATGGATAATGATGTGAGTTTTATAATGATTCATCTCTTTTGAGAAAAGCGGCAACTTTTTGGACGTGTTTCGTTAAACGTCCCCTGTCTCGTGAATCATGAGAAATTTTGTAACAAACTTGATGCTAGGCATATTCTTTTCTTGGGAATGAAGGATCAAATGTATTTGAAATTTATATAATTCATATTTGGTGATATGCAAAAGGTTGGGAGAAACTTAGAATTTCACGAGAAAATCTTGGAAGAAGCCCATTCTCGAGAAACCACACGAGAACCATTTCTAATTCCTTTTTGCATCGAATTTTATCATGTTGAGTTGGTTTCGGTTGTAAAGCCATCAACAAGCTCTCGAGATTGTTCTTATAACATTCCCATGGTGATATATTTGATCATTTTTGGATTCTTTGTGTGTTGTCTCTTGGTAAAATTTGCATGTACTTGTGTTCCGAATATTTTTAAATTTGTGTTTTTTTCTCCTATTGCAGTCTTGTGTTTAAAATATCTGTTGATCATACATGGTCTCATTTCTTGTTGATAGTTTAGTGGCATCTGCAACCTCACATTCAGAAGAGCTTTCATCTGATAAAGAGATAAATAAATTTAAAATCACTTTACCTTCCTTGAATTTAGAGATTTTTGTAAACCTTTGGGTGCACCTTAGGTCATGATAAAACAAATATTTCTAGATGCTTTGTTGGTTCATTTGCTTCAAGATTTTGTGGCAGGTTGTCAAATATTGTGTGGAAGAGTACAGATCTAGGCCTCCATTTGGTGCACATATCCTGGTTGAAGGAGTACCTTAACCCTTTTGAAGCATTCTGTTGTGTGGGTCTTACAAATTTCTTGCAAAGGTCCTCAAAGAATTTGGCAAATTCTGGTTAGTCTTGTCTAAAATATCCCACCAAAAATTCATTCGAATAACTAATCCTACCCCACACTACCCCCTACATTGCATTGTGTGTCAACAAAAGAATCTAATCCATCTATAAAAATGCACAAAGAAAATTAGGATCATATAATGTCTTTAGTAACCCTTGCCTTGCATTGAAAATATCTCCATAATTTGGAAGTGACAACTTGTGAAAGTCAGATTTGGAGTGTTGATCATATTTTCCCAAGGCCTTTTCATACTATTTACACAAATTGAGGGATATATTCATCTCCTTCACCATCTAAGGGTTAAAAATAGGTTCCCTTACCTTGGTTGAAGGCACAACCCAAAACATTTAGGACAAGATCAAGTCCTATTTGAGTGCTATCCATCTCTCCACAAATCGAGTACCGGTTATATCATATCCCAGCTACAAAATGACATACATCATGATCTATCTATCTTTAAGCTTCATGCCATATCTACGATCTTTCTTAAGACTGAAAAGGAGAACAAATTTGGGTACTAACAGGTGTAACAATAAGCACAATTATAATAGCTTGGAAAATACATCGAGAGGCACAAAAATATGAAATACAAACAAATATGATTGTTACAACTATGTAACAATTAAAAATACAAGAATATAATATGAAAAATATGGTTATAAAACCATATAATAATATAAAAATTAATTAACCTAGTGAATTACTACTTACATAAGGTAAATATGTAAATACAATGCATAATTAACCTAATAAACTAAGTTTACCCTAACATTCCCCCTTAATTTTGATTTTACTCAAGAGATGAGGAGAGGAACTCTCTCGAACAACTAAAACTTGTCTTTTGCAAGTGAATTTGTGAAAATGTCATTCATTGTTCAATTTGTTGGGAAAAACTAAAGATGTATGTTGTGTTTCAAGACATACTCACGTATGAAATGAACTTATACCTCGATGTGCTTTGTTCTTTTGTGAAACACTGCATTGCAAATTTTTTTGAGAACAACTTCATTGTCTACATACATGGTGGTAAGTTTATCCTTTGGTATTCTAAGTCCTTCTAGTTTGTGACGTAGGCAAATCACTTCACAAACAGCTCCACCTGCAGCACAATATTTGGATTTTGTAGAAGAGGGGGAAGCAAGGTTTTGTTTCTTGCTTCCCCATGATATTGGTCTAGATCCCAAAAAGAATACAAATCTAGAAGTGGATTTCCTATCATCAATGTTACATACATGATCTGAATATGAATATCTAGTTAAGAAGAAGTTATCGTTCTTCTTGTACTCTAGACCAAGATCCACTGTACCCTTGAGATATCTCAAGATTCACCTTGCTACTTTCCAATGAAAAATTTGGGTTCCTACATGAACCTAGAAAGATATCTCACTACAAAGATGATATCGGGTTCACCCCTTAGTGTGAACATGGGGAAAACTTATCTTGAACTGTAACTTGTCGCCTGATGCTGACTCATGACCTAGATGATTTTCAAAGTGGTTTATCATCAACCAATGAAATGGTTTTTCAAAGTGGTTTACCATAAACCAGAGAAGGGTGGTTTTCAAAGTGGTTTACCACAAACCAAGAAAGATCATGTTGTTTACAGTTTATTTTTAGCTCTCATCATATTCCCATTTTTAGGAGATTTCATATAGGAAATTGATTACAATCGTGAACAAGAATAATCCACTGTTCATTATTACAATAGAAAGCAAACACACAACTGAAATAGAAGTCACCAATACATTTGAAGCAGTCTCTTTGTTGGTGACTAACAAGAGATGTTGATCAGCCTCCTCCTCCTTTGCCTCCTGCCTCCAGTCAGTTTATTTAGAACAGAAAATCTTCAGAATTGTAGTCAGGATCTTCTTTCACTGGGTCTTCCTCTTCATTCTCTGACTCTTCTTTAACTACATTTGCTTCATTTGGCTTAAGATTTCCATTGAGTAAATCTTTAGCTCGAATTCTGCAATACAAGATTGTATGCCCTTTTTTCTTGCAGTAGAAGCATTTTGGTTCTTCTTTGTTTTTAAGAAATTTATTGTATTTCTTTTTCCTTACAAATAAAGCAGTTTCTTCTTTTATGTCTTCTGCAGTTCTTTTCTCTTCCGCTAGGAGAGCTGAAATCATGTCCTCAAGTGTTTGAGAAGGCATTTGTCCTAATGTAAATACAACATTGCTGTATTTTGGAGGCAAGTTGTTTAACAGTATGGCTTTTGCATCTTCATCTACTACATTAGCTTTCACTTCTGCGAGTTGTCTCAAAAGGGAACTTAGTTCATTAATGTGACTTGACATTGTCACACTATCACTCATCCTTAGTTTAAAGAGTTGCAATTTTAGTGAAAATTTAGCATTTGTTGCTTTTGACCCAAATGTTTTGTTAAGAAGATCCCATATCTCTAGTGATGATTTATCTAAATCCACATAGTGTAATTCAGTATCTGATAAAGCAAGTCCAATAATGGATTTTGCCTTGTCATCCCTGCTATGCCATTCTAGTAATTTAGCAGCATCAGTTGGTTGTGTTTCTTTTCCGCTTACAATCCCCCATAGGTTTTTGTTCATAAGTTGCATTTGGATTTTAACTTTCCAAGTGTGAAAGTTTAATCCATTAAATTTGTCTAACGGGATCTCCATTATGGGTGTCGAACTCCGTCGATAATGCACCCCCTCAATTTGGAATAGTCTTATAACAAGATATTAATACTAAGGTTTATGCCATATTATATTAGATTGATAATTAATAAATGGCATATGGTTTATATACTTTAATAAATTCAAAACCAGAGTTTAATACCTTCCGGAACTGATCTCCACGTGGATATTTGCATTGACAGAACTTACACATGTAATGGACACGACACACACTAAACAAGAGAATGACGACGTGGGGTTGGTTGCATCAACAACAGAGACCACGGATTTGGTGATCAAAAAAGTATTTGCAATGATAACGCCTGCAGCAAATGAATGGGGTGCTTGACAGAGATCCACCAAATTCAACGTCTATTCCTTAAAGCTCGAGATCTACTCAAAATCCAACTGAGGTCTACCTTTACAGTCGAGCCTCCTCCTGAGGCCTACCATCCACACGGCTTGCCTGGATGCTTGAAAAATAGCCTTTACGTCTTATTCTCTACACATATACATGCACGGCTCCAATTCAAGTAAATCGCTTCCAAAAATATTAGATGGGCACAATACAGAAGAATTCACGCACGCTTTACTCAGATCAGATCACATGTGGGTGGTGGTGCATATGGAAGAATGTGCAGATTGCTCTTTTCTAACATACAGCTCCCACAAACTCTCATAGAGAATACGCTTCCTCAAGGATCTTCCATGCTCTGATACCAGATGTTGATGCGGTCAGAGTTCTGTTAAGAAATCAATGTGCACAGTAATAACAAAATAGATAACAAAACACCGATATAATGATAATCTGAATTTGATTCAATCGGGATATTTTATTATAGAAGGAGGTTACAATTTATAGGGCATTGTTCTCCTATAGAGAAGGAGTCAACTCCAATCATGATCCCCCTTATCTCTCCATGATCCTCACATCCCTACAAACACTCACACAAATCTCTCACACACCTATTCTTTCTCACACCATGATTCTCTCAACTATCCTAGAATCTATGAGTTGTATTTACAACTCATTTACATCACACATATTATTGTTCACACTAATTAAACTATTCCTAACAGTATATGTTAGGTAAACGAGAATCCCAATCAATTGTCGATAAAGAGTTGCATTTTCCGGAGGAGATGGATCGAACGAGATAATTGTAATCTCATCTCTATGGGTGAAACAATAGGTGTGCAATCCATCATCCTAAATTTATCGAGTGTTGTCTTGGTATATTTCAATTAAGGAACAGAGTTGTGATTCTCTTTCTTCCATACTTCAAATCTAAGAAAGTAGTGCATGAGCCCGAGATCTATCATGTCGAACGATCTATTGAGATATTTCTTTATTATATTAATCATCTTCATTAAACTACCAGTGATGACTAGATTGTTGACATAGACAACAACAATCACAATAACCCCCTTATTTTTTAAGGTAGATATTGGGATCATATGGATTTATGATGAATCCATGTTGAATGCTATGCTCATCAAATTTTGATGTACCAAGCCCGGGGTTCCTGTTTAAGGCCATACAAAGATTTCCTAAGTTTGCATACCTTTTTTTCTTCTCCAAGTCTAACATAACCCTCAGGTTGAGTCATGTAGACTTCTTCTGTAGATATCCATTTAGAAAGGCACTTTTCACATCCATTTGATGGAATTTCTAGCCAAACAGTGTAGCTAGAGAAAATATCGTCTTGATCATTTTGATCTTAGTTGTGGGAGAAAATGTCTTCTCATAGTATATGCCTTCCTTTTGTGCATACCAATTTTATACCAGTCTTTCTTTATACTTGTCTATGGTCCCATCTACTTTGTGCTTTGTTTTGAATATCCATCTGCAACCAATGGGTTTATTCCCTGGTGTAAGATTGATAAGCTACCAAGTGTTGTTTTTCATCACTAAGCGATACTCACTTCATGGAATCTTGCAAAGCTTTCAACTATAGTGCTTCTGAGACAGTAGAGGGCTCAAAAATTCAACAAATCTACTCATCAAAGAAAATTTTACTTCTCATGATTTACTGCAAATCTGTGGTTTTGTGGTGGATGTATCTGGTGGAGCATCCAATTTTACATCTCAAATCATATTAATATACCACTTGGGAATACACTATATTATTCCCATGGATCATGGTCCCATTTGATCATCACCATCATCTCCATCATCTCCATCATCTCCATCATCACTATCATCATCGGTAGGAACATCAAATTCTATTCTCACAACAGGTGATATATCCACATCAGGTGATTCTCGAGAAGTATCGACTTCCTTCTTCTCAATTAACTCAACATCTCTGCTGTTGTAGACTTTTGTGGTCTTCAGATCCATCAATATGTACCCAAGAGATTCTTCACTATAGCCAATGAAGATGATTTTTGAGATTTCATATCCAACTTATTTATATTTTTCTTGGGTATGTGCATGCTATCTTTGTAACCAAATACTCTGAGGTGTGTAACAGATGGATTCCGTTTTGACCATGCTTCATGTGGTGTTACTCCATCAAGAGCAACTATGTGCACTCTGTTTAAAAAATATATTGTTGTCTTTGCTTATTTTTCCCAAAATGTCCTCACTAGTTCAGAGTCATCGATCATGCAACACACCATCTCCATGACAGTACAATTTTTCCTATCAAAAACACCATTTTACTATAGTGTGTGTGGAGGAGGCACCTATTGACTAATCCCATGAGCTTGAAGGTAGGATTTTAACTCATTACGTGTGAATTCCCCCCTTGATGCGAGCAAAGAGATCGATATGATGACCAGTCTCATTCTTACTGACCACTTTAAAATTTTTGAAGTTCTCAAAAGCTTCACTTTTCTTATAAAGACAAAATATCCACATATTTCTTGATTAATCATCAACACATAACATGAAATATCGAAATACATAATGAATAGGTTGCATCGACGCAAAGATTGATATGAACCAACTCAATCTTACCTAGAGCTATATAATTACTTTTTTTGGAATGAAGCTCTATGTTTTTACCCTACAGGCGAGTTAGGACACTTATTTGTATCCTTCTAGAGAGATGGAAAGCCTCTCACCATGTTATACCGGTGAAGTGTTTTGAGATATTTGAAACTAATGTGACCAAGTATCTGATACCAAAATTTTGATGAGGAAGAATTCTTAGCCACAAGTGCTTTATCATCTATGTGGACAAAGTAAAGCTGGAACATACATCCCACATTGGAGGCTTTTGCAACAATTTTTGAGCCTCGTGATTTGTCTTGAATCAAACACACTTTCTTACCAGAATGAATATCAAATTCAATCTTTAGATTATGATCTAGAAGTTAACTAACTAATAACAGATTCTTTGTTAACCCAAGGACATATAACACATATGATAATCTATAATTTTGTGAACCAAGAGATAGAGAATTTTCCCAATTCCTTGTCTTTGTGTAATAAGAATCATCACCTATCAAAACATGGTTTTTCAAAGGTGTGTCCCTAATTGTAGTAAATCAGTCTCCATGCTTGGTTATGTGTTGAGTGACTCCCAAATAAAAATACCAAACAATACTAGATGATGTGGATGGTTCATTAGAATGAGCAGTGTACAAGAAGTCCTCATATTATGAATGATCTTCTTGCTTAGATATATTACCTTTTGATGGGGTTTTCTTCACCAGTTTCCCTTCATTTGACCTTGATTGTAGTGTGGATATCCCTTATGAGACTACTAATTATGAGGTCAAGAATTACTTGATGAACATTTATTATATGTATTATACCAATAATATTTCACATCATGTCCTCTATTGCAGATAGGACATTTCTTCTTTTTCTTGTCCCCGTCTTTGATGTTTTTTGGGACTTTTGAGAAGAATCAGATTTTTATTTTCCTTTTCCTTTTTGATGAGAATATAGTTCATGCTCTTCTTCACCATCTTTAATGTACATTTCTTGTTGTTTTTGTAGTAGATTCACTAACTTGTCAAAAGTAACTACCGATGTGACAAGTTTAGTGTTGTCACAAAAATGTGATTTGAAGGAGGGAGTGATCTTTGAACAATGGGAACGAAAGAAATTTCAGTAACCTCCTCTCTCAAGACTAGAAGTGAAGCCCTCAATTATGCAACTCTCCTCAAGAAAGATTCCACTTTCTCATTCTATTTGAATTTTAGAGTATGTAACCGACTCTGCAAATTCAAAATCATGTTCTTGTTTTTGGCCTCGTATGTGGTGCTCAATTTATCCCACACTTATTTGGCTCTTTTGGAATCTCAAATGTGGGGTTACACATCATTGGATAATACAAAAAGACAATGACTTTAGCCTTCTAATTTACCTTATGAAACTGCTCTCTCATTGGTTGCATCATTTTGGTGATATGGTTGCAGAACCATTCACAACAGACAAATATCTTCAAACTCAAGTTGTGTTATTATCTTAGTCTTCTATACAACATAATTATCTCCTCTCAAGAGTTGCAAGTCTAGAAGAAAGACCTTAGGGGCATTGGTGCCCATTTTATGAATTTACTGAAAAAGGGTAAAGCTCTTATCACTCTAGGTATAAGGTCTCCCGGTATATATATACTATCAGTTTGATATACCAAACCTTTCTATAGATGTGCCCTTCGATATATCCATTGAGTACGTGGAAGAAGCTCACCCTTTCAATATACCGATGGTACATGAAAAGGTGTTAACGTACGTGAAAGAATTTGATACGTGGTACCAAGACAATACTTGAAAGGGGTTTGTGTGATTATTGACACTGGATCAAAGAAATATCATCATATGCATGCGTAAATTTGCTATATACTTAGATAATTTTAGTGTCTGGATTTATGTCGTGCAATCATTCACATACAGATGGGAGGGCTCAAAGTGTGTACATTATGTCCTTATTACTCCTATCAATTTATAGAGATGATGCTCGGATGATGTTTTTGTAGATATATTAGGTGTTAAGTGCAGTAGTAGTCACGATGAATTTACACAAAAGTGCTTCCTAGAGACACTTGTATATACCAAACACTTCAAAAGAGTTTCAAAGATCTCGTGAGTGTTATAAAACCAAAATTTACTGATTTTGTTTACAAATCTCTGTTAGTTTTTATTAGTTACAATGTTTGTGGTTGAATATGGTAACCTACAAATTAGTACAATCCACTGAAATATACACTAAAAATATATGATTACATCCAACATGCATAAAAATTGAATGATAGACAATCTTTTTAGTTTTGTGAGGCCCAGTGGCCTTTGGAGGTCGACTAGCTTAGAAACTGAAAAAACCAAAAACAATGGAATATTGCACTTTTAGGTACCCGCTTTGGAAAAAATTGCTCACTAGGAGTTTTAAAGAAAAAAATGGGAGAATTTGTTTTTACCCCAAATTAGGGTTTTCACCTCTAAAACTAGCCGGGGTTTAGTTGTAGGTACTCAATTTTGGTGATAGTTTTGACCGCCAATGTTTTGTGAATCACCTATAAATGCCACCAAAATCAAAATAAAGGCATGTGAGTGGGAGTCAAACCCGATCACCTCTCCTTCACAAAACCCTTGACCTAACCACCTTAACACTTATAGCGCTTGATATATAAAATGGAGCAACTTCTATTTGAATTATAAATAAATGCACTAACCTTTTAAAATGTGATGTGTTGTTGTCTAAGTGAGCCCACATGGTAGGAATGTGTGCAAAGGTGGTTTAGGGCATCCACATTAGGAAGATCTGATCTCTTTCTATCTCCTTTTACTTCCACCACTTTAGATGCTATTTGTGCCTCTGCTTTATTTCACTGTTGATGTTTATAGGGGGTGTCATTTAGTGCTAGAGATCAGCGAGGAGGTGCATCTCATCGTGGGAGATCCGGTTATGGAAAAGAATCAACCACAATTTTTTTTGGAAGGGTTTTATATTGCATGCAGTGCTTACCATAGACTCGCCAAACTGGGCTTGGCCCAATGTAGGTCATTCTCCAAACAATGTAACACGATCGGATGGTGTGGGATTAGTGCTTTGACTCACCCAAGGATTAACTAAATTTCCAATAAAAATGCTAACAACTTAGTCTACAACTTTCTTAGATCACCCAGGATCTTGGTGGGATCTATACGGAATTTGGTTATGATGCAGAGCTCGGTATGAGCTATCCTTCCTCCTAACTCTGTAGAAAACTCAGTCAGGAACTTTGTGTGCTCGGTGAAGACCCAATGTACAAAATACTCCAAATTTATCAGAACATCTAGATTTAGATGAAAACCCCCTACTAGGGAATATATATATATATATATATATATTATTATTTTTTAATTTTTAATTTAATTTCTATAAACCAAATATGTACTCTAGCAAGCAAATTTTTCTTATTGTAAGGGGCACTAATGTAAAAAACATTTCTTTCCAAACACTTGGAGCTGAACAAGAGGTTATGGGGATACATGGATGGGGAAATTTGGGAAGTTGTAGGAGGCCACACGGGATCTCCAAATGTTGCAGATTCTTCTCCAAGCTCCTTTGTCTCTTCTACACTCTCTTTACATGCCTCCTCTACTCACAGAGGCTCCAACCTACTACGATACGAAATATAGAAGAGGGACGAAATCCTCGTAATTTTATTGATATGCAATAAAATCAAATTACAATATAAGTGTTGCAATACTTATAGGTATTGTACAACCATATGTAGAAAAATGAGATGTTGCACATGTGCAACAATAAACACAATTATAATAGCTTCCAAAATACATCTGGGAAGCACAACAATATGAAATACAAACAAATATGATTGTTACAACTATGTAACAATTAAACCTACGTGAATACAATATGACAAATATGGTTATAAAACCATATAAAAAATACAACAATTAATTACCCTAGTGAATTACTAATTACCTAAGGTAAAAATGTAAATACAATGCATAATTAACCTAGTAAACTAAGTTTACCCTAACAATACTAATTTCCCCTCATAAACTACAAAAATGCATTTCTTGGGGTTTAATGAGACCCCAAATTCCCGAACCTTTTAAAACCTTTTCCAAATCGCCATGATGTGATCTTCCACGTGCTTGGAATATACCATTATTTCATCAAGGTAAAAGAGAATCATATCATTTATCATTCCCAATTCCATATCTATGGCCCATTGGAAATTAGCCCGACATTGGCTAATATAGATGACATATTATTGTAGACATATATACCACATTTGGTACTAAAGGTCATTTGAATTGATCGATTCCTTAACCAAAATATTGTTATAGCACGAGTATCCATCAAGTAATGAAAAAATTTATGCTTCTACTCTTGTTTGAAGAATGCTCCATCGATGGAAGAGAGTAATTATCTTTTATAGAATCTTGTTTCAAGTCTCTAGAGTTCACACATAGTCATATTTCCCGTTCTTATTCCTAACAAGAACTAGATTAGTCACCTACGAAGAATGCTTGATTGGGAAGATGATGTTAGCTTCAATGAGCTTTGAAAGCTATTTTCTTATAAGTGGTTTGATCATGGGGTTAACGGCCTCTTTTTTACCAAATTGGCTTAGCATTTGGGTCAAGCTCAATAGTGTGTTGTGTCAATCCTAGATCGAAACCATGAAGTTATTCATGTTTCCATGAAAATATATCAATATACTCTTGATAAATACCAACAAAATACTATTTTTCTTTTGGTGAGAACACTTTCCCAATCTTCATAAATTTATCTTCTGCAACCTGAACTTGCTCAAAATCATCTTATTTAATTATCATAAATTAACACTTTGTCTTTTAACGTGGTGATGACACCCTAAACTCTATAAATCAAATTACATGACTAAACAAGGAAAGCTAACACCATTTCCATCCATCTAGCCAAGGGTTCTAAGTCTAGGAATGTAACATTAAGATAGAAGCTTAAAATAATGCTTAACTAGTATGAAAACAATACAAAATCTAACTAAACATGCCTACTAATATGCTTGAATTACCTAACATGGGCCTAAATAGACCTAAGAGGGCAATCAAATGGTTATGGTTGCTACTCCAAACAAGGTGAAATGGCCTCTCCCAATGTCATTTTGGATATCCATCTACTAACCCCTTTAAAGGCTTTAGGCAATGATTGAGCTTGGCTATATATCATATTTATTATATGAGATGCAAATCAAAGCATGGTGTGTAATATAAAGGAATGAGGTGCACCATTTTTATAGTTTCTATTTTGGGATAAAATTGTATTTTGGTGCATGTGGGACTAAAATCCTCAAATTATATTAGAATTACTAATCATGATTAGGCCTTACTAATCACAATCGGTGAATTACCAAGTGAGTAAGAGGTGTGGAGCCTTAATCAACCGCTTAGGGTGAACTATGAGGCTAGGATAAGCATTTGAAGCTTACTGAGACATTGTAGAGGTGAATGGGGTGATTTTGAGTGGTTAGAAGAGGGGTTTAAGCTAATACTAGGGTACATTGACCAAAACAAGGGATTCATAGGCTTAATTAGCTAATAAACATTAATTATCTTTTTGACTTACGATTTTCCGTAAAGTGGCATCTGAATGCGAAAGGGGTTACACAATCAACAAAGTGTTGTTAATTAGCTAAAGAGGTAAGAAATGCTAGTTAATTAGAAAAAACCACTAATTATAATGTATTTGCCAAGAATGAGAGTGATTTGCATATGTTTTGGAAATAAGATTACAAAAGTGGAATTTAGGTGTTTACACTTGGTCATCTGAATTTAAGATTGATTCAAGAGTGACTAGACCTTTTGGAAATTTATTGGTTTTCAACTGTATAATTTGATCATTGTATGCTTCTTAAAGCTTATTTTGGTTCTTTGAAGAGAACCTAGTTTCCTCTTGTAGAAAAAGAATAATTTTCTTATCACTATTGAAGACCTGCTAACTACCTACATTTTCTGGTACTGCCAATTTGACAACCATTTTGATGGAATGCCATTCATCTTTCATGATATCAATAGGTGTGACGTACTGAGAACCCACTATAGCAAGTCTATCTGCATCTTGATTTCAATTCTTGGGAAAAACATGGATTCCAAAGGCTTCAAACTCCTCGATCAAATCCAACATATTATTTTTGTATGACCTTAAGAGGTCATTTTTGATGCACTTTGGGCTCTTAACTGGTGCACGACAAGCTCACTATCTCCAAAAATATCTAATTCTTTGATTCCCTTTTTATGAACCAACTGGATTCCTTACACTAGTTCTTCGTATTCGAAAACATTGTTAGTTCAGCTGAATTGAAGTAATAAAGATGAGAAATAATTCTCACCTTATGGAGAAATTAACATGACACCGAGGCCTACTCCGTTCTTTATTTTTGAGACATCAAAAAAAGAGTTACCATAATCTTGCAAGGTTATCTTGGTCTTTAAAAAGGTGGGGAATAATTGTTCCCTCTTCATGAATACAATAAGTTCTCAAACCAGTTTCTTCTAATGTCAATAAACCAACTTCTTCTTGATCAAATTGATGTTTCATGCTTACATCGTCAAGTACAATATCAAGTACTTCTTCCATAGGAGTGGTGGAATCGTGATCTGTAACTTCTTCTTCTTGGTCACATATGGTATAATTCCCATTAATGGTACTAGAAGTATAAGGCTCAACATGATTTTGAAAAATTGGTTCTACCCTTATAGTTACTTTGGTCCCATACCTAGTCTTGAGGAGCATGTGTGACCAATCAACAAACAAATAACCACCCATTTTGGTAGTGAAGTCTCTGGATAAACATATGGTGAAGAAAGGTGGAAGATCAATGACTAATATGTCTTATGTAAATGACAAGTTGGGGCATGCATGAATAGTAATATTAAGATCCTTGATAACACTAATAGTTTAAACTAATGTGATATCCAAATGAACAACTCCCCTTGAGATTGACATATATTGAATACCTAGCACATCTGTAATTTTTTAGAAATCACAGAGCTGCATACACGAGAATCAATCATGCAGTTGTGCACTAAGTTCTTACCAATAATTAAAGAAATATAAAATGGTGGTGGATTATTAGTCTCAGGAACACTTCTCCCTTCTGGTTGGTACAAACTAGTAGCAGTTAATGTTCCATGATTGACCACTTTGCTAGGTGTACCAAAAATTTTAAGAGCTTCCTGCCATGTAAATTTCTCTAAGATGGAATTAAAAGTTCCTTCGACATAGTTACTTTCAATTTAGGCTTCTTCATTTTTTTGATGATACTAAAAGGGATACTTCCTACCCTGCTAATGTTTCTTTGAGCATTGGTATCTTCTTTCGGAAAATGGGCACTTAGTATTGTAATATTTGAATAATTTTATTTCCTTGTATCCTCGTTAGCTTTGTGTTTTTGGAAACTTATTCCCTGTGTATTTATTTACAACCCCTTGCAAATGAGGTTGAGAGGTGGATTCTGATCAACCTTTGGTAGGTAGCCTTATATTTCTCTCTTTTTTGATTGAGTATTAGCATCCACCGATCTAGAGGAACTGGAAACAACGGGAGCCTTAACATTCAAGGGTTTAACATTGACAACTTAATTATGAGATTGGTTTTTATTTTGGAAATGCTTCCTATTAGAGTGATACTTCTGGATCTGAGGTTGGTAAGGACAAGCATATTGGGTTTTTGCCTCTTTAAAGTTACCAACTCATTTCCAAAAGTTTAAAGCAATGTTTTAACCTCATAAAGATCATTTGGTGGGGAAGGTACAAATGGAGATAGATGATTAGATATCTGGGGATGAGAAAAAATAGTTGGTTGATTAGTGGGAAACTCAGGATATAGAGGAATAGGTGGCCTTAGAGCTATTTTCCTAGCTTGGATTAAGCAATTCTCATCTCTTATAGAAACGACATAAGCATTAGGCGGTGTCATCCCTCCCATTGATTGGACCATGACAACAACATCTTTGTTTAAAGCTCTTAGATATTACAAGAATTTATTATTTGGGGAATGTTTTATCAATGATGGAATCATATTCTAGGTCTTTTAGAATCGGAAGTTGAAATCTCCCATGAATTTTGAGGATCTCTCTTTATAGTGGTTAATTACTCCATGAGTGATAAGTGATCACTCTTATCCTTGAATTGTTTGCATAGCTTCTCTCCTAACTCATCCCAAGTGTGTATAATACCAATTGTTAACCTGAAAAACCATTTAAGTGCTTTCCTTTTAAATTAAATAACATGAATTTTAACTACCACATTATCTTATGTGATATTGGGTCCTGCACAAATGCTAGCCACATCTTAAATATGTTATATTGGAGTAATATTGGTTTCCCCTATGTAGAAGGGTAGAATTTTGAGGGAAGCTGCGGGTATAACATCATGTTGGGCGCACAAGAGGACGCCACCATTAAAAGTAGGAAAAACTAGATTTCTCACCACTTCCATTACAAGGAGTGGTTGATCATCTCTTGGTGGAGGAAACCTTCCAAAAGGAGGTATTGAATAACCTCTATAAGATGACGATGAAGCTTCACCTTTTCTTCTTCTCGGAGGAGGCAAAGATAATTCAATATTTTTTTGGTTTTGTTTCTTTGAAGAATATGTTTTCTAAATTCTTTACATAAGTTAACACACTAAATCTCAAAATCCAAATATGTGGATTCTTGGTACCTTAATTTATGCAAATTCTAATAGGAGTACCAACTCTTATCTTGTCCCACCGGGTGTGCCAAAAATTTGTCACTTGGATCACACACTTGTTGAATCATTAAGTGATTTAGTGCAACATGGGAACATCCCCAAGGTGTGGGACCTTGGATCCTTGGGATGAACCTCCGGAAAAGGCCAGATTCCTACTAAACTATGTGCATATGATGTAAGATCAAGGTGTAGAACTATAAAAATTTAAGAAAAACTAATATATCTTCTCATGGGGTAAAGGGATAGAAGGATAACTGAAATATATGAAAAGTGGTGATGCACCAAAAGTTTTAGGAACAAATAGATCACATACAAAGAGTATTATTTCAGAATTTTATATGATTTGCAAAAATCCTTACAGTCTTCTTTGTAAATGATTTTAAGGAATATGAACTTAAAGATAACAGGAGGGAATTAATATTTTACACAACTAAAATTGTAAAGAACATATACCACAAATTATAATTTAACTAAGAAAGATTATCAATATGAAGGAAATATAAACCACTGCATACAAGGAACTAAAACATCCACAAGTATTCAATGAATAATTTAAATGCACAACATATTAAATATTCAAAGGAAAAATATTGTTCTGAATATACTGAGGCTAAATATTGTTTCTTGGCTCTCCCAAAATGATAGAACCTCCTTAAAAATAAGATCTAAAAAGTCCTTTAAAACATAATGCATCCTCCTATTTATAGACTAAGAGGATTGAGTGATTATATATGTGCCTCTTAACTACTACATACTAAAAATAGAATGCATTTATACTTAGGGAACAATCTCCCATGAAAATAGCAAAATGGTTATGTAGGTTTGACTAAGTCAACCCTGCAACTTCCATCAGTTCTACAACTTGGATACTATTCAACAATGGTTGTCATGCCTAGCTAGGGCTGGTGCCACTCTTTTCTCTATCTAGTTCCTCCTCATTTTCTTTTTCCTTTCCTTCTTCTTCAGCTACCTTGTGTCTAAAATCGAGAAAACACTTGACAATTCCTTAAACCTCTTCATCATTAGGTCCACATGTGTAACGATTTAGGATGTCTTCTAACTCAGTTTCTTTATTCAATTTCCTAGGAAATCTTCTAGTATTGTTCATAACCTCCTAAAGCTAACTCAAGAATTTTTTGTTTTATACCAATCGATGAATGGAATCAAGACCAAAATATTTAGTGACATCATTATCTTGGTTCACCATGGTCTTGAACTAAGCAACAATTTTATCAAACAGAAGTGTATCAATAGTTTTGTTTAGAAACTTGCAATTAATCCTGTCAAATTCTTGTATGATATCATTTAAGCCATCAACTACCTTGATCCTTCTTTCCTCCAATTTCTCTAGGGATTCTTGCAATATTTGGATTCTAAACTTCATTTCTTTGTTGAATTCAAATGGCTTCATAATATCATCAATAACTCCTTCCTTCAAGAGTACATCTGATTTCACATTGCACAATTCTTCCTAGGTCTCAAGAGTAAGTTCTAAGTTATCACTTTCCTGGGTGAGGAGTTCACTCATTTTAGAAATAGAAAATTTTTGAGTAAAAATCATTATACGATCGAAAAATTCCTTGATCCTTTGTTCCTTCCTAAATAACACTTTCTATCCATGCCCCTAATGATCTTCCTTGTTGTCCGATCTCTTCCACAATGAAGAATGATGTATCGTTAAATCTCGGAGGAATAGTGATAGTAGTAGTATGAAAAAGATGTGTGATGTTAGTCAAGAGAGAAGTTACTTGTTCAACATTACCCTTGAGCTCATCCTTGGTTACTTTATCCTTATAAAATTTTACCAATAAGTTACCCGAGGCAACTTGGACATCTTGCTTTGCCCCTCATGAGTGGATTATCCAAGGGTAAACCTGGAGATTTGATAATTTGTTGCTATGATGGTTTCCCTAGTTTTCCCTATAGCTAGAGTGGCCATCTCAAGGAATATTTCCTCGCTTGTTTAACCAATAGGTTGGAAAAAATTATCGGTCTCTTGGCTTGTCTTCAAGGGGTATATCTAGAACATCGAGGTCAAAAACATCAATGATAGGAATTTTCTTCTTCTGTTTTGGTGTCTACCTATCTAGCCATGCAAGAATAGATGAAGAAGACTCAATAGATAAGGTAGGTATTGTTATTATAGTAACAGAATTTGAGTTGGTGTAACTAGGGCATTGGTTGTAGTCACCAAAAGGGATAGTGATGTGGTAACAATAGAAGGTGGGGTGGAAAGGATGGTGAAGGGATTAATGAGATAGGACTGGAAATGGGAATGTCTTGTTGAGGAAGAGGAGTCCTAAAAGGAGATCCTAATGCCATACCATCTCTAGATGAAAGAGTGAGAAGAGAGGAGAAAACCTGAGCCATATAGGGATAAGAGGTAAGGGATGCAAAAGAAATGAGAATAGAGGAAATGGAGGATGTAGTCTAAGGAAGAGTGAGAGGTGGAAGGAAAAGAGGAACTGAGAATGGAGAAGATGGAAGAGGTGGAGAGAGGGATGACCGAGTCACTTGAGAGACTTTAGGGTAAACACTTAGGTCGATGACCTCAGTAGATTAAATTTTGGAAGATGTAGATCCCATTGTAGAAACTCCAAAAGAAGATCCTGAACCTCCAACAAAAAAATAAATCTTATGGGGCCTTAAGATAGGTTTGGGAGTCACCATTTTTCCTTTAGAGGGGTTGGTATGGCCCACCGATGACTATGTTGAATAAGTTTTATGGAAAGTTGTTCTAACACTTTGGGTGTGATTCCCAAAGTTATCAACCATTGGTAGGTCCGATTTAGAATGGGACCCACCCTTTCCTTTGTGTTGCTACATTCCTCAAGAGACCAATTAATTGAAGAAAAAAGCTTATGCCCGACATTATTTTTATCATAGGAAGGATCTAAAACCTGTTCGTCATCCTATAGGCCCTCGAGGATGACCACAATTCCATATTGGGCTACCTCTCAAAGATTTAGTCTTTCAAATTCCTTTCTATTACTATATTTTGGTCCTAGAAATGGATCCAAATATCCTCTAATTAAGGGATGTGAATACTAGCTGATCTTACTCTGCCGAACATGTCCCAATAGTCAAAATTAGTAGGCGGGTGAAATGTTTTCAGAGTCATCTATTGCATATCTCCCTCAAATTTTTTATATATATGGAAGTGCACATGTATCTACCTATATTTATAGGAAATTGAACTCATGCTTTATGTTGTTCTTGTTAAATCTTGTGATAACACAACAACTGACAAACTAATTCCATTAAAAATCACTTGTCCGTTGGGCATCTTGGAAGCTTGGTAGGAGCACCTATGAATCCAGGAACCCTGATGTATGTGAATGTGAGAAATTATAAGTAGATATCTCCCCATTCCCTTACTTCCTTCCAAGATTCATCTGAAATCCTCTAGTTATATAAATATTTATCAAAGAAGTACATGATAACTATGAAGAAGGAATCATTTACTCTTTGAAAGTTCTTAGGACCTTCCTTTATTGTGAGATGGGGATAATATTTGTATGTTTTACAAGAATTCCTCAATCCCATTAGAGTCAACCTTGGATAATGTCTCATACCTACCGCTGCATACACAACATAAGAAGTCATGAAGAGATTTCCGTAGGTTAGAATATCCAAAGCAATTGAAAACAGATAATATTGTTGATGTGCTTAGCCCATAAAATAAGGTCCTTGTTTCTCCTGATAGTGGAAATATAAAGGTACATCCATTTTGGAAATCCTTGGAAGAAGGAAGTCCCATAACTCTAATCAAGTAGTGATATTTTTACTTCTTGAATGAAGTATGACCAAGGAATCATCTTTGGGAATCTAGATAGTGAACTTTTGGTTTTCGCCAAATAAATTTTGTTGATGATCCTCATGCAAGTATCATTTTCTGTAACCTAGTGCTCGAGAGAATACTATGGGGAAACATAGTGGCATATGATTTGACATCGAGGAGCCTCAGTAGATCTTCAAATAAATCACTATCTAGTTTGATCACCATTGTTCCATCCTCATCCTTTACTATACGTTATCAAAATGTGATGTGATGGCAAGTAAAAACTTAGGGCATTACATGGATTGGGGAAATGCGGTAGCTAGGGTAAGCCTAGTGTCAAAAATTTATTGCATCCATGGTTTCTTATTCGGAGCATTGAATCCCTCCCAGAATTTAGGAAAGTCAATATTTCCCAAGTCTGTGTCCTTAATATTGTCTATATCAAATGAAATACTAGAAGGTGGTGTTACCCCTAGAAAGCTATACTTCATTTTATCTTTTCCCTTGGATGGAGATCTACACATTTTTCTTTGCTGAAAAACCCAAAAAATTGGGAGTCGGCGTGGAAGTGTATCCTTGCAAAATAACTTTGTAAATTTAACTGTACCTACTGATTTGAACCTCGACCTGAAGTTCCGAAATCAGAATTTAAACCCTATTAAGAAGCTCTAAACATCTCAAACTCTAAACCTCCAAAACACCGAAGTCGAAGTTCTAAAAATATGAACCCCAAACACCGAAATCTGAAATGCCGACAATTCCAAAACTCGAAGTTCAAAGTTCTAAATTTTGAAAGTCTAAATTTATGAAATTTGACCCTATCCTATAACTCCAAAGTTCTGAAAGTCTCGAAATCAGAGTTTTACGTCTATGAAACAATCCCGAAACTCTCAAATGGAGAATTCTGAAACCTTGTAAAGACTCCTTTGTTCTTTGAAAAACAATTCTCCCCCCGTAACGCAATATTCTTCCTTGTTCGTAGAAGTGTTTGAATCCTATACTTTAAAAGAAAAAAATAACAAACAGGAAAAAGCTATGGTTCAAATTCAACAACAAAACCTAGAAGAAAACAATATTGAAAGAAAAGATAGAGGTAGAGGAAGAGGTAAAAATGACATGAACAAGAGCCTCCAAAATGAAAGAAAAACAAAACTTATAAACTTACCCAAAAATTGATGAGAAAATATGAAATAATGCTCCAAAAATAACCTAGGGGTACCGTTAGAATTCAAAAGTATGTCAGCGTGTCGGTGTACCGATTTTCCTATAAAAAGACAATTCAAACTTACATTTTAAAGCAAAGTGAAAAATTAATTACCCCCAGGTCCGACACGTGTGGGTGGATGAGCATTTATTGTCGTTAGAGGTCGAGTTTGGAAGTTGGAGTGTAGTTCACATGAAAAATGTTCTTCGGACTCCAAAGTCCGAATTAGTGGCGCGGAATCATACTTGAACTCGGAAGGATAATTGCATGCATAATGCAATCGTAGTTCTAACTTCTGTTCTCCAAAATGTCGTTGGGGAAGATTTGGGTTTAGGAATCTGTTAGAATTTGAGGATTCTAATAAATACATATTGAGTCAATTTACATATTATATAATGTTATAATAAATATTTAAATAAATATTACATCATAACATAAATAAATAAAGAAATACTTACAGGAAATAAATAACACAGGTGACACAATATTTATAGTGGAAAACCCCAATAGGGTAAAAACCACTTTGAAAATAAACTTTTACTTGAGAGAACTTATTTTACATTCAAAGAAGATTATCTCCTCCTTTGAAATCCTATTTACCAACAGTAAATCCAAATCACTTGATTTTCACACCTTTGATATATTTCCCAAATATATCAAACGAGGACATGAATTCCTTTTTATATAAGGTGATCGGGTATGTCTCCCGACCCACCCTTTTAACCTAAAATGGTTGACACATATACCTAGGTGAGTGTATTTAATAAATAAAAACACAAATAATTCACATTATGAAATACTTACCTAATGTATATTACCTAGGTATGCATATTTAATAATAGAAAAAAATTTCATATTATTAAATATTTAACCTATATAATAGTGATGGACCCATATTAATTAAGGGTTGGTCATACCACTTAATAATTATGTTACAAAACTCCCCCTTAATGTTAAGTGGGATACCATATGTCAATATATTACCTGTCCGTGGTACACTAAAAGATTTACAATCCTTAAATGATAAAAGTTTTAGGCTAGCATATCGGGTGAAGGAATTATAACACCTTCATCATACTCAAGTTACCTTTTAGTACAAAAGGATTTAGAATCCCAAAGATCATCCCATGATCAGTGGCTAAGTATGATTTGTGGTTTTTACATATTCTCATAGGTTCTCATAAAAGGTTATTGAACCCAAGCATATAAGAGCCTTTATAACCAAGGAGCTCCTTAATAATATGCTTGTCTTTGGATGTTTAATAGTAAATGCAATAACACTAAAGATTTTATTGAAGACTACTTTTAATATCTTTATACACTTATTTCTAAAAAATAAGCCGAGGAGGTATACATGCCCAAAGGTATTTTTACAATTGCTTGAAGGTATTTTTACACTTGTCTCGAAGGTCTTTTAAAAATGCTGAAATTCGTTTTACAAAAATCAAGTTCCATTAGGAGGTGACATTGTCATGCACACTCCCCCTCAATGGAAACTCTGAAAATCCAAGCTTTTCATGAAAGTGACAAAACTTTGCAGCACTCAGGGGCTTTGTGAAGATATTAGCAACCTGCTCTTTAGTCAGCACAAACTTGAGATCTATCTCACCACTTAGCACCTTCTCACGGATGAAGTGTATATGTATCTCAATGTGCTTTGTCCTTTAATATTTTACTAGATTATGTGCAAGAGCTATGGTGCTTTGGTTATCATAGAACAAAGGAAAACTGTGTGGATCCTTCATCTTTATCTCATCAAACAACCTCTTTAGCTATAGAGCCTCTTTTACAACTTCCATTGCACTTCTATACTCAAACATTTGAAAAGATAGAAAAAATTGGCTATTTTTTTCTACACCAAGTAATGACACCTGCACCAAATTTAAACACATAACAATAAGTAGATTTTCTATCAATACATCACTAATATGATCGAATCACAAAATCCATATAAGTTAGCATTTTCATTCTTAGTATAATGCAACCCATAATTGATTGTCTTTAATATATCTAAGAATCATTTTTGCAAGATTCCAATGATCTCTATAAGGTTCTTGCATAAACCTAGAAGTAATTCCTACCGCATAGTAAATATTTGGTCCTGGTGATCATTATATAAATCAAACTACCAACTAAGCGCCTATATAAAGTAGCATCAATTTTTTCACATGCGGGTTTAGGATCAATTTTCAGTCGAACTTCCATAAGAGTATAAATTGGTTTACAATCAATCATGTTAAAATTTTTTTGGTACATTACTTGATCTTGTGCTTAAGAAACAACAATGCAATGTTTATCTTGAAATACAACCATGCCAAGAAAATGATGTAAGAGACCTAAATAAGTCATTTGAAAATATTGTTTCAATTTCTCTTTAATTATACAAATTAAAGTAGGATTATCACCAGTCATAAGAAAACCATTAACATATATACAAACAATGATAATATGTGATCCTTCTTTCTTAATGAATAGATCATTATCAAGGAGAACAATTAACAAATCCTAACTGTTTAAAGAAAGAATTAATTTTTGCATACCAAACTCTAGGAGCTTGCTTTAAACCATACAAAGATTTTTTCAATTTACAAACATAGTTTTCTTTACCAGTTTCTTCAAATCCTTTAGGTTGAGACATGTAAAGTTATTCTTTTAAATCACCATTCAAAAAAGTATTTTTCACATCCATTTGGTGGATTTCCCACCCAAATTTAGTGGTAATTGAAAATAAGGTCTCAACGGTATTCATTTTAGCTATAGGGAAAAATGTCTCAACATGTAATCAATATCATGTTTATGAGTGAAACCTCTAGCAACAAATCTAGCTTTATGTTTGTCAATACTACCATCTCGCATTATATTTTACTTTGTATAACCACCTCGACCCTATAATATTTATTTTCTCTAGAGGTGGAACCAACTCCCCAGTTTAATTTTAAATTAGGGCATTATATTCAACTTGTATTGCATTGATCCACTTCTCATCCTAAGAAGCTTCTTCAAATATTTGCGGCTTAGGTTAAAACAAGGTCATTAATGCATGGTACGTATGATGACTTATGGTCATTTTCCTAAGATCAATATGATTAGAAATTTTTAACATAGATTAAGCCCATTTTAGTTTCATAACTAGGGACATAGGAGATTCAGAAGCATCTATAGTATCAACACAAGAAACATCATCATGACCATTTACTATATTCTTATTATTAGAATCATAACCATCATTAGAAATATTGACAGAATTAGGAACATCTTTACAATTATCAGATGAACAAAAACATTTTTCCAAAACCACCACATTGCAGTTTTCAATTACTTCCCTTTTTGTAGGGTTGTAAATACTTAGACCTACAGTGTTAATACCATATCCAATGAAAACATAAGAAAAATAATTCATATCAAGTTTCTTTATTTTCTTTTTAGGAATGTACAAAGAAGCAGGACTACCAAAAAATTTTAGATGAGAAATATCAGGTTTTTGATTTGACCATTTTGATAAAGGAGTTGAAAGATGAATAGCTTTGGTGGGAACCCTATTTAGAATGAAGACTGTTGTGTTCATTTCTTCTACCCATAGAAAATTGGGAAGACCAATAGAATGAAGGATAATACAAGCCATATCTAAAATAGTCTTAATATTACATTCTCGCAACACCATTAGATTGGGGAAAATGAGGAGAAGTTAATTCCATTTTAATACCACTATCAATACAATTTTTTTCATTTTTAAAACATATTCACCCCTATTATCTATTCTAAGTCTCTTAATTTTATAATTTTAAGATTTTTCAACATATGCTTTAAATTCCTTAAATTTCCCAAGTACATCAAATTTATTTTTAAGAAAATATGACCAAATCATCCTGGTGAAATCATCAATGAAATTCATAACATATAAAGAACCATTTAATGAAGCTCCTTCAAGAGGTCCTCTAACATCACTATGAATAAGTTCTAGTGGGGAAGAGGAACTCTCTTCAAGATGTGAGTGAAAGGGTTTAACACTTTGTTTTGAGCATAAACACCCTTCACATGCATCATGAGAAGAAGACAACATAGGAAAAACTTTCACAAGATTATATCTAGCCATTTCATATAAACTTCGATAATTAACATATCCTAATATTTCATGCCATAGTTTTGAATTATTCAAACTTTGAGAAACAAAATAGGATGCATAATAGAAACCATCAAAATATATAGACCATTTCTTTGAATTCCTTCATCTATTATATTATCATTACTATTCTTGATATACCAAGTATCTTTCAAAATTTGATTAACTAAACCATCATGAGTTAATTGAGAACATGATAAAAGGTTCTTTTTGAGTTTAGGAAAAAATAAAACATTGTTTAACACACCATTAGAAATTTTTACTTTTTCTTTCTCTATTGCTTCTAAAGATGAGTTATCACCAAGATACACACATTCATTGATTTTCACAACATCAAATAAAGAATTTGAAACACCAGTCATATGATTTGATGCACCTGAATCTAGAATCCATTCAAAATTAGAGGAAGAATACAACGCAACATATAATGCAACAATTTTAGGAATATCATTAGAACTATCCTTTTTCCTTAAATTGTATTTAGAAGAAACAATTTGTTTTTTATTTTTATGGATAGGTTTCTTAGTTTTGCAATCTTCCTTTTTATGTCTAAATTTACCACATTTGTGACGTTTACCACTAAATATAACACGATTGATCGATGGAAGAAAAAAATTTCTTATTAACAAAATACGATTTAGATCTAAATTTCTAATTTGAGAAGGGCTTGTGAGGTTTGAAATTTGAATTCCGAGAAAGAAGTGCCTAAGAGACATTCTCCTTAGAGTCAAAGTTTATCATCACTTGCTCTTCCTATATCAGAAGTGAACTCAAGGTATTTAAATTAGGTAGATCATTTTCGTTCGATATTTAGAGTTCAAGATAGAAATAAAATTCCTAAATCTTTCATGTATAATTATCTAAACAATAAAGTAGATTAAGTTTTCACCAATTAAATCACAATTGCATCCATCTAATTGTTCTTTCATATTTTTAATTTTAACTAAGAAATTAACTACTTTTTCATTTCCTTTCATAGGAGTTGTAAGAAATTCTAAAACTAATTTAATAATTTTAGATACACACGTACCTTAATATATGGATTATAATTACGTCCATACCTCTTTGGTGTTCGATATTACCAATGTGTAGAAGGTACTCATCATTCACATTACGTAGAATTATGGAAAGAGCCTCCTGCGTTCGTTTGCGAGAATGCATTCATGTTGTCTATAGTTGCTTAACATTTGGTGGGAGTAATTTCAGATCCGAAACAATTTTCGAGTTTCCTCACCATAAGTTACGATTTGACCACGATCTTCTAAATGTTGTAGTTGGTTCCATTCGGGATCTGGGTTTTGTCAAAACAAAAATATTTGGACGTCATTGTTTACTTGAACTGTAAACACACCCCATTCTAATATACGAGTGTACTACAAAGTTAGACACATATTTATTAAAAAAACAACACTTTTAATAGAATTAGATCTAAATTTTATAGATCTACATAAACTATTTAATCATAACTAATTATGTCATTAAAATGCATATTAATTAACCTCCCATGATCAAAATAATAACCTGCAATATAAAGGGCTTTGCATTATACCCCAAACTTATATAAAAAAATTCTGACCATATAGAAGTGAAGAAGAAACCCCTAAGAATGCAAAACAACTTCAAATTTCTGGAAAAAAATAATGTAGAAAAGATCGGCTAACTTAAATTTGACGTCTAAATGACTATCATTATGACTTATTTTTGGTCTATCGTGATAGTCATTTGACCATCAATTTTAACACAGTGAAAGTTTCCTAGAACCTACGAGCTTAAATTTGACGTCTAAATGATCATCATATTGCCTTATGTTTGGTCTACCATGATGGTCATTTGACTGTCAAATTTAATGAAGTCAAAACTTGATGTGTATTTCCACTGATGTGAAATTCCAGAATTTTTTCTTCGTATAATATTAGGAGGTTATATTTTAATACATTACATTAACCTATTATAATTTATAATTTAAAAATATATTCACTTTTTAAAAAGAGGTATATAGTTTATATAACGTCGATAAAAAACAACATATAGTTTATAAAAAAATATAAACTATAGTATATATATATACTTAAAAAAACACATATAACCCTTATTACGGGGCCCCTCATGAAAAAATATTTAAAACATTTACCAGGCCATGTAATTTTAAATTCTACATAAACCTTAGATTTTACAGAGAGGCAAAAATATTTTTACGCTTCCAATGGAAAAATTTAAATCCTATTTTGATGGAGCTTTGTCTCCTCCTCCTTTTACCATTGACAAAATTCAACCTACACATATTAAAACTATAGAAAAAAATATTTCAAATATTTTACCCTTACCTGTACACAAGTTTTCACGGAAGGTAAGAAATTTCCAAATTTTCCACCTATGAATTCACCTTGATTCTTCACAAAGAAAAACTTTTAGGTTACATAATGGAAAGAAGGGGCCAATTATTTTAAATACCCTTCCGGGTTGGTTAAAAAAACCATACAAATTAAATAAATAAAACACAAAACATTTTATCTTAATTTATTTAATTTACCTTGCTTTGTTACCATGTTAGAATTTGAGGATTCTAATAAATATGGATTTAATCAACTTACATATTATATAATGTTACAATAAATATTTAAATAAAAATTACATCATAAATAAATAAATATTTACAAGAAATAAATAATACAACTGACACAATATTTATAGTGGAAAACCCCGATAGGGTAAAACCACTTTGAAAATAACCTTTTACTTTAGAGAACTTATTTTACATCCCATAAGATCACCTCCTCCTTTAAAACCCTGTTTACTAAGGGTAAAACCAAATCACTTGATTTGCACACCTTTGATATATTTCTCAAATATATCAAATGAGGACCTAAAGTCCTTTTTATATAAGGTGATCGGGTATGTCTCCGACCCACCTTTTCAATGTAAAATGGTTGACACATATACCTAGGTGAGTGTATTTAATAAATAGAAACATAAATGATTCACATTATTAAATACTTATCTAATGTATATTACCTAGGTATGAATATTTAATAATAGAAAAGTATTTCATATTATTAAATATTTAACCTATATAATCTTGATTGACCCATATTAATTAAAGGTTGGACAAACCACTTAATCATTATGCTCTAACAGAACTCAACGTGCATTTCATAAGCAAAATGCATGTTGACTCCCAAATCTGAAATTTAGTGAAAAATGATACTTAGGCAGTTTTGAAACAAATTTCCTTAAAAATTCAACGAATGGGATGGGTAGAAAAATGCAAAAAAAAATTAAAATACTTCTTGGCAAGGGAACTTGTAAAGTTAACATTTACTACATTGTTTTGATATTCCAAGACTAGACAAGATAACAAATATTCCAAGACAAGACAAATATTAGCAATTTTCTTGAATACACGTTATCAACATAAAATTTTAAACGTAGTGTCAATCGAGTTCAACAAGATATTCAAGACTATCACACGATATTTGAATCCTAACATGATATTGAAGCCTATCGATCGTTAAGGTTGAAGATTATTACACCGTATTGGTGCAACATAACATAAAATTGAGATCGCGACCACTATAATATTTGTTGTCTTTCATATTAGACAATTATTAACAAATTACTTGAAAATTGAGCTAAGCTCCATTATTATTTTTAAATTTTAAGGCTACTAGGACACTAAGTTTGACATGATATTTGAAGTATATCAGATGATATTCGAAGCCTAACATGATATTTGAAGCCTAGCGTCCGCTAAGGTAAAAATTATTACATTGCATTGGTGCAACATAACTAAGAATTGCGATTAGCACCACTAGGATCCTAGTAACACCTTGGGTAGTCAATGATTTTTTTTATTCATTCGCTAATTTGAAAACAAGAAACTGCAGAAACTTGTTGCCGTATACCCATTGATTTCAATAATTAATGGAGCCTAGGGGTCACTAATAATTTTGCTTCATACCAACTAAGATTAGTGGTAGCTAGGATCCTAACAACACCTTGGGTAGTCCATTATTTTTTTTATTCGGTCGCTAATTTGAAAACAAGAAATTGTTGAAACTTATTGCCACACACCCATTAATTTCAATAAGTAATGGAGCCTAGCGGTCACTAATAATTTTCCTTCATATGAACTGATATGAATTTTGCATCATACACAATATATCTTATGAGAACTACATAAGGCTTGATCCCTTTAAAGGGTATGTAGTGCAGCACATGGCTCCTCTAGGGATAGTCTAGCCAATACGATTTAATTAATTATAAATATTAAAAAATACTAGTGATCTAAAGCTATACAGATAGTTATTACATTGCTCAAAAGGATTCCTAGAATATATAGAGGCTAGTTGCTGCTAGGATTCTCATCTACAAACAAATTGAAAACATAAAATAGGGATTAAAGTTTAATAACTCATGTTAAATGAAGTAGCATAGTATTGCTAATATAAAATGTAAGGAATGGAGCTTAGTAGTCACCGATAATTTTCCTTGAAATGAACCGAAATTAATTATGTGTTATACACAATATATCTTATTAGAACAAAATAAGGCTTTACTCCTCTTGAGTTTATATTGTGCAACCTAACGACCATTTGAGATAAGAGGCATTTACGCTAGTCATTACATTCTAGAAAAGGAAATTACTATTTATTTGAATGAATAATTAGTAATTGTTTGTATGGGAGATGTGTGCCAAATTTATTAGCGATTACTTGTTGAAATTTTTATGTGTACGCATAACAAAGACTTTTATTGGTGATTCCTTATTTTTATAATTAAACGAGGGTTGAAGGGTCCCTTTCCCTTTACATTAAAGATATAGCATGAAGATCAATCCAAAAAAATTAAAAATCCAACAATAATTTTCTGAAATAACCTAATAGACTATGCCAAAAACAAAAGGGGTTAGGAATACAAAACAAACACCTAGACAAGCCGAGATAGACTAGATAATTCAATTACTCTAGAAATAACAAGGCTATATAACAACCAAAACAAATCTATAGATTTGGTAGCTTTTAGGAACAATTATTTTTGATAATCGGAGGAAACCTCCATATTCTCCACTAAAATAGGGTAGTAAAAAAAAGGTGAAGGAGGAGCGAGAAAATATGATCTTTACCATCAACAACTGAATCTTCCAATCATACACCTCATGCCCTTAGCTATGAAGCATATCCCAATGAGTTGGTTCCGTTGTAGGGGAGCAGACATAGCATCCAGTCGGGGTAGTTGATTGTAATGGGGCTCTTCATTGAGATCTTGGTTAAATTAATCGTAGAATATGTGAAACCCATCAGGACCTCAAACTAGTTCTACAACTCTCAAAAAACTACCCGATCTAACAAACCTTCTTGGATATAGCGAACATCAAAAAGAAGGGGCCACGATGTAGGAAATGTTTTATAAATTTCATCTTCCATGCCAACCCTATAAGATGGTTTGATCCGGTGACGCCCTTGATTCTAAAGCCCAATCCTTTGCGGATTTATAATAAGAAGATGATAAACGAAGGTCGAGGCCATACGCATTAACCCATGGATGACCCTCTAGAGAAAGATAATCAGTGCCAAGAACTCCCTCAATAACAACCATATATTTCTCTAATCCAATCCTAAAAATAGATTTTAGACGAAGATGTGAAATCTTAGTATAGAATTCCATTTCACGCACCGACGTAGAGAATTTCATGAAAGGAAACAACGGACCATCCATGACAGAGGAAAATAAATCTAGTGAAATAATCCCGAATGGTTTGAAATGAAGGGAGAGCAACACAACAAATATAGGGAGAGACTTTGTCATCCCATGCTTAGAATTAATAAAAACTTGCTTCGGCCTTCACCATCAACCATTATTGGAAAGAGTGAAGAAGTATGGCTACTCAAAATAATGATCACCGACCTCTTGCACAATTCCTTGATTCACTAAAAATATGCGTCTTTATTAGCTTCCCTATAGATATGCTTTAAGGACCAATCTAGAATTAATGAAATCCTTAAAATGACTTTTATTAACATAAGATTGATTTTCCATTGACAAGGATTTCTTTTTGATGACGGTGTAACTAATAACTTGAGTGCCACCTTGATAGTTAATTTATTAATATTCAATTCAGATTTTTTTTTCAAAGTCCAAAATCCTGCTCCGCCATAATATTATGAAGTTAAGCATCGTCCCATTTAACAAGAGGGATTTTCTTGGTCTCATCATTCCTTCCTAGAGAAATGTTTGCATAATTAAGTTGTTTTTATCACTCACAAATTTGGGGATCCTTAGAATAAAAAGTAAAGAAATATAAGTTCATATTGATTATATCAACAAGATTAGATCCTAATAATATAAGTTCATCATTTAATCATGAGCTAGAATCTTGTTCATCTTCACCCTGCATATTTGGTAAATCATTTTGGTCTATTTTATTTGAAGGTTGATTTTCAAAAAAATGCAAGCCCAAGATGGAAAGGATAATTCTTGAGGTTTAAATGACAAGATTATATTACTATGATCTAACATTACTTAACTATATCGCTAAGGTAGACAATGAATTTTCATTTGGTCACTATTTTGAAAACCAAAACTGCTATTGAGCCTAGCCAAAGCCAAGTCATTCCTTTCAATAAGTAATGAATCTTAGCAGTTACTAAGCATTTTCATTGGTATGAACCGATATTAATTACATGTAATACATAATATATCCTATGAGAATAACATAAGGAGTGATCCCTCACGAGGGTATGTAGTGCAACACTTTGCTCCACTAGGGATTATTTTTTTCATTGTTAAAATGGATTCTTGGAATTAAGGAGACTATTGATCTCTAGGCTTCTCGGTGAAAAATAATTGGACAACATAAAACATTCATTGTTTTACATGATATCCTCTTGAAATGAATAACTTAGTAATGATAAGACATAATGGAAGTATTGGAGCTTAAGCGGTCACTAATAATTTTCCGATTAAGAATCAATATGGATTATGTGTTATACACAATATATCTTATGAGAACTGCATAAGGTTGTGCCCCTCTTGAGGGTATGTTGTCTAACGTAGCAACCATTTGAGATAAGCTACATTTAGCTTAGTTTTTACATTAAAGATAAAACAATTATAAATGATTTACCTAAACACTTATCGAATGCTTGTGTGTCCCACTTGGTAGCCATAAATATTTTAAAATCTAACTAGTAAATAAATATTTAAAAATACTATAAAACTTTAAAAAATTAGGTAAATTCTGGATGTCCTACACCTTGGTATTTATAAGCTCTTAAAAATACATGTTTGTTCATTTAATATGTGTTTGGTAATTTTTTGTTGTCAAACATATTTTACGAAGGTACAAAAACTGCAAAATAGTGGGACACAATTATATTCTTTGACAGTCATGCAAATTTTAAGAGCGACTATTTGTTGAAATCGTCGGGTGAAATGCAAAAAAACCTACTTGATCCTCTAATTTGATATCTTTGTTGCTTCACATAACTATTTTTCCTATAAGGTCTCCTTCTTCCATATCACAAGTATTTTTAACTTCTACCATGGGCTTGACTAACTCACCCTTGTACCATAAAGGAAAATGACCTAAATGTGACAAGAGTGAGTGAGTCAATCCTATTGTAGAATGAAAATATGTTGCCTAAAGAAACTAGGAGACCCTATGGGAAAAATAGTGATGCGTAGAAACTAAAGTATCAAATTTTAGAAAAGGTATTTTTGATAGAGATTGCATTTTTAATTAAATGGAGATCCTATTGAATTAGATAATGTTATAATAGAAAAATTACATCGAACCAACTCTAATGTCTTTTTTTGGCTTCATGAATTATGTATTATACACAATATATATTATGAGAACTACATAAGGCTTGATACCTTTCTAGGGTATGTAGTGCAAGTACTTGGCTCTGTCAGGGATAGTCTAGCTAATATGATGCAATTATAATAAATGAAAAACACTAGGAATCCAAATCTGAAATGATATTTTTTAATAATAACAAGAGGTAATGGTTATAACCTAGTGGTCGCTAAGCTAGAAGATGATTTGTTATTTTATCATTATTTTCAAAATAAGAAACTATTGAGCCTATCTGCCACAAAACCATTCCTTTCAATAAGTAATGAAGCTTAGCAGTCGCTAAACATTTTAATTGATATGAACTAATATGAATTACATGTAATACACAATATATCCTATGAAAATAACATAAGGAATGATCCTTCACAATGGTATCTAGTGAAGCACATGGCTCTGCTAGGTATAGTCTAGTCAATATAATTTAATTAATAATGATGAAAAAACATCAACCAAAGATGTTAAGATTATTTTTTTCATTGTTAAAATGGATTCCTATAAATTAAGGAGACTAGCGGTCACTAGGCTTCTCAACGAAAAATAATTAGAAAACATAAAACACTCATTGTTGTACATGATCTTCTATTGAAATGAATATATTAGTTCCCGCTAATACCTAATGAAGTATTGGAGCTTAGTGGTCACTAAGCATTTTCCTTGATTAAGAAATGATATGGATTATGTGTTATATACAATATATCTTATGAGAACTGCATAAGGCTATGCCCCTCTCGAGGGTATGTAGTGTAACGTAATGACCATTTGAGATAAGATGCCTTTAGGCTATTTTTACATTCCAGATAAAACAATTAGAAATGATTTTCCTGAACACTTATTGAATGCTTGTATGTGAGAGGTGTGCCAATTTTAAGAGTGATTGTATGTTGAAATCATAAGGGGAAACACATAAATATCCTACTGATCCACTAATTTGATATATTTTTTTCTTCAAATCACATTTTTTCCCACAAGGTCTCCTTCTTCCTTATCACATGTATTTTTAACTTCTACTATAGGCTTGAATAACTCACCCTTGTACCATCAAGGAAAATTATCTAAATGTGACAAGAGTGAGTGAGTCAAGCCTGTTGTAGAATGAAAAATATCTTGCATAAAGAAACTAGGAGACCTTATGGGAAAAATAGTAATATGTAGAAAGCGAAGTATCAAATTGCGGAAAATGTATTTTTGACAGAGATTACGTTTTTAGAAATATGGAGCTCTGTTGAATTAGATAATGTTATAATAGATAGTAATGCATCTAGAACCAACTCCAATGTCTTGTTTTGGGCTTTATGAATTATGTGTTATACACAATATATCTTATGAGAACTACATAAGGCTTGATCCCTTTCTAGGGTATGTAGTGTAGCACACGGCTCTGCTTAGGGATAGTCCAACTATTATGATGTAATTACAATAAATGAAAAACACTAGCAATCCAAATTTCTAATGATATTTTTAAAAAATAACAATAGGTAATGGTTAGAACCTAGCACTTTCTAAGATAGAAGATGATTTGTTATTCTATCATTATTTTTAAAATAAGAAACTATTGAGCCTATCCACCACAAAACCGTACCTTTCAATAAGTAATTAATATTAGTAGTCGCTAAGAATTTTCATTGATATGAACCGATATGAATTACGTGTAATACATAAAGAAACTAGGAGACCCTGTGGGAAAAATAGTGATGTGTATAAACTAAAGTATCAAATTGGCAGAAAAGGTATTTTTAAGATATTGTGTTTTTCAATTATATGGAGCTCGATTGAATCAGATAATGTTAAGATAGAAAAAAATGCATAAAAACCAACTCCAATGTCTTGTTTTGGGCTTTATGAATTATGTTTTATGCACAATATATATTATTAGAACCACATAAGGCTTGATCCCTTCGGGGTATGTAGTGCAACACTTGGCTTTGCGAGGGATAGTCCATCCAATATGATGTAATTATAATCAATGAAAAACACTAGCAATCCAAATCTGTAATGATATTTTTTAACAATAACAAGAGGTAATTGTTAGAACCTAGTATTTGTTAAGCTAGAAGATGATTTTTTATTCTATCGTTATTTTCAAAATAAGAAAGCTGTTGAACCTATTTGCCATAAAACTATACCTTTCAATAAGTAACGAATCTTAGTGGTCGCTAAGCATTTTCATTGATATGAAATGATATGAATAACACATTATACATAATATATCCTATGAGAACAACATAAGGAGTGATCCCTCACAAGGGTATGTAGTGTAGCACTTGGCTCGCTAGGGATAGTCCAACCAATATAATTTAATTAATAATGATGAAAAAACCATCAACCAAATATGTTTAGATTATTTTTTCATTGTTAAAATGGATTCCTAGAAATTAAGGAGACTAGTGGTCGCTATGTTTCTCAATGAAAAATAAATGGACAATATAAAACATTCATTTTTGTACATGATCTCCTATTGAAATGAATAGCTTAGTGGCCGCTAAGACCTAACAGAAGTATTGGAGCTTATCGGTCACTAATAATTTTCATTGATTAAGAAACAATATGGATTATGTGTTATACACAATATTGAGATATCCCTTGTGGGATACCACTTAAATAACACAAAACATTGAAAATTTGTAGCTAAATAAAATACTTATTTTTTCATATTTTTACCAGTTAGTGCAGTGAATTGAAGAAAATTAATAACTCCCAAAATATCCACTCAAATCACTTGAAAAATTAAAGATGGCTTGCTAATATTATAAAGAACATAGGAAAACTATTTTTGGAAATTTTCAGACAATATAACGGTGCCAAAAATTACAGCTTGCCTAAACAGGTTGGAAAACTTGTAAAATTCATATCTTCTTGAATATAAGTGCAAAAACTATGAAACTTTGGAAATAACATTTACAAATGTAGAAGATGATATTCCAACCCTCAGATCTGAAAATGGCCAGCTAGAAACCCTCCAAATAAAGGCTACAATCTCCAAAACAAGTCACCCTTTTTGGTAGATGGTCAAAACCCCTTTGAAATCCTCAAGAAATGATGCCAAACCCTTTCTTTATTGCTGTTGTAAGTCTGATCTGAAAACCCACTGATTATCTTCACAAATTATCTCAAAAACCCTCAAAACCCTATCTCTAAAAACCTCTGAAAATATCTCTGTAAATCAGCCTTGAAAACAACTCCAAAATGACAAGCTAGGGTAGATCTTTCACTACTAAAGAATGCCCTGCTAGCTAGGGATGGATCTCTCACCACCGAAGCTAGGGTTCCTATGGGATTTCACTCCACAAGCTATAGATTTGCAAACAACAGTTGCACATGAAAGGAGATAATTAGGTATGCAAGAATCCTTTCCTTTCTCCCCCAACTCCTTATATAACTTCTCCAAGGAAAAAGAGCCCCAATAAACCCTAGTCACATTTTTCCCTTAGAAGGGCCGATAAAATAAAATTAACTTAAGTTAATTTTCCCTTTTTAAGTCGCCATGGTCCAAAAGTGACCCCCTAATGCTTTCTAATGACAAAACGTAACATCTAGTCCTTCTAAAACACCTTTTTGCATATGTCAATGAAGAATTATAACAAAATGGACTAGATATTCATACCCAATAGCTCCCAACATCTAAAGCCCCTTGGGTATGACCAAGGCTTGGACTCGAATTGGCCCTTAGGCCTTTGGCGTAGGAAAGGGGAAATTACAATCCTCCCTTCCCAAATTTTGTTTTTCCTCAAGAAAATGTAAATTAGGATGTTGCAAAATATCTTTGTCCCTCCCAAGTAGCATCCTCAAGTGGCAATCCCTTCCATCGCACCAAATACTCGGTGATCACTCTGCTCCTAAGCCCCCTCTATCTCTCTTCAATAATGGATTCTAGTTCTAACACCAACTTCCCCTCCTCATCTAGTGGCGGCAACTCTGTAGATGGTACAATATGTTGTCTGAGTGCCTTCTTAAGGCATGAAACATGGAAGACATTATGTATCTTACTATGCTTTGGTAGCTCTAGCTCATATGCAACTACCCCAACTCAACAAACTACCCGGTACAAACCATAAAACCGTGGTTTCAATTTCTCTGCACCCTTCTACTTCAATGAGGACTGCCTATATGGTTGCAAACGTAGGAATACTAGATCCCCAACCTCAAAAGACCTCTCTATCCTGTGCCGATCTGCATATACCTTCTGTTGATTTTGTGCCTTCTGAAGGTTCTCTCTGAGAGCCTTCAGAATATCCTGGTTCTCCTGTAACCAATCTTGAGCTTTGGGAGCTTGGCTATCTGGTAATACCAAATCCACAAATGTCATAGTGTCGTACCCATACAAAGCTCGAAAGGATTTATACCTATGCTTATCGATAAGTGGTATTGTAGCAATAATCACACATGTGTAACCATCTAATACATGCCCACTAATGTCTTGACACATAACTCTGCAAGTACCCCTCTATCCACTTACCGACTATCTTCGTACCTCGCCCATCATGTCATTGGTGATAGCTAGTAAGTGCTAGGCGTCGACTCCGTACCTGCTAGTCTGAAGATCTCTTGCCAAAAGGTGTTCATGAAGATCTTATCCCTGTCACTAAAAATATTTTTAGGTAACCCATGTAGCCTAAAAATATCTTTATAGAAGATCCAGCCACATCCTTCGCCTCATGCCCCTTGGGTAGGGAAAATAAATGAGCATACTTAGTTAACCGATCAACTACAACATAAATGCAGCTATGACCATGCACCAAGGAAAGCCCTGTGATAAATTCCATAGATATGCTTTCCCATTTCTATTCGGGAATGGGGAGAGGCTAAAGTAATCCTGTTGGAAAAGACTACTCGGATTTGGTTTGTTGGAAAAGCATGCACTCTCTAACATGATTAAAGACATCGTCCTTCATCCCCTTCCATGCAAATATCTCCCTGATAAACCTGTATGTTTTGAAATACCTAGGATGCCCAGCTAGTGGTGTATCATGTACTACTCGAAGGATCTTCTCCTTCATTTTGGATCCTAGTATAAGGAAAATCCTATCCTTGTAGAAAATGAGATCATCCACTACTCTATATCAGTCATCCTGTATAATACCATCCATGATCTCACATGCAAATTGATTTTGGAATACTCAACAAGTATATGAGCCTTCCAATTTGCTGAAATCTCAGACATAGAACTAAGCATAGAAGTGAGGTAAGGCCTCCTAGATAAAGCATCAACAACAATATTATTCTTACCTCTAGTGTACTCTATGTTGAAGTCATATGTTTGTACCTTGTTCACCCATCTTTGTTGGTGATTGTTGAGCTCCTTCTATCCCAAGAAGAACCTCAAACTGTTGTGATCCATATGAACCATGAATTTTCTGCCCACAAGGTATTGTCTAAATTTTTCCAAAGCATGCATAATGGCCAACATCTCCTTGTTGTAAATTGAATACCCTCTCTCCACGGGTTTCAATTTCGACTCTCATAGGAAATGGGATGCCTATCTTGCATGAGAACTACCCCAACACCCTCTCCTAATGTATCACACTCTAGAATGAATGGGTAGGAGAAATCTGGTAATGCGAGAACGGGACACAAACTCATCACCTCCTTGAGGTGATCAAAAACCTATTTTTCTACCTTTGACCAAGAAAAATCCCCCTTCTTGGTCAAATTGATTGATGGAGTAGTCAATCGAGAGAAATTATTTGTGAACCTCTTGTAGTATATGCACATTCCCATAAATCCTCTCAAATGTGTCGATGTCCTAGTTGGCGGCCAATCTAGAATTTCTTGTATCTTCTCTCTTTCCACCTTTAGTGTACCTCCACTAATCACATATCCCAAGTATAGAAGTTTGGTCATGCTAAAATCACACTTAGAAGCTTTTGCATATAGTGAATTAGCTTCTAATATCCGTAATACCTCACCAAGGTGCCTGATATGGTCCTCCCAAGTCCTATTATAGACTAAAATATCATCAAAGAAAACCAATACAAACTTCTGCAGGTGGAGGTTAAACACATGATTCATGCAATAATGGAATGTAGCTGGATCATTAAACAATTCGAAGGGCATCACCAAGAACTCAAAGTGACTATAATGACATCTAAAAGTTGTCTTATGCACATCCTACTCCCTGACTTTGATTTGATGATATCCAAATTGCAAATCTATTTTTGAAAAATAGATTACACCATGTATCTCGTCAAACAACTCATCAATGTGTGGTACGAGATACTTGTTCTTTATTGTCTTCTTATTCAAGGCATGGTAGTCTATACACATCCACATGGTCCCATCCTTCTTCTTCACCAATACCACCGAAGAAGCAAAAGGGCTGGAACTCAGTCTAATATGCCCCATATCAATGAGCTCATGTATAGTCTTCTCGATCTCATCCTTAAACCATTTGGGGTGACAATAAGGAGAATTAACCATCGGTCTAGCATCCTCGAGCTCAATCACATGCTGAAATCCCTTATCTGGAGGTATGTCTGGAGGTATGTCACCAAAAACTGCACTATGTCTGTCCAATAAGCCCTGTAAATCTACATGATACTCCTTCTTTCCATCCTATGATTTCTTGGTTGAAACCAAACAATGTACTTCCCAATCCACCCCATTATGCCTATAAATCCTCTCAATCCTCTTGGCCATAACAACTTGGGGTGCCTCTAAAGATAAACCTCTCAAGATCACATTCCTCCCTTCATACTTAAACTTTAGCTCCATCGTCTGGAAGTTAGTCCAAAACTCACCAAGGGAATGGAGCCACTATACTCCAAGCACTATGTTGGTCTCTCCAATACCAACAATATAGAAATCATCAGTAACTATATAGTTACCCATCGTGATGCTCAATTAGGGAACCCATCGTGTGCATCTCATAGAATCTCCATTGGCTACAACCACGTTGAAGCCCTCAAAATCCTCTATCTATATCCCTCTCATATCAATGAATGATGCATCAATAAAGTTGTGGGTTTCCCCACAATCAATGAATAACACTACTCGTTGTCCCTACAAAACTCCCCTAACTCGAATTCCTTATACCTCGGGTACTCGACAAAGTGGTGATAGTATCTTAGGGAAAAGTCTCCTTATCCTACTCAACACCCATACTATATAATGCCTCATCTGTAGACACCAAATTTGTGTCTTACGACCCCTTGTGACCCGCATCTCATCTCACAATCTAACCTCATCACCTAAACCTTACACAATTATTTATTAATTACCTTATAATTGATAAATCCACATCACCTTACCCGCCACCTCACTTTGCCACCTCATCATGACCTAGCCCTAACCCTAAACTAACCTAATTAAGACCCATGACTTGGTCTAGACTCACATCCATAACTAATGCCTCCTTACTCGCACCCAAAGCCGACCTTCTAGCCACTTGACCAAGCCCGCAACTGATCTCTCGGGAGAAAAGCAGGGAAGGTGGGCTATTTTACTAAAAATAGCCTACTTTTTCCTTACCGATGCCGGTTCCTACTCGACCGCCGTCGGTTACGTAACCGCCATCGGTTCCCTGTAAATGGGCTCCCCAAACCAAAACAACGGATCGGAATTTCATTTTGGGGATCAGTCGAAGGATTTTTGGATCAACAGAGCATTGGGAGCGAGAAACAGAGTCCAGATCTTCACTTGACCGAGCAGAGACGAGTGGAAATACCAGAAGTGTTTACAACCAAGGAGATCAACTTGCATCTTTGTCAAAACGAGTAAGTCACATCTTGCATGTCCTCTGTTATAACATTTCTTATGCTCTGTGAATTTCAGTCCTCCTAAATCCGTCTCTGAATCTACTACCCAACGTGTCATTGCATCTAACTGTTATTCTTTTGCTTCTAATCATCCCATTTCCTAATATCATCCATAAACCAGCCTTACAAAACACCGTAGCTACTAAGAAGATCCTAGAACCCACCGGTATCGGTTATCAGTAACCGGCATCGGCTATCATAACCGGCATCGGCTATCAGTAACCGCCATCGGTTCCTATGATCAAAACCAGAAAACCAGCCTTTCCCCTACCCAGTTCAACGAAACAATTTAATTGATACTTTACAGTCTTTTGTGTTAATTCATATTAGCAGGGGAACTGACCACCTTCGAAAGGAAGTTTTATATTTCCTGGGCCCAAGGCAGTTTCCTCATTTATTGTTTAATCAAATCTTGTGGTCTTGTGTTCTTATTTGCAGGTAGTCCTTCCAAGACAAAAAGGAGTTCTTCGCAATCAACTTGATCTTTCTCTACGGTACGCGCACACCATCTCGACATTCTACAGGTATTCCTCCTAACCCTAACCTTATCTGTTTCTAAAAGGAACGAGTCATTCCGAGTGAAACATTTTGGCACGCCCGGTGGGACCCATTTTGGGTTTCTTTCTCTTGCTTATTTTCATTTTAGGAAGCATACTTGCTGTTGCTGCTTTTGTTATATATTTCGTAAAGAATTTGTCTTGCTTTCCTAGTTTCACATTAGTGAAAGTCATCTCTATTGCTTCATCGAACATAATTTTCGATTTGGGTTTAAAACACATGCATTGCATTCCTGCTTGTTGTTCTTCAATTCTAGTGAACATAGATTAAGTAACAGGTCGTACACGTGGGGGTGATATCCACGGTATTGACAGGAAATTAACCCTAGTTTCACTGCACAACACATACCGAATCACTGCACAATTAACACAACAGCTCAAACATCCCCCCTTTTCCGCGGTATTCCTCCGCCCGATTGAGGTAACCTTATAAGCCAAAACAAACTTGACATTTCCCCTAGGTCTTGTTGTTTAGGATTCTGACATCATCTTACGTCTAAAGGCATAAGCCCACGATAATTAAAATTAACCCTAGGGTTAATCTCTGGATTTGCGTGTGCATCTTGTTTGTTTATAGTTCTGTTTTCTTTCTCATACCCTGTCTTCTGTGATCAATAATTGGACAAGTATACTAAACGTTGTTAAAAATCAAATTAGCAGCCTTTTTATATCTTGTTAGCCCAGACTTATTACACCGACATCGTTACTCGACCGGCGTCGGTTATAGTATAAGCGACATCGGTTCTTAGACCGATATCGATTCTTGTCTTTTTCGATTCCTCACAAACCAAAGAACCTAACAATTTTACCGATCGAGTTTGTTTTTATTCCCGATGATTAAAACCCCTCCGTGAACTTCGTCCATGGTTGTTATCACTCAAAGCAAGCCGCTATGGTTTCACATGCCTCGCTCTGTGTCTTTGCTCGAATCACCCCCTTCACATTCTATAGGGAACCCTACGGACACCAGTGAGATCCCCCAAATTCCTGTAGGAGACAAGGACTTTGCCAAATTCTCGGATGCTAATCCCGGTATTTGTCATAATACTATTTGTCTCATGCCCCTGACCGTACGCCTGATGGTCAGCTCCTTGTTGGCATGCCTATTAGTATAGCTGCTCATTTAGCTCCCACTCCTCCGATAACACCGCCTTACTTCCTGCATCTTTAGCCCCTTCTCCCAATCCGACAGCTTCAGAGGTTCATACGACTCAGATTGGCTTTTCCTTGGCTAATTTTGGACCTCACGTATCGTTACCACCAACTGCCCCTACCTCATCTCTCTTTCAGACCACTCCATTCATGACTTGCTCTCTGCCACCTATTCACACGAGCTTTCCTTCTCAAGCTCCGCCTACCTTTTCATTCCCATACACGTATCCAGTAACCTCAACACCTTATATGGGACATCCCTATTCTGTTGCTCCAACATACTCATCCTCCATACCTTATCAACACTTAGCCCCACCATTGTCCAGCGGAAGCCCTTGGTCCAACTTGCCTCCGTTTACCACAACCGCACCATCATCTCATCCAACCACAGATTTCATCAAACAAATGATGGACAAAATGCAAAACCTGGAGGCTTCTGTTTCGGGAAGTCGTAGCGCCTTGACATACGAGCAAGTTTGTCGGGAGCCTATTCACCCTACTGTTCCCCTTCATTCATATCCTCCGCAATGGGAGTTGCCGAAATTTACTCGTTTTAATAGTAAAGAGGATCCTCAACAACACTTGCGATCATTTAGACATGCTTGTTATTTGATTGCCCATGATGACGCCTTGTTACTCCGCACCTTCCCCATGTCCTTATCAGGACCCGCCTTGGAGTGGTACAGTGCTTTAACCCAGCACTCGATCTTCTCTTTTAACCAACTAGCCCAATCTTTCTTGGATCATTTCTCCATTAACATTGCCAAGAAAGTATCTATCACCGACCTTTATGCCATCCGACAATTTGAAGACGAATCTATCGCAGATTTCGTGGGACGATGGCGCGGCCTTATCAACCAACTTACATATGCCTTGCCTCAAGCTGAACTTATCGAACTTTTCACGCGGGCATGTGCTAAGCACATTTCTCCTACTCTTCAAATTCAAACTTTCCGCACATTCGACGAGGCCTTTACCATGGCTCAAAATTAGAAATTCGAGCCTTAGAAGAAGAGAAATTGCGGTTGCGTAACAAAAACCCCAATTTCGAACTCCAGATTCTACCAACAAGCCAAACACCACCACTCCTCACGCGTCCACTTCTTCTAAATCAAAAGGAGCTGTCCACGCGGTAATGGTCAAATCTCAAACACCGTCCAATACTCCGCCGAAAACCACCTATAAGTACAAAGCCGAGCCCATCAATTACACTCCCTTGGGAGAAACTTATGGCGTCATCCTGGAGAAATTGCTCAAAGCTAGGGCTATCACCTTGCCCCCTGTTAAACCTCACTCTGGGTTTGACTCCACCCGCGCAATACCTTCCTGGTACAAAGAAAATGACTTTTGTAACTTTCACCGCGTAAAAGGACATAGTCATGAAAACTGCAAGATGTTGAAAAACATAGTGCAGGAAATGGTTGATGCGGGGGATATAGCCCTCGATAATCCTAACGCCCCTGCTAACCGAAATCTGAAAATTTTCAACAAGCCATTCCCGAATCACTCGTCCAACAGTAACGTAAACCAAGATATCTTAGCCGAGGAGAGTGTTCATGAGATCCATGCAGTCTTCGATTCTCAGCCAAAAGCCTCTATTGAAATTTTTTTGAATCAAGCCTCTCCACCAATACAGGAGTCTGAACCTCCTTCACCACCATCAAGCCAAAGTGAAATCATTCCTTTACCCATAAAAGAGTTAACTGCCCGGACTTCTCTTCTCATCGATGAGTCTTCTTACACCACATCCCTACAAGACTGTGAGCGGATGTTATCTAATTTATCTATTTCCCAAACGTCCCCTTCTACCGCTCTTGCTGCACAAGAGGAAGGCTCGCCACTCCTTTTGACATCCTTAGACGAGAAATCTCTTACACTGACATCACCACATTCTTTAAACATGACAGATCCCCTCAAACACGCCCTCCTACCTATTAGTCCCTCATCGCCTAAATCTTTTCAACGACCGGTTGACCTCTTAACATCTATTGATACAGTGCCTCATCTACCTCCTGTGTCACACCCACAGTGGACTGGAATCACAACCCGTCGTTCTTCCGTACAAAAGTTCATATTCACACGTGAGGACTGTCATTCCACAGAAGATAGACAGGCCCTATGGGAACGTTTGAGTACCCCTTTTTCTACTCAAATGCAAATGACTGATCCTGATGTCTCCACCATATACCCGAAGTGTTTACAGAAGCTTAAAATGCCCCTGTTCTCACCTTCACCCCCCTCACCTCTACCAAATGCCCCGTCCACTTCTATCAACTTAACCAGATCTTCCCCTACGCTTGGGACCTCACCAATGCCCAGTCTAACGCACCCGCCTAAGCGACTCGATCTATCCAAAAATAAATCCGTCCCGCCACCTAGGAGACAAACTCAATCCGTGCCCCTATCACAATCAAAACCATCATCGTCATACCTACCTTCCATATTGGGACCCCATCCCTCTACCTTACATCAATATATCATACCTCCTGCGTTTTCTTCAAAACAACCTACGCCTTCCGCACCCATACAGAAATTCCAGGGTATAGCAACACCGTCACTCCGCGTATCCTGTCCACCTATCAACCCTAAACAAATTCCATCATCAAAAGATTTGTTTTCGGTCACTCCTATTTCCCCGTGGTTGTTTTCTGATACCACATCATCTGCGGCCTCATCATCCAACATAGCTTCTGCGCCAAAGAAATCACGTTTAGTGAAAACCACGTATCAACACCCCTCGGCTAAACCACCACCCGTGCGAACCAACCACGCCCAAACATTACCAAAACCCGCACAACCAATACCCTCATCCTCTTCCGATTTTGACCCACTCAAAGGATCTTACGCCAAAATCCTTGCTATGTTGGTGGAGAATGCGACCATTTCCCTACCTCCACTTAGACCTTATGACCCATCTAAACCCCGACCTATGGGTTACGATGAGTCTAAAATCTGCGCTTATCACCGCACACCAGGACATGATGTGGAGGGATGCAAAGCTCTAAAAACCATCCTTCGTCAGTCACCTCTCCCGGATAGAAAGATTAAGAAAGACAACTTACGAAGGGAGAGACCTTTAGTTTCCATTCCCTCTCCTATACCATCTGTCCCCGCCTCACCAAGATCTATCATTATTACAACCCCACCTCTTGAAGACCATGAGTTATCCCAACCATCTTCCTTATCTCAGGTCTACGAGATTAATATGATTAGTGTCGCTACTCGAGGGCAGAAAAACAATGGGAAAGCAAAAGAAAACACACCTGTGGCATCTCTTTCTCCGTCAAACATCCCGATTGCACCACCACCTAAAGTGGTCATTCGCGGACCCGCCTATCCCGTCTCTAATGGCATTGCCCACCGAAATATGATTAAACAACTTCACCAATTGCCCGTAAAAATGACACTGTGTATGATCTCATTCAGACTTCTGAATCTCACCGACAAGCTCTCGTTGAGATCCTTCAAGGATAGAGGTTTTACCTAATGAAACCCTGCCTGTCGCCTCCATTCTAACACCCAATCACGTTGCTTCTCTCACCAAACAACCCACTGCCCCAACCACTTCTGTCTCTGTACAACAAGCTGCTGCAGTCAGTTTCTCCGAAGATGAAATTGTTGACTTTGGTATAGAAGATCCTGACCCTGCCCTTTTCATCTCAGCTTACGTCCGGGACATTCGGGTACGTCGTGTTATGATTGACGGGGGCGCCAGCCTAAACATCATCTCTTCAAAAGCCTTCCAACAAATGAATATCCCTTCTAGTTGCATGTGTGCCAACCCCATCATGTTGCGGTCATTCAATGACGCTATTACTTCTACCTTAGGCACCGTGATCCTCAACATTCGGGTAGGACCACGTACTTTACCCGAACTCTTCTATGTCTTGGAGGGAGAGTTCCAATATAATATATTGCTGGGTCGTCCTTGGATCCGAGCCATGGGATGCGTTCCCTCAACATTACATAGATGCATAAAATTTGAGTACGAGGGGAAGTCCTACACCGTAAAAGCTGACCCTCCCCCCTTTAAAACCTGCAATATGTTATACCGCCCTAACGATGTGCTTATACCAATCAAGACACCCATAAATTCAACCCAACCATCCTCTTCAAATGTACCTCAACCATCCACCTCAACCGTGCCTACGCCTTCAACTGATGAAACCACCATCGCAAAAACCACTTCCCTTCCCGCAGCTAACATTCCAACCTCCGACCCCTTAGTAGATGTTTTTCAGCGCCTTACGCTGGGGGAGTACCGCCTATATAACGTTAGTTCTTTCCCTACCCCGCAGGAGTACGGACAATTACATGCACATCCCACCTACGACCGTCGCGTGGGGGAGGTAATCTCTTACGGACCACCCCATTGCCACACTAACCTAACGTATGGGGGTGTTGACGCATCCTCCATTACCCCTGAACCTCCTCTTGGTGTGGTTCCCTTCCAATCCGATTTTCAATACTTGACAAATCGTCGTTTCGCCCTCACCTTCTTGACTCGCTGTGCGTGGAAAGGCTTTGGTTTTGGCCTTTACGAACAAGGCCGACATACACTCATTCCCATGACTACCCATAAACATAATGATCGCAGTGGTCTCGGTTTTCCTGAAACACCTACACAGGAGACACCTCCTGTCAGCTGTATCCTGGAAGAAGAAGACGTCGCCCCTACCAAACCATCATCACCCACTTTGCCATCATCACCCACAGAATCTATAGACCCTGAATCCATCCCTCCTAACTTTTTTTTTTCATAAATGCTATCTTCATAGGTCCTCTCACTTATCAACGCGATAATGAGGACCCATCTTCTCTTCCCCTTCTGTATCCAGACATGATCGAAGAGGATTCACCTTTGATTAATGTTGTTGAATGCCAGGATGATGACTCCATCCTCACTTACCTTGGCGCGGATGATTCTTATATTCAACGAGCCTTACCATCTGAAACCCAAACCATGCTGAACGAATCTACTATAGAAATCAACATCCACACGGAGGAGGATCCTCACATTGTGAAGATTGGACAATCCCTTAACACATCAGAACAAGCCGCCTTTACTACCTTTCTCCGTGCTCGCAACCAAGCTTTCGCATGGTCTTACGCTGACATGCCAGGAATTGATCCTACCATTGCCGTCCATAACATCACCCTAAACCCCGATTCCAAACCAGTCAAACAGAAATTGAGAAAAATGCATCCACGCATTGCTCTCTTGGTCAAAGAGGAGCTCCAACGACTCCTTTCTGTTTCCTTCATCTTGCCTATTGACTATCCTCAATGGATTTCTAACATCGTACCTGTCACTAAAGCGACAGGGGACTTCGGATATGCATGCATTTCGGGATCTTAACCTCGCTTGCCCTAAGGATGACTTCCCCTTACCTGCATTGACCAACTTGTTGATCTAAGCTCGCAGGTCATGAGATGCTCTCTCTCATGGATGGATTTTTCAGATACAACCAAATTTTGTTTGCCTCTGCCGATCAACACAAAACTACCTTCATAACTCCTTAGGGAACCTTCTGTTATCGTGTCATGCCATTTGGCCTTAAGAATGCTGGTGCTACCTATCAGCGGGCTATGACCTACATTTTTCATGACATTATGCACACTATCCTTGAAGATTATGTCGACGATCTTCTCGGCAAGTCTAAACATCGTAGTGAACATCTCGATGTTTTAACCATTATTTTTGATGCACTTTGTTACAATATTCGTCATCGCCTTCAACCAAAGAAATGTGTCTTTGGTGTTCTTTCGGGAAAACTTCTTGGCTTTATCGTCTCTTTGCGTGGCATTGAGGTCGATCCATCTAAAGTCAAAGCTATCCTAGAAATGCCCCCACCCAAAAATCTCAAACAATTGCGTAGTTTACAAGGTAAGCTCCAATCTATCCGACGTTTCATCTCCCAACTCTCGGATCGGTGTCAACCTTTTCATCACCTTCTTAAAAAGGACATTGCCTTTCAATGGAGTGAGGAGTGTCACCAAGCCTTCGAAGCTCTCAAATCCTATCTCTTGCAGCCACCCGTGCTTATCCCACCCCAGGACGACCGCCCTTTCTACCTTTATCTTTCCGCCACTGACCATGCTATAGGTGCTATGCTCGCACATCGGGATTCGGCACGACGAGAACAGGCCGTTTATTATATAAGTCGTACCCTCGTGGATTATGAGACTAGGTATACACATGTAGAAAAATTGTGCCTTGCCCTATCATTTGTAGCCACCAAACTCCGACATTACCTCCTGAATCACAAAACTTTTGTCATCACCAACACAGACCCCATTCATTATATGTACGCCAAACCGCATCTAAACCAACGTATCGCTCGATGGCTTATGCTCCTCGCTGACCTTGACCTTGAATTCGTACAACAGAAGTCAATCAAAGGACAAACTCTTGCAGACCAACTTGCGGAGGCCCCTTTACCTGGGGAACAATTTACCAATTTTACCTTCCCCGACGAACTCATCGCCACTCTTTCACTCCGGGAAGAGTTGTATCAAATGACCCTCTTCTTCGATGGATCTAAATGCCAGCACGGCGGAGGAGCCGGCGTTGTTCTCATTCCTCTCGACGCTGAACCTATGCCTCTTTCATTTCGGCTTGATTTCCCTTGCACTAATAATACAGCGGAATACGAGGCCCTTGTTCTGGGTCTCCAAGTTGCGTTACACTTAGGCATCAAATCTATCAACATTTTTGGCGACTCTCAATTGGTAGTCAATCAAGTTATGGGTGTCTACCAATGCAAAAATGAGGAACTTCAAAAATACAAACACTACGTGGATTCACTTCTAGCCTTATTTACTCACTATTCTATACAAACCATTCCACGCTCCACTAACAAATTTGCGGACACTATGGCTTGCTTAGCCTCGCAAATTCCCACCACACCAACTGACTCTGAATTATTCGTCGTGGTCCAACAACTTTTTGTCCCATCCTATTCAACCCCGGTAGTTTGTACGATAAATACTGTGTCTACTAGTTCGCAGGATACCTGGTACCACCAATTTCACGACTACCTTACAATCTCTGTCCTCCCACCTGACCTTACTAGTAACGGAAAATGTGCTTTTCTTAAAAGTGTTTCACGTTATGTTGTCATGGGGGGACTCCTCTATAAACGTGGCTTTGATGGCATCCTCCTTCGCTGTCTAACTGGCGCGGAGGCCACTCATACCATCCAACAGGTCCATGACGGTATTTGTGGTGGACATTTTAGCGGCCTTGCCGTGGCCAAACGAATCCTTCGCCTTGGTTATTATTGGCCTACTCTCAATAACGACTGCCACGAATATGTTAAGCGTTGTGTTATGTGTCAGCAACATGCCAACCTTCAACATACTCCTAGCCACCCGCTCCAGGTCGCTCGAGATCTTTGGCCCTTCTCACAATGGGGTTTAGACCTTATTGGTGAGATTCACCCGACCTCTTCACAACGTCACCGTTGGATAATCACAGCGACCGAATATTACACAAAATGGGTGGAGGCTATTCCACTCATTTCAATCAAAAAAGAAAAAATTGTCGAATTCATTAACCATCACATTATCTGTCGTTTTGGTATTCCTCATCGCCTAATAACAGATAATGGTAAATCTTTTAAAAACAAGTTGTTGCAAGACCTTTGCGACAACTTTGGTATCAAACTTAGCTTCTCATCACCCTACTATCCACAAGCCAATGGGCAAGCCGAGTCCTCTAATAAAACACTAACCAAAATCCTCATGAAAGTTGTCAATGAATTCGGAAGAAATTGGCACGATCACATCCCATTTTCCCTTTGGGCTTATCGCACTAGTATTCGTACCTCCACTAATGCCGCACGTTTTTCTTTGGTATACGGTACCGAGGCTGTTTTACCTCTCGAAATACAAATACCCTCCCTTAGAATATCTCTTCAGGATATTCTCACCAACGATGATTTCCGCCAAGAGCGGTTAGCCCAATTGGAGCTTCTTGACGAACGCCATCTTACAGCTCTTGATCACCTTCAAATCTATCAAAAACGCATTAAACGTGCTTATGATAAGCGACTTCATGAGCGTACCTTTAAGGTTGGTGATCTTGTCCTCAAAGAGAATCAACATGTAACCAAACTAGAAAAGAGCAAACGTGGAAAATTTTCTCCCAATTGGATTGGGCCTTATATAATCACTCACACCTATGGATCTGGTACTTATCGTTTAGCTTCGCTTAATGGTAAACCTGAGCCTGAGCCCCTTAATGCCTTGCATCTTCGACCATTCTATTGTTGAAATTAGTGTTATATCACTTCTTATCCACCTACTGCTCGTCCCTTGAGCTCCCATACCACCACATGCACTTGTTTCCTACATCTCGAAATAAAATCAAGCTCACCTCTCACCTCCCCTTAACGATGCCTTCCCCTTTTTAGTCTAGTCCATGACTTCAACGTATTAAAATAAGCCGTATTCTTATGGGATTTTCTTGAGTCAAACTTCCTACTAAACTAGATGCTTCACGCTAAAAAGAACATCTAGTCATCTAAATTAAATATAGACTGCTCCCTCGAAGGACAGCTATATGCCAAATTATTGCTGCTATTCTCTATAGACTGCTCCCCTGAAGGACAGCTATGCACTAAAATCATATCTGCTACTATAAATAGACTGCTCCCTCGAAGGACAGCTATACACAGTCAGCCTCTAGCAGAAGCTTCTCGCATCGATCAGCTTCGTGAAGACCTCAAGAATAATACAATCAATATCCCTTGTAGACTTCCCGCATCGATCAGTCTACATTCAATAAAATAAAAGCCTCATTCAAAAGGACTTTTGAGTCATGGACTTGTCTATTTAGGGTAGGTTCTCTTTCGTCAGAACACTCACTTTGTAATAAGTTCTCTGAACCTCAGCTATACCATCCACCTCACCTCACCATTTGTTTCAACTCAAGGGACGTAATGTACGCTCGATATATTGTGATCACACAACTCTTTTCACCTATTGACTTCTCGTCTATGCACGGTACCTAGGGCTCCAAGCTCGTTCTACGTTGTGTGGTTTGTTTAGCTCTTTTCACCTACGGAGCACTCTTTCTGCTTTGCCTCGCATCTAGGATTGTGTGTTGACCTTAATCAGGACATGGTTCCCTTCTACTTGGGTAGGCTAACTTTCGCTTCCCTTATACCTTTTACAACATCACCAATTCATTACCAACACCATCAACCTTACCTTTACCAATCTTAATATTTTTACCAACCAACCAATTGCCTAAACCGTACCAAATTGCCTGAATTCGCCTCTCCCTGATCCTAAGGGAGAACTACATCGGTCTGAGGCCCCTCCTTGCTTTGTGCAATGGGCTATGTAGGCAGCACTTCGGAGACATGGGGTCTCCCAAGGTTAGCTCGACCATCCCCTACCATAACCTATCATGTGTGGTAAATATAAATATTTTTGTGTATTTCTATTTCATCACATTCCTCTTTATCCTTTTTCAAAACACCAAAAGTCAAAACGAAAACATTCTTATTATTATCGTAACTCAAATCAACATACATATTTAGTTTTATTTAGATGTTAAACAAATACATCTTCTCTATCATTCTTATTATTTTTACCCAACATTTTGCCCTTATTTACTATTTGCCCCTTTTTAACCACATATCGCCTATATCCACCTTTCTTTGAACACCATTTGTTTACCTATTCGGCCCGACCCAAGGCCTCAACCTACCTATTCGGCTGACCCAAGGCCTCCACCTACATAACGGCCCGACCTAAGGCCTCAACCTATCTATTCGGCCCGACCCAAGGCCTCAACCTACCTATTCGGCCCGCCCCAAGGCCTCAACCTACCTATTCGGCCCGACCCAAGGCCTCAACCTACCTTTTGGCCCGACCCAAGGCCTCAACCTACCTATTCGGCCCGACCCAAGGCCTCAACCTACCTATTCGGCCCGACCTACGGCCTCAACTTACCTATTTGGCCTGACCTACGGCCTCAACTTACCTATTCGGCCGACCTAAGGCCTCAACCTACCTATTCGGCCCGACCCAAGGCCTCGCCCTACCCATTTGGCCCGACCCAAGGCCTCGCCCTACCAATTTGGCCCGACCTAAGGCCTCAACCTACCTATTCGGCCCGACCCAAGGCCTCGCCCTACCCATTTGGCCCGACCCAAGGCCTCGCCCTACCAATTTGGCCCGACCCAAGGCCTCAACCTACCAATTGGCCCGACCCAAGGCCTCGCCCTCACTATTTGGCCCGACCCAAGGCCTCCCTTTACCCTTCTGGCCCGACCCAAGGCCGCAACCCAACAACTTGGCCCGACCCACGGCCGCACCACTTCCATCCCTTACCCAAAATCAACACCATACACTTTTATCCACCCATCCGGTAGTTTTTTGTTCAATCGAGCTCACCTGTTCGTGTTTTAGCATGATTAGGGTCCTGAAGTGATCGTCGACCAACTTTGCCCAGACCTAGACCGTGACGTTTATCTCAACCAAACCAACCTTTTGGTACTGCCGAACATGCCTAAACGTTCCTGTACCTTACCTGTTATATACCCTGGGGCTACTTCCTATGCCTTGGATACCAGGATTATATCACCCTTGTTTGGATAAACTATCGACCTTTGCCTCTGCACTGCTGGTTTGCTCGTCAAATCATGTACCCTAGTCGTACTATGGCATTTCAATATGCGTCTGCTTCCTTGAACCTACCCCACCATCTTACCATCCCCTCTACCCCATTTACCCGTTATCAACCCTATCCCTGATTTCTCGTTCACTCAATCTGTGATAGATTTGAGGGGGATTACCTATACCCTTAACAGGAGTAACCACTTCATATTATTGTCCGTGCAGCTTTACAAAACAAGCTACACGACAATAAGGGGCTAATGTAGACACCAAATTTGTGTCTTACGACCCCTTGTGACCCGCATCTCATCTCGCAATCTAACCTCATCACCTAAACCTTACACAATTATTTATTAATTACCTTATAATTGATAAATCCACATCACCTTACCCGCCACCTCACTTTGCCACCTCATCATGACCTAGCCCTAACCCTAAACTAACCTAATTAAGACCCATGACTTGGTCTAGACTCACATCCATAACTAATGCCTCCTTACTCGCACCCAAAGCCGACCTTCTAGCCACTTGACCAAGCCCGCAACTGATCTCTCGGGAGAAAAGCAGGGAAGGTGGGCTATTTTACTAAAAATAGCCTACTTTTTCCTTACCGATGCCGGTTCCTACTCGACCACCGTCGGTTACGTAACCGCCATCGGTTCCCTGTAAATGGGCTCCCCAAACCAAAACAACGGATCGGAATTTCATTTTGGGGATCAGTCGAAGGATTTCTGGATCAACAGAGAGCATTGGGAGCGAGAAACAGAGTCCAGATCTTCACTTAACCGAGCAGAGACGAGTGGAAATACCAGAAGTGTTTACAACCAAGGAGATCAACTTGCATCTTTGTCAAAACGAGTAAGTCACATCTTGCATGTCCTCTGTTATAACATTTCTTATGCTCTGTGAATTTCAGTCCTCCTAAATCCATCTCTGAATCTACTACCCAACGTGTCATTGCATCTAACTGTTATTCTTTTGCTTCTAATCATCCCATTTCCTAATATCATCCATAAACCAGCCTTACAAAACACCGTAGCTACTAAGAAGATCCTAGAACCCACCGGTATCGGTTATCGCAGAATCGGCATCGCTATCATAACCGCATCGGCTATCAGTAACCGCCATTGGTTCCTCTGATCAAAACCAGAAAACCAGCCTTTCCCCTACCCAGTTCAACGAAACAATTTAATTGATACTTTACAGTCTTTTGTGTTAATTCATATTAGCAGGGAACTGACCACCTTCGAAAGGAAGTTTTATATTTCCTGGGCCCAAGGCAGTTTCCTCATTTATTGTTTAATCAAATCTTGTGGTCTTGTGTTCTTATTTGCAGGTAGTCCTTCCAAGACAAAAAGGAGTTCTTCGCAATCAGCCTGATCTTTCTCTACGGTACGCGCACACCATCTCGACATTCTACAGGTATTCCTCCTAACCCTAACCTTATCTGTTTCTAAAAGGAACGAGTCATTCCGAGTGAAACATCATCATCATCATCCTCTAATCCTTGTGTGTCCAACTCCTCATCACCATCACTCTCCTCAAAGACCTATATGAATTTGGCCTTCCCTCTACCCTTATAATCATGTCCTGGAACCCAAGGTGTGCAGCAATTGAAACATAGTTTCTTTCACCTCAATTCATCTCTGTCCTCTCTAGATACGAATGGTCTCCTGGCTGTATCTTGCCTAGGTGGAGGTACCTTTGGCTACGAACCATCAGATCTAGAAGGGAAACCCTTAGGCTACACTCGAGGTGGAAACCTTGACTTAGGAGTGGATAAATCCAAGTCACAAGCTCTCCTAATAGCCTCATGCAAAGAAGAAGGCTCAAATGCCTTCACAAATCTAGCAAGAGCATCTATCAAACCTGCTGTGAATAGGGAAATCAACCTCATCTCTGTAACATCAGGTACCATGACCGATAGTCTCTGAAAATATGTGATATACTGATCCAAGGAACCGGTTTGCCTCAAATGAGTCAACTCTCTAAACTAACTTGTTGATATCCCTTCTATGAAATCTACTCACTAACCTCTGTGTGAACTCTGCATAAGTCATGATGTATATATGTCCCAAAGTGTAATCAACCCATGATGTCACCAATCATGAGCATCTCCCTCAAGATGTAAGATTGAAATCTTAATTGCATCTTCCTCATGCATAGGATTCAAGTCAAAGTATGTATTCAACTTCTGAACCCAAGACTGTGTAGGACACTTCTTAAAACCACCGAATGTGGAATATAAATCTCTCCCAATCTCCTTTGCAACTCGGTACTTGACACGATGATCTCTCCTAGGCGTGCTACCAATCTTCATTTTTTAATATTCTTGGAATGGCATGTTGTCATGAAATATATCACTCAAGATCTGGTAATTTTCCCAACAAGACTCCTCATCTACAATATCCACTGGTTGTCGTACCTGTGAAACTTTCGGATCCTTCAAGAAAGAAGGTTCGTGAAACCCCAAAGGCTTGGTAGAAGAATGGGGAGACCACTTCCCTGAATGTCCACCCTCACCTCTTTGACCATGTTGTCCCATATTTTTATTTTCTCCTCTTTCCGTATGAGCATCAATCATGTCTTGTGCTAATCTCTCAGTGAGCTGGCTCAAATAGAGATTGGTAGTCTCTGTTGTTTTACCATGTTGGTGAACAATTGTTTCATCAGATCTACACCTATATCCTCACTGTCTCTATCTCCCATATTTCAATCCCAACAAGCTGGAGAAACAACTACTCTGATACCACTGAAATATCCCTTGTGGGATACCACTTAAATAACACAAAATATTGAAAATTTGCAGCCAAATAAAATATTGATTTTTACATATTTTTACCAATTAGGGCAGCGAACTGAAGAAAATTAATAACTCCCAAAATATCCACTCAAATCACTTGAAAATTTAAAGAGAGCTTTCTAATATTATAAATAACATAAGAAAACTATTTTTGGAATTTTTCAAAAAATATAACGCTATCGAAAATTACAGTGTGCCCTAAATAGTTGGAAAACTTCTAAAATTCGTATCCTCCTAAATATAAGTGCAAAAACTATGAAACTTTGGAAATAACATTTACAAATTTAGAAGATAATATTCCAACCCTCATATATGAAAATAGCCAACTAGAAACCCTCTAAATAAAGGCTGAAATCTCCAAAACAAGTCACTCTTTTTGGTAGATGGTTAAAACCCCTTTGAAATCCTCGGAAATGATGCCAAACCCTTTCTGTATTGCCACCGTAAGTCTGATCTGAAAACCCACTGATTATCTTCACAAATCATCTCAAAAACCCTCAAAACCCTATCTCTAAAAACCTCTGAAAATATCTCTATAAATCAGCCTTGAAAACAACTCCAAAATGACAAGCTAGGGTAGATCTTTCACTACCGAAGAATGCCTGCTAGCTAGGGATGGATCTCTCACCACCGAAGCTAGGGTTCCTGTGGGATTTCACTCCATAAGCTATAGATTTGCAAACATCAGTTGCACATGAAAGGAGATAATTAGGTATGCAAGAATCCTTTCCTTTCTCCCCAACTCCTTATATAACTTCTCCAAGGAAAAAGAGCCCCAATAAACCCTAGTCACATTTTTCCCTTGGAAGGGCCAATAAAATAAAAGTAACTTAAGTTAATTTTCCCTTTTTAAGTCATCATGGTCCAAAAGTGACCCCCAATGTAAAATTAGAACATTAGTACCATGTGGCCCCTTCCTAATGACAAAACATAACATCTAGTCCTTCCAAAACACCTTTTTGCATATGTCAATGAAGAATTATAACAAAATGGACTAGATATTCATACCCAATAGCTCCCAACGTCCAAAGCCCTTGGGTATGACCAAGGCTTGGACTCGAATTGGCCCTTAGGCCTTTGGCATAGGAAAGGGGACATTAAAAATATATCTTATGAAAACTACATAAGGCTATGCCCCTCTTGAGGTTATGTAGTGTAACATAGTGACCATTTGAGATAAGATGCCTTTATGCTAGTTTTTACATTCTAGATAAAATAATTATAGATAATTTGTATGAACACTTATCGAATGATTGTATGTGAGAGGTGTACCAATTTTAAGAGTGACTATTTGTTGAAATATTCTGGTTCAATGCATAAACTACCTACATAGTCTGCTAATTTGATACCTTTGTTTCTTCACATCACGCTTTTTTTTCCCGCAAAGTCTCCTTTTGCCTTATCATAGGTATTTTTAAATTCTACCATGGGCTTGACTAACTCACCCTTATATCATCAAGGAAAATGAACTAAATCTGATAAGAGTGAGTGAGTCAAGCCTATTGTAGAATGAAAATATCCTGTGTAACTAGGAGACCTTGTGGGAAATATAGTGATGCGTATAAACTAAAGTATAGAATTAACAGAAAAGGTATTTTGATAGAGATCATGACCGCTAAGCTCTAAAGTTCCAATGCAAATGATTTTTAATGTACAAATATAATCATCTTAAGATATAATAGATCCTTAAAATTAAGTTATTGAAAAACAACATTTATCCTTCCCATATATTTACGATTTATTAATTTTTTTAATTCCTCTTATAGATAATATCGTAGACACCCAAAATTGGGTCACAACCCTCTAAACCCCCTTCGATTAATTAATTCAATAATATTCCCCACCATGCCCACTTGCACACATTTTAATTAATTTAATTACCAAAATTAAGTTAATTATCCTCCTCACCTAGCCACCTCACTTATCCACCTCACTTCTCCACCTCACCTTAGACCCATTCCAACCCTATTTATTACCAAGATTAAGTCCCCACTTCCTCTAACCAACTAGGACTTATTCTAACCCTAATCTTAATGGCCTATTATCCCTCTAACTACTCTCCCACTCCATTTATCGCTATTCCATACTTGTGACCTGGAACCAAAATCTCAATCATGCCAAATTTAGGAAGAATCAATATATTTTTAGAAAATATGACCATTTATCCCTAACTAACACCGGTTATTCCTTGGCTAGCGCTAGTCACCTAACCATCATCATTTTTTTAAATAAGATTTTCTAACTCTTTGCTTAGGTTCTGAATCTTGTTTTTGGCTCTTGCGACCTTACATCCTCATTCCTGAGATTTCCAAAGCAACCTTGTGACATAACAGAGACAGTTAAAATGTTTAGACACCACATGATCCACCAAAAGATCAATCCAGAGCTCTAGTGAACTCACAGAGAAGCACCGTGTCCTCTTGTTGCTCCTGCATTCATTCAGGATCACCTTTTCCTATAACCATCACCACTACATGCTTTATACCGCATTCCACAAGAAAGTATTATTTCTTATTTTTCATTTTTAGTAGATTAGTTATTTTATTAGCTATCTGTTTCATTCCATATTCTACCTTACCCAGATCTCTCCCATAGTACCTTTGTCTAACTATCTTCCCGTTTACCCTTCATACCTTGCCCGAACACATATATTTTTACCTCTGATTCCTTAAAAAAATCCCATGACCTCACCTAAACTCCCTTCACTCTCTGTGAAATCAAAGAGAGTGCTGAAAACATCATTTTTAATATTCTTATCAAATTTCCACTACTAACTCTGGTCACCCAACCGACATCGGTTCATTACTAGAGCCGACATTGGTCAACTAACCAAGATTCAAAGATATCTATGACTAGTAATTTTTCTAAACTAGTGATCTTATAACTCTTTCTCAATAACCCATAACCTCACCAAAACTTTTCCAAACCTCATTTACAGCCTCTATCACATCCATAGACCATTAACCACCTATTACCCTTCTTGGATTTAGTATTGCATGCATTTATTAGACTAGATTTGATTTATTTTGCTTGTGTAGGATACCTAAACTATACAAATAAAGTAGGTATATTTATTTCATGTTATTTATTGGAATTATCTTGTTTTAAAATGTGAATTGACAACGAGCTTAGGAAACACCTCGGTTCTTGGATCTAGCTTCCGCTAGGCAATCCACTAATTGTTAGCTTTAATTATATTTCTTGGTCTTTTGTTCTATTTCAGGCCATTCCTCCTAGCCAAAGGGAAGCTCACACAATCATCTTGGACAACATTTCTACATGCTTGCACAACCTCTTTGAATACAATAGGTACACCTCCTTGCCTTTACCTCTTATCTATTTTATCTCTACTTTGCGGTGAAATAATATGTCTTCCATTAGTCACACTTTGTTTGCATAAATTCCATTCATTGAAAGAACAAAGAATTAGAAAAAGAGAGATGAAGAATGGTTTATTGAACTGAATTATATGGAAGACTATCATGTTGATCTTTGGTTATTCTTTTTGTTGATGATGATGTCAACCATGAATTCGGTATGGTTCTATCTTTAAAAGTTATTGATCAGCGAACATTACATATTCAGGTGGAATGCATTGATGTTGAAATTAAAAAGTGCCTTATTTTTGAAATGGAGTTGGAAGTTTCCTTGTTCAAGAAACATGAAATGAAAGATTCTATAGAAAATTAGGCGTGTTCCTATATTAAATATTGTTAGAATTTGGGGATGTTCATAGACTCAAACAAAATAGGTTGTGTAAATTCCCATGAAATTCATAATGACATGAATTTAGTATTCAAAAAATTATATAGATACAACAATACCTCTTCTGTTTGTCACTATTTGAATAGAATTTTTTTCTTTCACCACCAAAGCGTGATAAGCTATGTACACCGCTAAAAAAACTTATTTTTCTAAATTAGATATCTAAGTCAAAGTTGCATGGGATTAAAAAGAATAATAAATCAGTTGCATTGTTGAAAAAAGTGACCAATATATTCGAAAAAGTAGAATCTTCAACCGTTGAACAATTTAATTTTTTTCTATTCAGTGGCGATGTATTTTCAATTGAAGTTTCTAAGTGCCATGTACCACCTTAACAATATGAATACCATCATGTAGATGAGGATAATGTTGAGCTTCTTATCCATTCCATGTTGATTAATGTTATTCCTACATAGAGGGACATAATTCTTCTTCCCTTTTTTATATTCTACAAAGGAAATTACACACCTAGAGGATCTATATGACCTAAAAAGGGATTATGTAAAGTTCTCCATTCTTGATGGCCAACATACAATTTACGCCCAAAATGTTTTTTAGCCAAGAATAATTACAAGTCATTACATGCTAGGATGCAGTTTAGAAAGGATCATATTATTTCCTCTAAAACATCTAGCGAAGACATTATTAATATTCGAAAGCATAAAAACAAAGTAAAAAATTTGGATTGAAACCAAGTTTATTGATTTACTTTACAAGGCTCAATCGATTTGGAAATGCCTAGGATGTCCTCAGAGGCCGTGAGTGGGAAATGAAAAGACAAGAGTGGAGGGTAATGAAACTTAATTTTATTACATTAGTATTTAAAATTTAATTTTGGTAATTTTCACAAAGTAAATTTACTATTTTTTCTTTGAATGTAGAGCTTCAAGAAGAAATGTCTCATTTTTTTCGACTTGCAAAAGCATGACAATCTTTATGAAAAATGGACTTTTCTATTGTTGTTTGACTATATAGGACCAAATGGACAACAACCTTTGAGTTGTTAAGATCATTTGGAATCTCTTGCTATCCTTTTAAGGATAACCAACATAAATTTCATCCCAATTCACTGGCAAGGTTCATGACTAATTCCTTGAGGATGCAAGAGGAATGAGTGATAAGGAACCATCAAAATTAGCTGAAAAAGTACAATCGGGAATGTATGGATAGCTGGATTTATTGAGGTAGGAATCATAACAAATACCTTTGAATCTTACTACCAAATAATAAAATATGACACAAAAATGAGAGGAAAGGATTTAAAATATTTGAAAAACAAATATCCAGATAGTATTGTATTGGTAGAATGTAATGAAGGAAATGTTGTTGAAAAATTTGGACTGCATGAATCTCACTACAACTAGTTTGTGTACTCTTAGGAGAAGAGAGAAAAGGAAAAAGAAAATCGATACACAAGGAAGTGAAAAATAAGAAAGAAGAAAAATTGATGCAGAAGTGGTAGAAGTTCTTCCAACGGAAGCTCAAATAATTTTAGACAACTACGTGATTTCAATGGAAGAAAAAATGCCAACAAGGATGAAAGACACATAAGAGTTTACTTTTCAATGTGCATATCCCTTCCAGATTCATCAACAATATCATCTATTCTGTCAACTAATCCATTCAATGTAGAATGTTTGATCGCATATTTCTACAATTTGTCTAGTGATATAACTTTTGATGCAATAATGGACCTGCTTACAGTTGTTAGATCTAGTTAACTAAATTGTATTATTCTTTGTGTTCTTACATTGGTTATTTAAAAATGTTAATAGAAACAATACAAAATACATGCAAAATTTTAAGGACAAGGTGGAATTAGTTATGGATGCATGTTACATATTTTATGACAACAATGGAAAATTCAATAGCTAGCTTGTGTCTTATGTACATAATAAGCCCGGTGTGTACAATTGTGATCTCTTGTGAGTGAGGAGAGAGAAGAAATCATCATGGATTAGATGGAGTAACTTCCACAACAATTTGTGATAGTAGGTGAAATCAGCCTATGGGGAAAGACACATCCTTTTCTTTACGAGAGATCTTATGAGTTCTAGTATCATATGTTCACTCGACTCTCTTCTGGAAATTCTCCAATAATAGTGCTTTACGGTGGTAGTGTTGCATTGCATGCTTTGGTTGACTTTGGTCTATCTACGATTTTTATTGTTGAGACTCATGATCAATAAATGTTTTTAAAACATTATTATTCTCATTTGAAAAAAGGTACGTTGATTAAGACAACATTAAAAAATTTTATTAGTTTAATGCCCTTGAACTAATACATACAATATTTATGTAGATAACAAAAAAATAGAGTTAAAAATAATGGAGATGATGTCATTCTTAACATGTTACTACCCATTCAACTTGTTGCACCAAATGTCACTGCCATACATCCAATGAATCTATTCCAGGTGATTGGAATTTACTTGTTTTATAAATTTATCACTGTGATATGTTTTCAATTATCATTGTTTTCATTTATTTAATAATAATTTACATTTTTTAGTGTTAATGCCAAATGGTGAGGTTGTTGGCACATTATGCACAAATACGCAGACATAAATTAGTATATTATTCATTTGTAATTATGAATAAAACCATTTATAAGCCTCGTATAATTGTAGGAATCTATAATTAAATGGTTTATTTGTTATATATATATGATAATGTGTCCATATGAAGCATGTTGGTTGCTAAGCTCATCAAATACTATCCAACCAAACATAGTCCAGGAAATAATGGCTTAGCCTAGCAATCACTAATATACATCTATAACTATGCAATATTATCCAACAAAAGGTAGTACATTGTATAGAAGAAATTTGTATCACGAATTTATTGACCTCAACATGAAATTTATTTTGAATTGATTAATTTTTTTAATTGGTTAATATTGAATTGATGAAAATTGATTTTTTTTACTTATGTATAATATTCCATTAGTAGTTGTTTAGCTCATCAAAGACTATCAAACCAAACACAGTCTAGGAAGTAATGGCTTAGCCTAGTGGTCACTAACGCCCAACAAAAGGTAGTACATTATATAGAAGCAAGTTGTATCATGAATTTATTTACCTCGACATGAAATTTATTTTCAATTGAGTAATGTTTTTGTTATTGGTTAATATTAAATTGTGGATAATTTAAAAAATTACTTATTTGCAGTTGATCATTAGCGACCGCTAAGCTCATCAGAGCTATCAATCCAAACATAGTCCAGGTAGTAATGAATTAGCTTAACGGTCGCTAAAATAGATATATAGCTATGTAATATTGTCAGAAAAGGGTAGTACATTGTATAGAAGCAAGTTGTATCATGAATTTATTTACCTCAACATGAAATTTATTTTGAATTGATTAATGTTTTTGAAATAGAACGTGCATCACAAGAACCTACAAAGGATGAGTGTAAGGAAGCCAAGCTACAATCTCAATCAATAAGTGTTAACCTACTGAAATGTTGATTATTTTAATTGGTTAATATTAAATTGTAGACAATTGAAAAAAATTACTTCATGCAGTTGGCCAAAAAGATTATTTAATTATTTTAGATTTGGAGGGTTTACTATATGAGAAAAAACCAATCCCATAATATGTGTTTCAAGTTATGTAAAGAGACGTTCAACTTGCGAGGTGGCCTTAAAGAATCTTTGAAGTTATTATAAGAAAAATTTTAAGTGGGATTCTGGTCTAGCATTCTTGCTTCTACCGAGGTTGAAAAGTTGGTAAAGGCGTTGAAAAAAATAGGAGCTGGATTTAAACCAATATTTTTTTAGGAAAAGAACAATGCACTGTACAAGATAAAATTATATTAAAATATCTACAAAATATTTGTAGTAGAAATGATATTGTTTTCATCTCTAGAGACACATTGTGTATCACAATTGGTACAAAGGGAAACCCTCTAGAAAATTTTATGGTGGGGAGAAAAAGAAGTGGATAATTTTTTTAAAGATATGTGGTTGATAAATGGTTTGTACCAAAATATATCTCTCATCCTATCTCATGGTTTGAATTTTATAGAGGACATCAAAACATTGGAACAAGAAAAACTAAATAACTATTAATTATTAAAACATGTTTTTATAATGAAATTGTTAAACACATCAGGCAAACGATACATGGTGATAACTACTAAAAACTCTAGAAAGCTAAATAACTAGACTAACACCACATAGTCTATTAACAAAGATAGAAATTAACAATAGTAACATCAATGATCAAAGCTTATTGGAACACTTAAGAGAAATAACATGATATCAATCAATCTTAGCTAAAGCATGCCTACTTAGTATGAATCACTAACTAGCATAGACCTAAATAGATCTAAGAGAAATCAAATTATGGTTTGTTGTTACTTCACAAATAGTGAGAGGATCTCTCTAACAATGGCTACAAGGCCATATTAGATATCCCTCTACTAACCAACATGAAGATTGGAGGCAAAGATTGAGCAAGCTAATCCAAGGAGGAAGTAAGGCTCATAATCATATTTCTTATATGATATGCAATTCAAAGCATGGTGTAAAGTTTAAAGGTATGTGCTTAGTCCTTTTTATAGTTTTATATTTGGGGAAAACTTGCATCTTGGTGCATGTGGGACTAAAAGCACAAAGTAGATTAAGTTTTTAATCATGATTAGTGAATTAACAAGTGATTAGGATGTGAGGAGCCTTAATTAACCACTTAGGGTCAATTAAGAGGCTAGGATAAGATTTTGAATCCTTATGAGATGTCTTGGAGGGAAATGGGGTGATTTTGAATGGTTGGAAGATATTTTAAAGCCAATAATAGGGTTTATTGACCAAAACAAGGGTAAAATAGGATTAATTAGCTAATAATCACTAATTGTTTGTTCGGAAGAGGATTTTGACTTACTGATGTGTCATAAATTGACATCCTTAATGTGAAAGAGGCTAGGTAATCAAAAAAGCGTTGTTAATTAACCAAAATGGTAAGAAACATTAGTTAATTAGAGGAAATCACTAATTATAATGAAAATGGTAAGAATGAGAGTGATTAGTGTGTTTTTAGCAATAAGATTGCAAAATCAAAAATTAGGTGTGTACATTTGCCCTTGTTTGAGGTGAAGTAAGTGACACACTTCAAACATAGTAGACAAACATAAACAAGTAAATTTTTGAAGAAAAATTAGTAGAATGAAGGATTGGGGTGATAGAAGAAGTCAATCAACGATCGAAAATATGATCGAAATGGATAGAAGAAATAGGATAGGGATAAAAATGATTGTTTATTGCCCCAGGTGTTTTGGAAGAAAAATTAATAGTGATAAGACATGATAGTGAAGAATATAGGAATAGCTACTTTGCATCCAATATTTCAATAAGAAACTTTGTTTCATCATGTTCCCTTATGATCTAAATCATCGGCCCTTATTAAAATAAACAAAAGTGTAAAATAACATGAAAAACTATATTACTAACATTTGTTCATTGCTAAAAATGTGTAACTCCATACAACATACATAATGCAATGAAATATGAGAAATTAAACCAACTAACCTAATAGATAAACAAGTACAATCACACATACTCAAACAAACAATGTTTAAGACAGTTGTACCAATGTTTTTGTTATCAAGCTTAATTCCGAATGTTTTTGTTTTAACGACAAGGGTTAAAAATGGTGCCTCGAGAAAGGATACATGCAAGGGGAATAACGGAGGACATAAGTAGTCCCATGAAAAGTATTCATGTGATATGATACATCACTTAGAAACTCATTGTTGCATGGGAGTACTGACATAGTAAGAAAGCCAACATTGTTAATGGGGGTAGATCAAAATGATTTGCGAGTCATTTGAGACAAGAAAAATAAGAACCTATGAAATATCTTTTATAGGACAAATTTTTATGTTCGAGGACAATGCATTTAATACATGCTTCAGCTGCGTGCATGTCATTTACAACATTTTGAAAAATTTGAATTTTACAAATTTTTGGAATTTTTTGAATCTTTACCATGTTTTGGGTTTTTAAATGATGTTACCATTTTTTTGGATTTTTGAAGATTATTTTACCAATGTTTTGCATTTTTAATATTCTAAGGAGAAAATTTTCACGAAGAATGGAAAATCATGGGACATTGCCAAATAACATTGGAAAGCAAAAGTATGCCCTAGGTAGCACAAAGGCTCACCATGAAGCAAATACATGCCCCAACATAGAGAAGCGAGTGAAAAATGATTATTTGTTTAAAACTAACCATCGCGATGAGAGTGCTAGAAGATTTTTGGAAGAAAAATTGATTTTATAGTGCATTTAATGCACTTATTAGCCTAGGTGCGTAGGTGAGGCATGAATGTCAAGCATGTATGCGTAACACTAAAATTTAGTGCTAGTGTTTTTGAGGGTTTTGAAACATATTTGAATGCTTTGATTTTTCCAACTAACATATTTGAATGTTTTGGGAGTTTTGAAACATATTTGAATGTTTTTTGATTTTTGTTTAGAAGTTTTTAAGAAGATATGTACAAGAAGACGAAGAGACATGGATGCCCCCAACAACAAATGGGATGTACAGGGTAGAAGACCATGTGTATGTGTAAGAAAGTGAAGATGTGAAAATGCCCCTAGCGTTAGATGGGAATATACAAAGGAAAACTCTTCATGCACAAAATTAGGCTCATGGATAAGATAGATAGGTTCAATTATGATGATGAACGCAAATCATGAAGGAATAGGAAGGAGTAAGCATTGCCCCAATGTAAGTTGGCCAAGAAACTCATAATAGAAAGAAGATATAAGATTGATTTTGTGAAAGGGGACAAGGTTCTCAAAAACATGGAAAAAGGAAATCTTATACACATGGATGTTTTGAAACAAAGCAAAAGAACGATGTGAATATTATGAATGTAGCTAAGAAGCCTCAAGATGAAGAAATGATTATCCAAAGGCACAAATCATGAGACAAGATACAAACTAAAGTAAGATTCTAAACAAGGTAAAAAAAAGACACTTGGTAACATACTAATCCTATTTCACTCATCAAGATCCAGTGTGTGCAAGTGGAAAATTATTACCTCTTGGAGGGAAGATTTGATAGAGAACGAGTGAAGACACCCTAGCCAATGTGTAAGAATGATTTATTTTCAAACCTGGGTTTTGAATGGATTATGGAAGGAGAGTTGTACATTTCTTCGTTGCTTGTCCAGGGAATCCATAGCCCGATGGAGATGTATTTGATTCTAATCGCAACATTGCTCTACTACCAACTAGGTGTCCCTAGTCTCGGTAGAGATTATTAGAAATACCCCAAGAGAGAGTTATATATCAATTTGCTTTTTACTTTTTGATTTGATTTTGTTTTTCTTTCTAAAAATTTATTTAAGATCTCTTGATTTGAAAAGGGTTAAGAACCACATATGGCTTGATGAAGGATGTAGATGTGATATCGATGATGACATTAGCTAGTGTCAACAAATATGTTCAAAAGTTCTTCACAAAAATTTTATTAGATGAAGATAGTGACATGATATCTAAGAGGTTAGTCATTCTTTAATTTACCAAGGTGATGAAAGACCGATTTCAAATGGATACCATAGAGATAAATGTCACAAAATGTGTGTGAATAGACTAACCAAAATATCATTGAAGGAATGACAATGGTAGAGAACCTACATAGGGATGACAAGAAAGGGAAGAAATAACATCCATATGTATACAATACTTGATTGCAATATTTGATCTTTGCACCTTTTATTTGTTTTGGTATTGTTTTAATATTTTTTTTCTCATTTTTTGATTTTGGGAAATTGGGACTAATCAATATCAATCCGTGTGATAAGATCCAAGAATAATGTTCATTGTTTCTTTGATAAAGGAGATTAAGCATGTTTTCTTATCAAGATTCATATTATCTCTAATTTTGATGATTGTAGTGAGATCATACTCAAAAATGACTATGATTTATCTTGAAACATGGATTTCCTATGTGGGAGCTTGAGTTCCCTATCCAAAGGTTTATGTACTTTGCTCCATAATTGATGGTTGCATTGGTGTGCATTCTTGAATTATGTTTGATTCTGAAATTTATGATTGTTTAAATTGTTGAGAGCTTTGGAGCTCTTGAAATTTTTATCTTAGCTTGATAAAGATATGGTTTGGGTTTCTATAAGGTAATACATGATTTGTCCGATCCTGAGAAGTGGGAGAAGAAAGTGGACGTTTAAAATTGATGTGAGAAATGATGATGGGATTTTCACAATCATTGATAGAAGGATAATATGATGGATGTGAAGGATGCGGTCCAAGAATTGAAAAGGATGGGATACTAGGAGGTGTCCCATAGAATGAAGATAAAGGACTACTAGGATGTGGCCCTAAGATTAAAGATGAGGGACTTCCTAGAGGTGTCCCATAGATAGAAGATGATGGGCTACTAGGATGTGGCCCAAGAATCGAAGATGAGGTGGTTTTAAGATGTGCCCCAAGTATAGAAGAGGATGGGATACCAGGAGGTGTCCATGTGCCCCGAAGATGAAGGACTACTTGGTGTGTCCCATATATGGAGGATGATGGTCTAATAGGACATGGCCCAAATATAGAAGATAAGGGAATACTAGGATGTGGCCCCAAGAATAGAAGAAAATGGGCTACCAGGGAGGTGAGCCACAAATAGATGATGAAGGGCTCTTTGGGAGGTGCCCACATATAGAAGCAAGTGATGGGCTACCTAGGTGATGACCCAAGGTGAGATTGTGAGAGAAATTTGATAGATAAAGAATGATTGGTTAGTGAGAAGATAGGTCGTGGATTAATGTTAGACCTACGCATTTCATCACACAATGAATAATGTGAAGATAGAAGAATAAGACGAGATTTAGGTGTGGTGATCCTAGGGTCTTCCTTTGTTTTGTGATAAAAGGTATCAAACTCTTCCCCATAATATGTGAATGTATCAAGGTCTAAAGAAAATTATTTCTCACAACCTTCTAGAGGAATATATTCATGTACCCCTATAAATTCTCCAATCGCTTCTTCATTATGAAATGAATCGATCAATATGTGTTGTTGGTCGACCATAAGAGGTTGATTAGAAGAAATAGGTCTAACAGGTGTGGAAGATTTAGAAGATGTTTGATGATGTAGATGAGGGGAATGTTTGACCTTATTGTGTCCATAAAGGAATTGGATAGTGCGTTGAAAATATATCTTAGCACATTATTTATTGTGAATGGTTCGACATGGATGTAAACATCAATTTTAGAAGATTGATGAATATAGAATAAGGTATGATCAAAATGACTCCAGGGGATAAAGAGGAATTGGATTTTGATTGATAGAAGAAGATGACTCAAGAGATGAAGTAGATTTGTATTAGGATGTCTCATGAGTGGAAGAAGATGTGGCTTTGAAATAGCTTGGTATAGGTTTTCCTAGAAGATAATATAGTGTAGGTAGACCAATAGGATCAGTCATCCAGGTAAGGTATTGTGACATAGGGGTCGACTTGGATGATTGATTAGAAGAACCTTGAGTCACAAAAATCTTCAAAGGAATAAGAGGTCATTGAGGTGACTAATATAGGGGGTCTTGCAGAGAAAGGGAGGACCTTGACTCAAGATTCAAATAAGAGGAATCGAATAATACTTTGGATTAAAATCATCAGAAGAGTGAGAGGAATCACTAGAATAATTTGGATTGGAAGCCTCAAAACACCGACGGGAACTCTGAATAATATTTTAGATCGAAGCATCCAAACCATACCATTGAATATGAGATGAAGGTGGGGAACATGGTAACTAAATGGGTTCTCTAATGCTAAGAACCAAACGAGGCTTAGTTATGATGGGCATCCTTTGATGGGAATGTTGAGACCTAGGTTCCCTATTTTTGTAAATGTGAGGAACCATGTGATAATCATTCATGGTTGGCATTATTGAGTACAAATTCCTAGACCTATATGGTGATTGAAATCCTTCACGGTGAAGAAATTTCTATGTCAATTCGAGCAGCATAACGACAACCAACTAGACATTTTGCAAATATGGGTCCTAGGATAAACCAAACAGCATAACAATGTCAAATCATCACAAAGAATGTCAAATAATAAATGGTAATGAATCCAAAGGATCAATATGAACCAAGGACACCAAATAATAAAGAATCAAAAACTAACAAGGTTTTATATAACAAGAAGTATCTAGGATGAGATAATTAAGACAAGACTCAAATCCAATCACAAGAATAGTTTACTCCCTATGTTTTTCCAAGATAGGTTTAGAAGAAAATAGTGACAACACAATATCACCACTTAGGTCAAGTTTAAAATAAACAAGACCTAAATACTAAGAAATTGTTGATGTGATCCTCCAACAAGGTATACTAAAACTAGTTTTAGACACCAAAAATTCCAAGTCTTTGAAAATGGAAGTTACAAAAGTGAGTAGCGTAACAACACTATTTGGACACGTTAATCAAGATTTGCAAGAAAACAAGATTTTAGTATCAAAAAAATGTTATCACGATGTGAACAACGTAACCTCAACACTCACAAAAACTCTAGGAAATGTTAGGATTAAAAACTAATCCTAAGTATATCAAGAAGTTACTATGCGTGTGAGCAACATAACAATACAATTTAGAGACTTAGACCAAGTTTCACAATGGAAACAAGACGTAAGTATCACAATTGTATGGCTATAATGCGGGAAACATAACAAATCAAAGGAATTCAATGATTATATAACCTAAATACAATGATAATTAGTCTCAATATGGTTGTGAGACAAAGGGCCTACTAGAACATGAAGACTTACCATTCACACTTTCAACACTTACATTTTGGCATTGCAACCTATTCATGCAAGTAGACTACAAAAGTGGTGGACATGATTATTTATAGTGGTATTCCCGTATGTTGTTTTATTTTCTCCAAAATGAGAAACAAGAAAACAAAGGTGTAAACCAAGTGGTGATGAAACAAATTAAGTGTAGCTCCAGTAGTGTTTTGCCTTGTCTTAGGAAATGTGAAAGACTAGGACAAAGTAACATGTCGTAGGTCTCATGATGAATAACGTGTAGTTTCAACTTAAATGGACTCTTTCCTTGTTCGAAAAACAAGGTTTTGACTCCAAACAAGTTTTCACTTTGTGAGAGCTCTATAGAACATGATGTCTAAGTCAAATTGGCTCCAAGCCACAAGCTTCCTAGTGGTTCTCTCTCTAGGTGTCACAAATTACCTCTGTGAGCTCGGTTTGCCAAGAAAGTCACACTGACTAGTCTTGGAGTATCTTGGCTTTACTTTACCCCCTTCAATACAATGAGCAATAAATTTGTTTAGTTGTATTTTCATTGGGGTGCAATGGAAATAAATTTGACTCTAATCTCACCAAGGCATACTAATCAATTGGGTAGTGGAGCACTTTCCCATTTCATTCACAAGGTTCCCTCTTGTGTGAACTACTTTGGGGTTCCTAGGAGCATCCCTCTTGTTATCTTAAGGCTTATGCCAAAGGGAGTTTCTCCTAGTTCAAAGCAAATGACGAGCCATAGCTCTTAACCAAAACCTGTAATATAGTGTGATGAAATGTGGTGTATTTTCTTATCTTTTGGATTAGGAAATTTGGTTTAGACCACCATTGGAAACCTACAACACACATGTAATTAGAGTTTTGTTTAGATTCTCCTTTCTTTGGAAATTGTTAGGTCCTACACACAAATAGTTAGTAGTTATCAAAAAGATCTACAATATCATAAAAAGAGGATTAAATGTTGTTTTTGGTTCTCAAGATTGTCTAAAGACGTGAGAGAAGAACATATACAACATGCAACCTAAATAGATAACAATGAAAAGATTGTAAATCAAATAACCACCATAATGCTTTGTAAATGAAGGTTCATCCCCAATTAATCTCAAGATCGCAAAAGGTGTAAGAGAAGAGCATACACAAGCTTTAGCCTTATTTTTTTATCAAATGAAAGCTCTTAAATCAAAGGATCATATAAATTCCATATGAAAATTTCATTCCCTTAAGCATAAAAATGAATAATGAAAATTTCCTACTTACTCTAATGTTAGCAAAAGAAGGTTTAAAGTTGCTTTTTATTCTCAAGATCACACAAGGTGTAAGATAAGAGTATACAAACCCTATCCCAAACTCATACAAAGAATGGAAAATAATAATTCATCAAACCCTAAGCAAATGTGTTAGAAATTCTACTAGAAATAAAAAAACCTGCACAAAACCCTATAAAAATGACAAGTACAAAGAAACAACAATTAAAATTTTAAGTTTGAGCCAAATTTACCTAATGCCAATGTGCACCCTTATAATAAAAGAATGTGCCTCATAAAACACTAGCTCAACCTTAAAAGCACCAACGTGCCTCTGTAAAAAACACATAGTTGACTAACGTGAGAGCATCCAAGTAAGACATCATCGCATATTTTGAAGCACCAACACAGCCAACACATAGGGAAAAATTAATGGAACATAGGCATGTCCGGTGAAGTGTGAGCATAGCCCCAAGAGCACGAGCATGGCCTTGAAGATGTGAGCATCCCTTTCAATGTGAGTGCGGCCCTAAAGACGTGAGCGCGCACCTTCTTGTAGGTGGTCAAAACATGGGTTTTGACAAGAAAAATATAATAAATCTCAAATATTTGACTTTCTGATGTAATTTTGACAACACTTTACCTCCTTAGATCCTACAAAGAACATGAAAATAAAGCATCTACTACTAATCTAGTTTAAAAAACTATCAAAATTTGAAATTAATCTACAAAACTTGAAATTTACTCTAAAAAAAAAACTAATCTAGAAAACTTCAAATTGAATGAATGCAATGGGGTAAGCTCCCACCCTAAGTGTGCAAAATGATAACACCCTAAAACTCTTGTAATATGACTAACTAGTAAAGGCTAACACCATAATAGCCTAGATCCAAACTCAAGCTTAAGAATGAAACATTCAGATCAAAGCTTAAAAGCATGCATTAATGAAAAATAAATGAAATTAAACATTCAATCTACAAGCATCCTTACTATGTGAAATGATTACTTAACATAGACCTAAATAGTAAGAATAACTACTAAAAACTCTAGTAAAGCTAAATAACTTGACTAACGCCACATAATCTATTAACAAAGCTAGGAATTAACAATATAAACATCAATGATCTATGCTTATTGGAACACTTAAGAGAACTAACATGATATCAATCAATCTTACCTAAATCATGCCTACTTAGTATGAATTGCTAACTAACATAGACCTAAATAGATCTAAGAGCAATCAAATTATGGTTTGTTGCTACTTCACAAATGGTGAGAGGATCTCTCTAACAATGGCTACAAGGCCATATTAGATATCCCTCTACTAACCAACATGAAGATTGTATGCAAAGATTGAGCAAGCTAATCCAAGGAGGAAGTAAGGCTCATAATCATATTTCTTATATGATATGTAATTCAAAGCATGGTGTAAAGTTTAAATCTATGTGCTTGATATTTTTATAGTTTTCTATTTGGGGAAAACTTGCATCTTGGTCCATGTGGGACTAAAAGCATTAATTAGATTAATTTTTCTAATCATGATTAGTGAATTAAAAGTGATTAGGGTGTGAGGAGCCTTAATCAACCACTTACGGTCAATTAAGAGGCTAGGATAGGCTTTTGAAGCATTTTGAGATGTCTTGAGGGAAATGGGTTTTATTTTGAATGGTTGGAAGAGGGTTTACACCAACAATAGGGTTTATCGACCAAACAAAGGGTAAAATAGGCTTAATTAGCTAATAATTGTTAATTGTTTGTTCGGAAGAGGATTTTGACTTACAATATTTCGTGAATTGACATCCTAAATTTGAAAGAGGCTAGGTAATCAACAAAGCATTGGTAATTAACCAAAATCATAAGAAATGTTAGTTAATTAGCGGAAATGGTAAGAATGAGAGTGATTAGTGTGCTTTTAGCAATAAGATTACAAAAGTGGAATCTAGGTGTCTACACATGGATATGGTTACTGTATATTTTATATGTCGAGATTACAACTTACAAGTTTGTTGTAGTTATAGCTTCACTCTTTTTAAGTTGAGATTATAGATTTATAAGCTATTTTTGCAAATTTTTAAAATAGAATATTATCAAAACAATAGTTTGACTTTTTTTTATCAAATTTATAAGACTAAATTAATTCTAAGGTGTTTTTATATACTCAATTGGGAAGCCTTGGAAATTAATAGTTTTGGGATTTGAAGGTTTTTGTTTGGAATTACTGGTATTAGCGAAAAAATACCTCGTAATATGGTTCTAGATTATAGAGATGGGAATACTAAATACTTTGAACGGGCATTTAGTGCTGAATTGATAAGTACTACATCATAATATTTTGACATTGCCTTATGGTCTACATTTATGGATTCAAATATGGTGAAGTACATGTTCGATAAAATATTTATTTGGCTGTAAGACACCCACTTCAATTTCATTTGGGGATGTGAAAAATGTAAGATGAAAATAAATATGAGTCAACAGATACTAGACATTTTTGGTAATGTCTATGGTGAAAAAATATACTTTTGATCGATGATGTGAGATTCATGTCATGACAATCAAAGAAGAAATTACTATCAAAAGCCCAAGATGATAAAGATTTGATGGAAAATATATGACTGATTCATTAATTTACACTGAATTATGTACATGGCTAAAACATGCAGGAAAACACAAGAACATGTGTAGATTACTGAAAACTTTCAAACACACTATTGGTGTTTGAATTATATTTTTTATCAAATCCAACAATGTATTGTGCATTTATATGGAATAGAATAACTACCTTAAAGTTATTAAAGATTAGCAATGCACAATAAAAAAATTTGATTTATTTTTTTTTGCAACAAAAAAAGTTATTTCTAAGGGAGAGGAGACAATTGTGGATCATGGAACAATAATGGTGAGGGTAGATGTAAAGTCAAGGACTAGTACTTGTCAAAATTTCACTTAAAATTTGAAAAAAAGTAGCCAATAAAATGAGTCACATCAAATATCATCAAAAATCTTAGTATTGTTTAGAACAAGTTTAATGCATATTGCAATTGTAAAAATATAGTACTTATAGATGACACTTTAGAGAAAAACAAGTTCAATGATGTGGGAAGCTGTGTAATTGCTTTGACACATTTAAAATATAATTAAATCGTTAGAAAACTACTAGATAGATTATTTGTGGCCTATGTTGCAGTAACTATAAAGGATGTGGAAGATGTTCGTAATATTATTAAATCAAAAACCCAAATATAATTATGTAATTTGTCCCCAAATTTATTTGAGAACACCTTTCTGTATAATGTGTGTGAGTATATTTAGTAATGTTATTTTTATAATTTGCATGAATATCTTTAATAGTGTTATAATATGATAAAGTCTTTAAACTTATTTCTATCAATAGATATGTTAGTATATAAAAAGGATAATTTACCTAGATAAGGCATATCAAAGCATTACCTAGCTACCACTAAGTTTTAAATAACTTACTATAAGTTGTTAAATCCATATAATCATCTCGACTTCATAATGTCCACTTTGCAAAAATTATTCACATCGGTTCATATAAACAAAAATTAGAATCCCCATCACTCTATTCAGAATATGAAACATTATATCTCAAAGACCCGCTAAGCTATTTGAGCTTATTTAAAATAGCCTTAGAAATGGTTAGGAATTTAAGGAATTGACACAATCAATGTGTTCATGGCTATCATGTAAACAATATTAATTTTCTATAATTTCTTTTGTTAATTTGTCATCCCAACTTAGGGAATAGTGTTACAATAAAATTCAAAAGTTCTAACAATGTTTTATTATAATTCTACCTTTATTAAATGAATTTTAATTTATTTCATATCTATATTTAAATACAAAAATATATATGGGATGGTTTTACAGTTAATTTTAATTAATTTCATGTCCATATTTAAAAAATTAAAATGTATATGGAATGGTTTTACTGATAATTTGATATCTATATTTAAATATGAAAATATATTTGGAATGATTTTATAGTTAATTACATTCTACTAGTCTAGGTCATCTCCCTCACTACTTTCTTAATAATCTCTTGATAATTCTCTGGTTACCCCAAGATTCAATCACATACTAAATGAACCTGGAAGTGTCTCACATCTCTTGAATGTCATTAGCCTAGTGGCCGCTAGGCCACAAGGATTTTTTAATTATTCAAATATACATAGGTAAATATTAATGACATTTTAAAACTGATAAGAACCTTATTCCAAAGAAAAATTAAGCCTAGTGGCCAATAGCCCGTACAAAACAAAAACATGTTCTGTTTATTATTTTGTAGATCAATGTTGGCTTCCCTGAAATCATAAAATGATTTTTCCCGAGATCTCGCATTATTTAATTTTAAAGACATTTTGAAATTGATGAGAACCTTATTCCAAAACAGTAAATCAAGCCTAGCGTCTAATAGCTCGACAAAAAAAAAAAAAACATGTTATGTTTATTGTTTTGCAGATCGATGTTAGCTTCCCTAAAATCATAAAATGATTTTTCCCATATCTACATAGTTTAATCTTAAAGATATTTTAAATGGTTATTATGGATCTAGATTATATGTAACCCCGATAATGGGTAACCATGCCTTATCTCTCCATGAATAAAGAATAAGGAATAAAAGAACAATTGTACACAAAGAATGAAAGAATGCATGGGCGCTCTATCCTTCTGAAGGAAGAATTAACTCAAGATACTCACTTTTGATCTCTTCCTCTAACTCGTTCCAATCACTGAGTGCCTTATTTGTCTTGTTAGGGATATCTGTGAGTACTCCTTCCATTTCATCCATAGTCATGGTTTCTCCCTCATTCGTAACACTCTAAGGATGTTTGCTAGACTCAAGATCATCCCATCCATCACATCCATGTGTCACGCTATCAGCTTCCCAATCTCCTTTATTCTATCTTTATGAGGGTCTTAGGTCTGCTGAGCACATCACACTTTTCTGCTAATAATATCAGCCTCTCCTTGCACCCAAGTGTTTCATTGTTTTTTTCAAGGAGTACATTCTCCTCCACTAGAGTCCTTGTCTTGATTATTGTCTCAGGATCTATGCACATATTCAACACCAAATCTACCTTCTTCATCTCATCTTTCAAGGTCTAAAGAAAAGACTCATAACCTATTATCCAAAGTGTAATATTGTTTATTTAGTCCTTTCCACTTGTGCTGCAACATCCTTCGATTTTGGCATCCTCACTATACCTTCATCCAACACCATATGAATTAGTGTGTGCAAATAATGCATAGAAATGGGAACCTTTGATCCACCTTTTCCTCATATTTTGGCCTCACCTTCAATATTTCATCACTAATCTGCTCCATCATATCAAGTATCGCACGCACCTTCACCTCAGCTCTCTCTTTTCCTCTGCAAGACACTTAATCTTTACTTCTTTATCCTTTCTATCCTCTAACAAAGTCTGAATAGTTTCCATTTTATCTATATTTCTACGTGCAACCTCTGCAAATACCTTCATCAATGCATTACTTACTTGTTCATCTGAAAACTGAGTTAGCTTGATTGTTACATGGCATGAATGCAAGGATTTTTCATCCTCCAAGAGACACATGATTCTTCACACACATTAAAATCAGGCTCATCCATGTGAGTATGTATACTCCATGATAACTGCTTACAGGATGCGTTTGGTTACCATCTTGGGATCCATCAACTCCCAACCATAAAGCTCCAAGCTCTAAAGTACTTTGGAACCTAGTGCAAATGATCTTGGTAGGATCATTAATATAACCAACTATATGAGTTTTATACATTTTTTCATCTTTCTCCCCCTTAGTGCTTACCTTTAAGAATATGCACTCCCGCATCAAGCACTGGTCCCTCACCGATATGTGTTTTAGTAGGCACACTAAATGGTTTGCCCTTATCTTCACCCTTCTCTGTATCAACAACACCACTACATACTTCCCTTTCTTCCAACCCTCTACATCATGTTTCAATTCTTCACCCCAAGGTTCCTCTACATCCACAATGTTAACAGGATTCTTCTACGTATTATCTTCTAATTTCTCACCCTCACTATCCTTAGTGGGGATGTATTTGTGCCTTTTCTTTTCTGGTTCTTCCTTCATAGGAGAGTTTCTAGGCACCTTAGTGGTCATGATGGCCCCACTCCCACGTCTTAATTCCTTGTTCTCCTTAACACTCTCCTAAATAGTTGGTCCTCAACGCCCTCTTCTGAACCTATCCCCACAACACATGTTTCCACCCCTTCTTCTTCACCTCCTTCTTTTCTTGGAGGATTTGGTTTATGCATTATCTTCTCTCCTATAATTGGTTTCCTTTTTTTGGTATCCAAATTTATTCTCCCTTGGAAACCGACTAGCATCACAGATTTAGTAAGACACTAAGAGACAGATAGATCATATTATGAGTAGTTTTATAGCCGGGAGGGATTCGTCTGACTCTTTATCACTTGGGAATCAGAAAAATAGATAACACCTTCATTAAGGATTTGATCTATCCTCACTACTTTATGTTTTGCATGTTAACGAGGGGTGAGAGGACCCATTTTGTAACCTATGTTGGTGAAGGAGAATGAAGATGTCCTTCTTTGCACAAACTTGAAAGGAAACCTTGAGAAAATATGATCAATGCACCATACTTTAACTCTCACAAGTTGTCACTTCTAAAGAATGGTGATATTTTCTAGACAAGGTTATAGGTTACTAAAGACATTATGGAATCCTAATTTCTTCTACATATTTTAGCAGTAGAATTTATTAATTTGTGGACATATAGGGAAAACAAGGGTAGTTTAGGTAGGATTCATTGTTTTTGAATAATTTTTGGTGGGAGATTAAGTAGGATAAACTTGATTTTTCCAGATATTTGAGAACCTTCACAACAATTGGAAAACTAAATGATATAATGCTTTAGAATAGCTAAAATATTCCTTCAACCAGAAGGTGTGCATCAATGGAGGCCAGATTTACACGGTTTCACACAATCTCCAAGAATTTAACACGAAGGCTCGAGCTAAAGACTCAATTAAACATTAAAGACCCCTGGTTCCTCATGCCTAAGATACACTCAAAGGCTTATAGACAATATTTATCAACAAAATGACAAGTAAAGTGATTTTAAATTGTTTATCTCATTACAGGATGAAGGCTCTTCTCGTAATGAAATTGCAAATTCCACTAAACTATCATAGGGATGAGATCCTGTGTGATTCAAAGGATTTTAACACAAGATTGCAATAGGAACAAGAAAAACTACTTGTAGACATTTTGAAATAAAGCTAGACACAAATTTTCCCAAGATTAACACAAATTAATTCAAAGTTGATTAGATTCATCGGTAGGGAAAGTTTCTTTGAACAGATCTCAGAGCTTGTCAATGGTTGTACACTTGCAACCAACTTGACATGATCAAATCTAAAACATAAGAGATTAACATGTTTCTTAGATGGTCTCTCTCAGAAGATGGGCTTTCTCAAATTTTCTCATAAAAATTAACACCTGACCCTTTGCAAGAGTATTCTCATTGCATTTATACATTTCACTCGCTCACTCATCCCAAATTTTCCCCCAAAAAGAAGAATATTCGAGGAATCCTTTGCTTGTTACCAATTTGTCTCAGAAAAGTGATGTTTAACAAATTTGTAACAAAAATTTTCCATTTGTTCAAAAAGGTGAATCATTGCAAATATTTCCATCATTGTTTTAACTGGGGCACCCAGTCATCTACTCTAGCAACATGTTTTTCATCCTTTGCACCTGCAACTCTGCTTTGCATCCAGATTCTTTGGTAATTCACATTTTTACAAGTTCCCAAGTAATTCCAACTTCAAAATATCAACCTCTATAATCCTTGGACTCACAAATTAAGCTCTAAACCCATTCAATTACACTTTTGCAGACAAAAATGACAAGGAATTTCATCAAAAATGATGAAAAATAATACGTATTCACATCTCCAGGAGTCTTGGAGCAAAAATGGTAGAAAAATCAGATGCAATGCATAAAGAACCGTTGATTCTCCCCTTTCTCATCTTTAGATTAGAGTCATCCACATTTTTCCTTAGTGTAACTGCAAAGGTGAAGTACAAAGGTAATTTTCCAAACAAGATTGGGCCTTCCACATGCCATGGGCCCAAGAAAATTGCATTTTGGCCTTTGAAAAGTCTCAGTATAAAAGGATCTAGCAGAAGCCTCCACGTGTCTCCCTGGCACACTTTTGATATGGTTCCCAAAAGTGGAGACCCTAAACAAGCACGGGCTCACCATGTGTCTCAGCCCAACATAGTTGTTGAAAGAATTTTAGGGACCAGCGGAAGGTGCCACGTGCCTAGGGTTTGAGAAAGTTTTTTCGCCGTTGAAAAGTCCAAGAAAGGGCAGAGTGAGTGGAAACTTCCATGTGTCTCCATGGTGCTCTTTCAAAAATAAAATTTAGGGTAGGTCCCCAAATGGGCGAGGGTCTTCCATGTGTCCCTGGCCTTAGAAAGTTTCTTGAAAAGTTTAAGTATAGAGAGGAGCCAGCAGAAGCCTCCACATGTCTTCTTCGAACAACTGCTAAGGTAAGACCTAGAGGTGGATCCTTAAATGAGCGTTGGACTTCCACGTGTCCATGGTCCGATAAAACTACACTGGTTGCATGAAAAAATGTCTAAGTTTGGGCAGGGCCAACAGAAACCTCCATGTGTCTCCTTGGCACAACTCCAAAGGTCAAACCAAGAGGCAAATTTTTAGATGAGCGTTGGCCTTCCACATGTCCAAGACTTGAGTTGAAATGGGCCTTAGAGTTTCAAAATGCCTCACCAAGTTACATCTAATTAGAAAGGACCATGTTTCCACATATTTTGGGATAAAAATTGTGAGGGGAAAACAAAAATATGACTGTGGAAAAATGGAAGGAAGGGAAAAAACCCAAATTTTCACCCAAATTACAAATTCTTTCTCATGGATAGAGGAACGGAAAACAATATCTAGACTTAATGTGATCCTTGACCAAAGGAAAGGAATGATCATGGAAACCAAATGAAGAAAAGAGTTGTCACACATCCATTCAGGGAAATAAAAATACAACAGAGCCCAAGATTGGGAAATTTTTAGAAAAAATGGGGCGAGATCAAATTGAGCACCAACAACTTCTTGTCATGTTCTAAGCCACCACTATCTTCCCTTAGTTCTTCCTCCTCCTCTTTCCCTTCATCATCATGGGGAAAATTAGACTCTTCATCCTACAATGTGCCCACAATATGTTTCCCCTTGGGTAATTTAGGGATCTTGAATTCATTCTCAATGTATTTTCCATTTTCCAACTTGGGCTTAAGGTAGATGTATACCTTAGCCACTCCAGCCTTCCCAATTTCCAAACTCATAGAATTGATATTGATATCATCTGAAATTAACTTCTCAATGTAAGTAGACTTACCCAGAGTAGACATATGTCTTTTTGAGTGTATGATAATCATAGTCTACTTTATTTGCATTGAAAATCAACATGCATGCATTCCAAAATCTGTGCATGATTCTGGAAGTATCATGCTATAAAATCATATGGGAGCTTGCACTAGGGGCTCCACACTCCATCTTTCATTTCAAAGTGCCCTATGCAAAAATGTTGATAAACATAAAATTGAGCCTACTTCTCCAATACTGAAGGAAGATCTTTGGGTATTCTCCACTCATATTTAAATGCCACACATAGGCACTCATACCGAGTTATATCCTTTGCTTATAGGGTCCACTCATGGATCCATCGTATGTATATTTTGAAAATTTATTTGAAAGGGACTTCTTCTCTTTGGGGTATTGCAAAGTATTGTATCTTGGCCCATCGGGCACTCGATCTCTAAAAACATAATGGAAAAAGGATAGAACCAAACTTATCTTATCCCTTTATGTGCCTTTGCAATGATAGTCTTAGCAATGAAGTTAGACAAATTGTAAATGAATCCTTCGACATCTTCTTAGAAATATGTAGCCACATTTTGTTCACCTGACTCCATCATTCTTGGTTATTCATCTTGGTAAGGAGGTGTGCAAATTTCTAGATCATCGAGGTAATTGTGTAACTTGTAGATATCCATTCCACGCCCTCCCTTCACATAAGATAGCGCTTTTCTAGTTGCTTCTACACCTTCATCATTAGTCGATCACTACTCGATCTCGGTGCTGAGCTTCTTAACCCTATCAATCTCCCAATTAAGGGTGTGGTAAGTCTCATTCGCTGTCAAATAGAATAAAAGAATTCCTCATGGACTCGACTCATCAACCACTAGTACAATTTTTTGGCTTGCCAAAATATGGGAGCTCATAGAGCTGCAAAACTCCCATAATTGATGAAGTTTCTCTCCCTGCATCATCATAAATAGACATGTCATTTTTTGTTTGTAGAGATGTTTTTACCACTAGAAGTTTGTCCAATTCATCCTTATTATCCTTTGTTTGATGGTTATAGTCACTCACTTTGTTGCGTCGGAGATGGGACTCCCAATCTTGGCTCATGAATACCCCTTCTGGGTACTGCATCTCTGAAAATGAAATTTTGAGGGTATATTATTGTTAGGTTGTGGATAATGTTTTCATGTGAGAAAGTGTTGAAGACTTTACGGTAAGAGTACTATACACTTTCCATAGTTATCTCATTGGGCCTCGAAAAATGCACCCAATATACTGGAAACATGATTTTCTCATATGGGTAGGATTTTTAACCCATATGTTTATGGGATGGTTTTGGCCCATGGTTTTGATACCCATAGTTTTGTAAAACTACTTAATAAGTTCTCTAGTTATGTGGTTTTGTGTATATGGTAGGTTTAATGTAACATTGTAGATGTGTTTGAATTCGGGTGTGAATTCTATAGAGTTTGTTGAGCATAAATCCAAATAGATCTGGGTATTGTATTGAGAGAGTGGTGGCTTGTAATAAAATTCTAGCAATTGATTCTTTGTGAACGTAGCCCAAATTGGGTGAACCACGTTAAATATTGTCTCTTTGTGTTGTGTTATTTTATTTTGCACTTTTATTTGAGATCTGTAATATTTTCTACATATTAGTTTCTACTGTTGCGATTCTATGAGGGATTGTTCCACATATTTATCCCTTATTTCCTAACACATATACCTCTACTTCCACTTCCTTTTGCCTCATACCCCTTGTAGTCACTCTAGGTGCTCACTTTGGTGCCATAATGATAATAAAAGAGTGTTCTTGCAATCAAATTGAGCTCTATAACTTAAAACCCGTGTGCCTAGCTTCAAACTTGAACCCTAACTTACCAATTTGCTTCCCCGCATGCCTTTGCTTCACTCAAACACTCTCTCCAATGGAGTGCCAACTAATCCCATGCACAAATCTATCTAGTTCAATCTCTATCATAGCTCTCTCACACTTTCTCTATGTCACTCGCTCACCAAATTGCTCTTCAACTTGCTTGAAGGTTTCATAACGTAAGGTGAAAATAATAACACAATCCCTCCTTTTATACTTTTTACAAATTCCTCTGCATTTATTGCTCGCCACTTACCATCGTAATTAACATTAAATGGTGTTTCTTTCCTTTTCCACATTGAGTTTTCCATGCCCCAGTCATAACCTTCTGGCATGCCCACTACTTCTCATCCACCGATTCCCTTATGCATGCCTTCATGTGCCAAATTTCCTATCCAGTGTTACTCAAACCAAGTATTTTCCACTATTTCCACCTACCTCGCATTACACTATGTATCCATTCATCCACACATGGTCTTTATTCATGAGAATTTTTTCTTTATCTACACCCTTACTTCAAGCACCTACACAATATTTCTCTATGCATACCCATCTTCCAAAGAACATTCAAGCTTAGCCCATTTATCATGTATATACTCCACCCCACACTAAAAGTATGTATGGTCCTCTATGCATGAATTTAATAGATAGTAATCAGATTTTGGCGCGCAAGCGTTCTTATTACAACAAAACACATAACTAAATTGAAAAAGCATAGTAACATGGAAAGGAAACACATGAAAGGAATGCATTAAAGGAAATATAATCTAATTGAAATATTCCTTATTACAAACACCAATAAGACTTATTTTTAGTAGGGATTCATCCTACTCCCGTTGAAATAACCAGGAAATCATGCACCATATAGCACCTTTGTAGGCAAGCACCTGAATCAAGTATGTAAGTCACAACATACGGTCACAACCAATGCACTTGGAAATTTCAGGATGGTGCAAAAACTTTGAATCATACAGAAGAACCATTTTTCCAACTTCAATCTTCTTATTCTTAATATGTCTATCATGTCATGCCTTCTTCTTGGCATTTTCTATCTTCTGACTCCAACATGAAATAACATGCCTTTCATCTAACTACATCAATTTATCAATGTGCTATTCAAGTGCTTTCTCATCATCCAATCCTCCTACGTGCAATATACAGGGAAGGTAACATAAATTCTATTGGTAAAATAACCTCTATGCCAAACACCAACTGAAATGGTGTGGCTTTGTTCAATCTTTTATAAGTAGTCCTATATGCCCAAAGTACAAAAGAGACTTTATCATCCCAATCTTTCCTTCCAACATCACAAATATTAGTCAATGTATGCCCCAATATCTTGTTGAAATCCTCAACAATGTCATTGTCCTGTGGGTGATAGGGTGTTGGTTTATGGTGTGAATTAGGTCAATAGTATCCTAATGGTCTCATTAAGAAAATGAGTGCCCCTATCACTTGTCAGACTCAGTGGAAATCTATACCTACTAATTATGTTCTACCATAAGAACCTTACTAACGTAACTTCTATGAAATCCTTTGTAGGCGTTGCTTCTAACCACCTTATAAGATAATCAGTATAAGTTATAATATAACGCAATGAATTCCTACATGCGGTGGGGAAATAGGACCCACAAATTCAATTGCCCACTTTTCAAAAGGTTATGAACTAACAATAGGCCTCAAAGGCATTTCATTTCCATGCCCATGATTTCAAGGAGCTAAAAATGGTTATAGGCCTTATAATATTCTATACAATCCTTGTAAATCATTTCCACCAAAGTCCTGTCAATAAAATATTGTGTGCGGTAGCATTTTCGCATAATGTCCACTGCAGTCCTACCATGAGCTTCCTCCTTAATGGAAAAACTTTGTGCTCATGCTCATGTACACACCATAAAAAAACATCTTCTCGACCCAACTTGTATAAATATCCACTAATTAACATGTAAGGTGCGGCACATATAGCAAGTTGTTTCTTCTCCAAAGCCTTCATTCCTTTAGGCACCACACCTATATGCAAAAATACATAAATGTCCTCTAAGTCAGAGGGCATGTGGTTAAATCTGAATTTTCTTACATCGGCATTATATCCTCAATGCTTTGTGAATCCTCACCAGAGTTAATCCTTGATAAATGATCTAGTCTTGAGTTACTCTTTCATGGCTTCACTATTATTGTAAAGTCAAATTCTGGAACAATAGAATCCACCTGTATATGTGCCCTTGAAAAATGGGCTTGTTGAATAGATACATAAGTGTCATGTGATCTATATAGAATATGAATGGATTTTTGACAAGTATTTTCTAAAATTATGCAAGACATAAATCATGGACAATGCTTCACATTCCGTAGTTGTATAACTATGTTCATCCAGGGTCAATTTCCTCCTTGTAAATAAAATAGGATGATCAACAATACCCTCTCCAGGTTGGGCTAACATTGTGCAATTGGCCATCCTAGAGGTGTCTAGATGTACATGGAATGGTTTGGTAAATACAGGAAAACGTAGAATGGGCACAAAAGTAATCCTTTCCTTCAATGTCTCAAATGTGCGCTATTGCGCCTCACCCCAATGGAAATTTTCCTTACTCTTTAAAAATTCCTCCAAAGGTGTGGCTATCCTAGTATGGCCCTTGATAAAATTATTGTAATAGTATGTGTGCCCCAAAAATCTATGCAACTCACTCCGGTTAGTAGATTCCTCTAAGCCCAAAATGACAACCTTAGCAGGATCTACCAACAAACCTTCATTACATATGATATGTAACAACAAAATTGTAAAGGGTGTAGTAAAGACACACTTCTTGATGTTTGAAGAGATGCTCAACTACCAAAACCTCTCAAACATGAGTCTTAAATGATCAAAGTGGTCCTTTACAAGCCCATAAATAGTCCAATCATCCAAGTAAACATGTAAAAACTTATGAATGAAGTTTTGGAATGCTTGCACACTGTGATGCGTGAAAAGACTACAAGCACATTCTTCAATCCAAAAGGCATAACCGTGTATGTAAAACTTCCCCACTTAGTGGTGAAATTTGTCTTCTAGTAATTTTCTTTTGTAATCCACACACCGATGATATCTAGAAAATCCATCAATGAAGGAGTAGATTTTTCACCTGCTACGCCCTCCAAGATATCCTCTCGTAAACGGTGTGGGAAAAGGATCTATAACACAAGCATCATTCAATTCCTTATAATCCACACAAATCCTTATCCTACCATCTTTCTTGATACTTATCACCATAGGGCTAACCCACGCCGACTCGTTAACGGGCTTAATGATGCCAGACTTCAACATCTTATTAATATCTTCCTTTACCTTAACGCGCAAATTTGGATTCATCATGTAAGGCCTCTTCATAACCGGGTACACACCTTCCTTTAACTTGATCCTAATCTCACCTAAAGAGTGATGTACCCCTTTCAACTCATGATAGGCTCTAGGAAAAGGTCTTGGAATTCACACAACAACTCAATTATTTTTTCAACCTCTGAGTTAGACCAATAATCACCAATGATGGCCTTTTTAGGTTCTACATCTGTTCCAATGTTGACCTTCTTCATTTTCATACGTTTATGGTAAGCACGTGCCTTTTCATTTGTACCTTCCAAGACCTCACACATACCTAAAGTGTGATCAACATCCATATTTTCCACTTCCTCATCATCAATCATGTAAAACAAATTTCCTTTTTCTTTTCTAACTAGGCATGCCCAAGTTGTTCTTCATATGTCTCATCTTCTTCAAAGTGCACCTCCAGATCGACTCACCTAGTAATTCTTGAATAATCTCCTCAGCCTTTGCACTATCTCCCATATTCAAGCATTTCATAATCTGTAATGCCTCATTCACCAGTGGTTTAGTAGAAAAATAGTTAAAGGTCTGAATCATACCTGCAGTCAGTTCTTGCCAATTCCTTGTTTCTTGATTCAACTCCGCATAAACATACCATGCACATGGGTAGCCACACAAAGTGAAGTATAACTTATGAACCCATAGTGAAGGTGGTAAGGCCTCCTTCCCATCTTTCTAGAGTCTCTTGCACTCTTGAATGTGATACAAAGTGTCAGGCCCCCCATGAAATTCACATGTCTTGGTAGGCATTTTGACCGTGATAAATCTAGTAGAGAAGGCAATTTTCATCTCTCACCACTCTAAAATACTATCTCTATGTTCAATCCATCAGTGTACTATTTTCCCATGCAAGGTATATAGTAGCATATTCCTTCTCTCCACTTGATCTTTCCACTAGGCTTCCATAGTATGTAGAAATATGTCAGGATTTCCTTCGCTAGTATACCTTAGTACTTGGTTACTACCCAAACACATAACACAGTGCAACCTACTTACACGAGTAACTACACTCTTCATCTCATGTCCAACCATTTCATAAGTCCCATGTACCCAGTTGTCACAAGCAATGTTGGTTGTATCACTCATAGACTATGCATCATCCCATTAAATAACACCTTCCTTTGATGGCTCAAGAAATTCAAAATCTCTAATGCACATGTGAATTTTGTTCAAATCCTATTCACTCAAAGGTTCTACATAACATGTAAATTTTTCATCTGTCAAAGGAATAATCACGCGCTCCTCTTTGTTATCAAATCTGATATAGCCTTTATTGAAGTGAAAATCAACATTGTTTTCTCAAAGCACTAAGGAGCCCAAGTAAAGCCATATACAACACATTTGAAGATGGCTGTAATGGTGGCCTCCCCATCTGATTCCACACATCCAAGGTGAGTACATTCACTTTTGCACCTGTATCAATCAATATATTACTCAACAACCATCCGTCAACAACTACATTCAAGGTGATCTCTTTTTCATAATCAAGATTATGAGGAGGTAAGTTTACATGCAATATATGTCTCTCACATTCAACTCCAACGCATGAAATATTCTCCTTAACCATTCCCCTAACAAAGGAATGGTGTTTTCTTGGTGTAACATCTTACAAACCTCCTTTAAGTCATCAATTTCTTTCCAAGGAATCTCAATTGTATTAGCTTGCTCCATCTTATTACATTACTCCTTTAAGCATTGTATTTCACCCTATAAATTCCTAATAACCTCCATAGTTTCCTAATAGACTTCCTTATGATGAGAAAGATTTGGATACTTTACATATAATACCTCTTGTTTTGTAATAACATGTTTCTACTTTAGATTCTCATGCGCACACGTATCCTCTACGCATGTATTCACCAACACAAGTATCATCTTAGGGTCAGGTGTTATCTTCAACATCCACTAATCTTCCACCAAGAATTTTACCCTAACCATTCCTGTTCCCAAATCCTGTTTGTTCTTCTTTATCATGTGCTCATACAAATATAGGCATCCCTCAAACTTGTGATTCTTTCCACACCAAGATAAAATAATTTTATGAGGGCATTCACGCCTATAATGGTAAGGGGATCCACATGTGTAACTAATTCCTCATAGGAAATTACCTCTTCCATTTCCATTTCCATGACATCATCCTCTGAATCCTCCATGGTAACCTCTACCTCTACCACCTCCATCAAAGTGCCCTTCATTGTGATTATGATTATGATGCTCACCTTGTTCCTTAGAATTGTTTACAACATTGGTCTAACGTACACCAATATCAATGAAATCAGGTATCGATCAATCAATCTGTAATTCTTTATATCATGAGTGGTAGACTTACAAATCTTACAATAATAAGACACGTTATTCCTTATTGCATGCTGCAACAGGGGAACCTACTTAAATCATGATCTAAATGATAGATCTTACAATGCAATAACATGGTGGGCACTGATTTACGAGGGAAAGCGTCCTTAGTATTTCCTTCCACATCACAATCCATACACCAAATACCATTGTGCATCTCATGAGCTGAATTAGCTGACAATTTTTCCAACTATTTTTCCATAGATGCAATTTAAGCTTCCAGAAATGGGCTAACTCTAGTGTCTACACTCCCAACTACCTCAGCATATAGAGCTGCCTCAAGTGCCTCACTCAGATTTGTAAAAGTCTTGTGTAAGAGCACCATTTTAAAAGGTGTGATCAAATCTTGAACAAACCATCGAGCATACTGACTAGGGTGAATATCATAAGACAACTTTGATAGAATTTTTTTAAAGCATCCATCATACTCCCTTACATTCTCAGCCATGCCCTACTTAATGTCCTTCAACGTGCTGATGCTCTTCTATTTAAACTCGGGTATATGGAACTCAACTAAGAAAAAATCACACAGCGTGGTATAGTCTACACAAGTCTGGTTCAGATCATACTTCATGTACCAACTATGTGTTTGTCCTTGTAGAGTAGTAGCAAACTGACTTGACTTACATTCGGGAGTTTTGATTCCCTTAGTGTGCCATAACATCTCACACATATGCATGTTCTCAGCTGCATCTTCAATTCCTCTATACTTTGGAAGGTGAAGAGACATCTCGTATTAACTCCTCTATTCCCTCCACCTCTAGAACCACCAGATCCACTACATCCCAAACCACCTAATCCTCCTCCTATAGTAGGCACCAAACCAGAGGATGTGTTGCCTTGTGTCCCAAAAATTATACTAAATTAAACTCCCATGGTCTGTGAAGTTTTTCTACTCCCGGAAGTGTTACCAACATTCATGCGAGAAGATGCACCAAAAATATACCTCCAACTGGACTCCACAAATAATAAAGATGATGTTTGTGCCACCATAGATGACTATTCTATTTGATTAACTCTTGTACTCAATGGAAAACGAAATCTACTTGTCATTTCTCTCGCCACCAACACTAGCTTGATTCATAATAATTGTCTCAAAAACTAGAACAATAAGCTCAAGGGCCGGAGTCACCGGGTGGGATCGGATGCGCACATGTAGTTCTTAGTCATTCTTCCTCAGATGCACTCTCATTTGAAGCTAAAGAGGGTTCTCTTCCATGCTTACCCAAATGGGGGAGTACCAGATGCTCCAGCTCCACATCTTCCATGTGAGCTCCAAATCCTTCGTGATCCATCTCTCTCCACAACACCATTCATTCCTCAACATCACGTTGTTTCGCCAAGTCCCTCTCGCGCACTTCATTAAAATTAAGTCACCTTTCTTCTCTCTACCTTTCTTCCGCTAGGTTTTCCATATTTCACCGCACCTACTCCTAGCCCCACAAAGCAGTGGGATTTAGCTAGACATGAGGCATTCAAATCCAAAGTTATAATCAAGATCTTAATTACTAAAGGAAGCACACAAATATGATCCTCTGGGTTTGCACAAGAACTAAGAATCAGTAACCTCTTGATAGGAATAAGTACAAATAATGTACTCCAATGTATAACTATTCAATACACCACCCCACCAATGATCTACAACGCATGTCCAAGCCAAATCAGCATCATGCATATACTGGTAATCTTCTATGTCCAAAAAATTGTTCTATACCTCCAATTTCTCTTTCATGCATATATTACCAACCACTCGTACAAATCTTTAGCGAAATATGAAAATAATGTCTCATAGATCTCATGATACAGATGCTCTTCAACCCATGTGTGAGCATTAAATTCAGGTCCAGTGTTATATCTGTGAGAAAACTCTTCCTCTAAATTATCTACCCAACTCTCAATACTTGGCCAAAGTTAACCAATACGTCTTCATCATGCAACATCCTTGATATAACTTGAAAAGAGGTCCCGACAATGGAACAAAAATTATTCTTATATTTTACAAAACATCCCAAGGCACGCGGCACATCACTCGGGTAGAATTTAGTTCTCACCCGAAGCACACAATGGTACCAAGTCCTCTTTTATGGCAGCTTTGTCAAGGAGTTTTCATGAGATCCATAATAACCATTCAAACGTAAAGCATAAACAGATCTAGATCACAACCTTAGTACATGAAGGATTAAACAAGAATTAAGATCATATTTACTATGCAAGATCCATTTACAGATGAGTCAATAACCAATATCCAACCACATAGGTCCATTTTATTAATCACTGCAAAAACACGAAACTACATACATACATATGAGTATCATCATAGGTCATGCGCACCCATAAACCAACAACATAACCTTACAAGCATTCACGGGATACTAAATCCATGTAAATCAATACATATATATAGGGGTGGGGACTTTCCTTCACCACCTATGCATCCTCAAAATAGGTTGCATGCTAAGAATAGTCATGCACCACTACAAGATAAATACAAAAGCATGCAAGCTTGCTAATAATAGATTATCTAATAATAACTACAGATCTAATCCTATTATTATCCCAAAACTGTGCATGTCATTTGATCTTCCACTTGTCCAAAATAGCCTTTTTTTAGTCTCCAAGTCTTCATGCCTGTGTGCTCCACACTCATACCTATCTTTAGCCCATTGTAAGAAAAACAGCTAAGTCTCATCCTCATAATTTCCTGAGTGCACCCTTTTCTACTACATTTCCATGCATACCTACGTGCCCCATGTCCATGCGCCCAACCTTATGCACCTTCAATACTTAGGCTGTAATTTATTAGCTCAACATTACCCCACACTTGCTTCATTTCCCCCTCGGAAATGGGTAACTATACATACCCAAAATTGTAAGGTCTTGATCGCCAAAATAACATGACATATGCCCCAATGATGATAAAAGTCTCCTCATGCAAGGTGTTCGGGATCGAAAAAGATCTCCAAGTGTGCGTTAACATCTTGCATGCCCCGCTTAGCCCCGCGTGCTTTGTTTTTCCCTTTTTCTCTCTTTTCTTGTCCTTTTTCTCTTCAGTGATGAAACCGCCGCCCGATCGGGCAGCGGTCTCGTGACCGCCACCCCGAACATGGCGGCGGTCCTCAGATCGCCACCCCCGCTCAGTGGCGAAGTCCTTTACGCATTTTCTAGAAATCTCTTTTAACACGACTCACATAATTTCAACATTTTACCAGCTTTCTTTCACCACCATAAGCTTGCATTTATGATTCTGGTTCCCTAGAATAGTGTTTTTCCATTGTTTATAGTTTAAGAGTTCTATTTGGCTTTTACCTTGGGTAAATGAAAATGCTATAAATAGATGGCTTGTGCTCAAGCAAATGGCCCCTCAAAGTTTTCCTCTGATCTCTCTTTGCAATAGATTTAGTTTTCATTTTTCTTGGAATGCTTAGTTGCTTTTTTGCATGCTTATTTAGCATTGTTTCACTTGTTAATAAGCCACATATCCATCTTGTGCAAGTCTTTGTTGATATTTTATCCAATCCATTGGAGTAGAATAGCTTGTTTTCAATAGGAAGCCATTAAAGTTGCAGGTTTTGTTCTTTAAACAAGATAGTTTCAGGTTCTGGTTGCTTTAAAGTTGCATGACTCGCAATAAATCCCGCTAGGAATTGCATAAGCCAAGCTCTGTACTCTTGCACTATCCCTCTCCTACTCACATTGTATTCAGTCTGTATCCTAAGCTGCCTTTATCCCAATATCTACTTCTGTTGATGCTAGCATTACATGCTTTTCTGGATCCACGTGAACATGAAGGAATGAGGAGATCACATTGAGGGGACAAGATCACACACACCATCGGATTTGCCACTGTTCTGTAGAATCCAGGTTCTAGCTTTCAAAGTTCTAGTTAGAAACATATCAAATAAAGTAGCCAATCACTTTATTTTAGTTAATTCTACTCTCGATATTGCCAGGGAAGCTGTGGGGATTGATAGTTTCTGAGAAACTATGATTCACTCCTCACTTCTGAGGCAGGATCGAGAGTCTTTCAAATAGATTAGATAAGTTATTTCATTGTTCGGATAGATCTACAAATTGCATTAAAAATAGCTATACTCGGTTATTTTGTTTGTTTTAAGTTGTTATCTTAGCTGTCAATTTCTAGATGTATTAAATAGCTGCTTTCTTAAATTCATATAGTTCATTAGAAAATGTAAAGAAATAGAAAAATCATATATGCTATAGATATAATCAAAATAGTTAAATTTCACTTTGTCGTAGTTAGTTTACATTTTTGCTTTTTGCATGACAATTACGGGACCTAGAGAGCCCAGGGAATATGTATTCGAGCCAATCGTGCCTCAGCCCAATCTCATCACAAAGAATAACTCGATATAGATATAAATATTAGGATCCAAGTCTTCCAAATAACGGTAAGCTTGTAACAAATCAATTCCCAGTTGAGCGGGCTAAACATAGAAGACGACCGAGCGCACACGTTTTGGTCAAATCAACCGAACTACAGATTACCCTAGGCAACATTCATATGACTGTAGAAGGGCTTGAAAGAGAAAAAACCTTTGGTTGTGATCCTTTGGTCCCACAGCTAGACGCAGGAGACATTCTCACAGACATAGATACCAGCCTAAGAATTCAGGTTGCAAGAACACCTGTGAGGCACTCTGAGAAGATCGCACAACTATTAGTTTTGAATATAGGTTTGAGAAAGCATATGATTACTTGGATACTAGGGATTAGGACTTGATTCCATGCATGACCATAACAGTCCACAACAACTAAGAGTCTACGGTTGTGACCCACAAATCCCGTAGCCCAATGAATCCGTGAGTACATCAGACATAGACACTGGCCTACGCACACTAGTATTTAGATCTACCCCACTTCCACCTATCATCATCGAACAGCTTATCCTTACTAGATACAACAGCTAACAAAGTTAGAGAGTTCTGGACTAGGCCAGAAAATCACCCATAGAAGTAACTATATCCATCATTCATTTCATGACCTCTCCCAGAGACATACACGAAACTATCCCAGGTCATTTTCCACGTATTCCACAACCCATAGATTGAATCACACTAGAAATCGATATTGATTGGAGCCTTCGAGCAGTCATCCTTACCGATCGATCTATCACACCAGTTCAGGTTAGAAGGGCCTTCTTTGCCTTAGATTCACAAATTCCACTAGTGCGTATTGAAGACATTAGATTGCCTAACTAGTTTGTCTCGCACCCCATACATATTCCATACCCACCTAATTTGTCTCGGCACAACCTCGGGAGGTCGGGTGTGAGGAAGAGTTACTTATAGATTCCCACGCTCGCATGTCACTTTTCCATCGTACAAAGAACCATGCCTTATCTCTCCATGAATAAATAATAAGGAACAAAAGAATAATTGTACATAAAGAATGAAAGAATACATGAACGCTCTATCCTTCTGAAGGCATAATTAACTTAGGATACTCACTTTTGATCTCTGCCTCTAACTTGTTCCAATCACCGAGTGCCTTATTTTTCTTGTAAGGGATACATGCGAGTACTCCTATTTCATCCATAGTCATGGTTTCTCCCTTGTTCTGCAACACTCTAAGAACATTTTGAGACTCGAGATCATCCCATCCATCACATCCATGCATCATGCTATCAGCTTCCCAATCTCCTTTATTCTATCTTTATGAGGGTCATGGATTGTCTGCGAGCGTATCACACTTTTTTGCTAATAATATTAGCCTCTCCTTATGCCTAAGTGTTTCATCATTATTTGTTACAAGGATTACAGTCTCCTCCACTAGAGTCCTTGTCTTGATTATTGTTTCATTATCTGCACACATATTCAACGCCAAATATTCCTTCTTCATCTCATCTTTCAAGGTCTAGAGAAAAGACTCATAACCTATTATTTGACACACTATTTTTACTTTTGTCCTTTTCATCTATGTTCCAACATCCATTAGTTTCGGCATCCTCATTGTACCTTCATCCAACACCATATGAACCAGTGTACGTAAATAATGCATAGAAAATGTGAACCTTTGAGCCACCTTTTCCTCATATTGTGGCCTTGCCTTCAAGATTCCATCACCAATCTACTCCACCATAACAAGTATTGCATGCCCCTTCACCTCAGCTCTCTCATTTTCCTAGTGAAAACAAGAACTATTTTAACACATCTATGAACACATCACAAGGGTAAATTTATGATTGCAAGTGTTATACATGTATATACAAAGGATTTCAATTGGGACACTTAGCTAACTTGTTTATTGATGTTGAGGCAAGAGAAAAAATCTAGAATGAGGGAACTAATTGCATACACACATGTATCATGCACTAAAAGAACTACACGTAGTTTGAAATGCAGTGTAGTGCTTGATCTAGATCACAAGGGTTGACCACCAAGGTTAGTCCAACTCAAGCACCCAACCTTTGTTTTTTGTTAGCTAATGCGTGCTTGAAGTGCTTTGCAAGAATCTATGGTTTTTTAGAGATACATGTGCAAATGTGAGGGTTATAGAGAATGTAAATATATCAAGATGTGTCATAGGATAATATAGAGGTGTTTGAAATTCTAGGCACTGAGAGGGGGGTGAATAAGTGTTCTTTAAAAAAACTTTTGAAGCAATTTACAATGATTCAATCAACATGAATTAACTATCTTAACCATGATAAGAATGAATATTTAACCATGAGAGGGAGATATACAAAAACACACATGAACACATCAAAAGACAAGATTTAAGGTGGGAAACCCATCAAGGGAAAAAAACCCCCCTTGAAATTAAAGAACTAGCTTAGATAAATTATCCTATAATATCACCATGATTTCACCATGTAGTGAGCACCCACTCCAATACAAATCCAAACACCTACTTGACATATTTGCAAGCAATTACTTACAAGGAAGCACCCACTTCCAAATTGTTGAGCAACAACTTAGACTTATGTCATAAGAAATTTTGATCACCTTAACCACCTTTTTGCTTATAATAACATATTGTGATCCATGTTTCAGCTCTATTTTCTTCTCTTCTCTTCTCCTAATTTTCCATAGTTTTAATATATTTACACTCTTCTCACTTTCTCAAAACTAGCACATAGCTCTCATCCCTATCAACAACATTTACATGCTAAAAAATGAGCTTATATAAACAAGAACGACTTCTCCATATGACATTTTCAATGAAAATGACTCTCCAAATCACTCACTTTCCCATGCATATGAGGAGATGAAGGGGATTTATTTAAAAACTACCTTACAATTTATAAATTTGTATATGACATGTAACAATTACACCCTCATGATCTCCAGGCTATTTTAATATTCTCTCGAGGTAAAATTATGGAAATAGAAGGCTCTTGAGCTCCCTTACATTCTTCCATAGTCTCGACAATATTCCTTCTATGGCTCTCGCTCATTGTTTTTTAATTGACAAACAAGATTTGTCTTCTAGTAAACAAGTACAATTTTGTATTTTAGCACTCCAACTTCTCTATCAAGTGTTTGAATGTAACAACCTTTTTTATGGCCTCTTCATATTCTCTTTTACTCGTCATGTAACCTCCCAAATTTGTTTGAGCATATAGGAACATATTTTTGTAAGATCTAGGTGCATACTCAAGAGAAAAAAGTTTTGAACTTAATGAGTGTATGAATTTTGTGAAGATAATCTCTTGTCATGATTTTTTAGTTACTTGAGGAGATATACATCACTAATATGAACTTGAGATTCATCACAACAACTCTTGAATACTCCCTCCTTTCAACCATTTACATTATGTTTTACATGCAAAAACATACTCCTTAAAGGATTTAGCACAAACACACCCCGTATCGAGTTAGATATATCTTCAAGATCATCTCTCTAGAGGATAAAATACCTTTAACAAGTTTATATGTTCAATTTTTGTCTTATGACATGATACGCTAGAACAACCTTACTAGATCTTCAAGATTTACCAGATTGCTTAGAAAGAGATTTGAGATTCAAAGAAACAAGTCTTGTTCCATAATAAAACTAACATGTTGAAACATGTTTTCATAACTTTTCTCTACACAAGAAATTTAAGGAAGACTGCACTTCATCTTTAACTTTTTTTGTGCGTGATTTAAGGAGAGAAATGCATAAGAGAAACTCATATTTTCAGTCCTCTTGATTAGGTATCTAGGATAGTCAAGTATGATTGGAACTAAGACTTTAAAACTAATCACCAAAGAAAATTATTTTCTCAAACATGTTTCTTCATACCTGTAGAGAGTTTCCATAGCCATTTTCATCTCAACATCAGACTTAAACACCAAAATCTTCTTCAAGCACCATGACTAGTTTTTACAAGTTTAGCTCTTAGCGGTAGGAGAGAGAAACACATCTAAAAATTTCAAATTCTCCATACAACTTACCAAAAATATTCATTAGTATTTATTAGACATCACAAGAAATCTAGAACACTAAGGTTTTCTTCATGAAACATTCAGACCATACATGTACCTGTAATTTTCAACAAAACCATTATTTTTTTGTTCCATACAGTAACACTTGCAAATGAAAAAGACCACAAAATGTTTATTGAAGGATTAATATACTTATAAGTAGGTTTCATATCTTGTTGAAGTGATTTTACGACCAAAATATTCATTTTTCTTCCATGGTTCTAGGATGAGGGTTTGGAGGGTTTCAAACTAAGTCAAAAAAATGATTATGACCCTTTTAATACTTAACCAATTGATCTCAAACATTTTGCATTATGTTTTTATCCAAATTACCTATAAAAATATTATATTATTTATCTTTACAATCCCTCACATTTAGAATATGTGCCAAGAAGTTACGATGCTTAGTTTTACTTTTCCAAAACCCGGTTTTGGTAAAACTTCCATAACTACGAAAACACCTCCTCGAGTCCTGAAATTCTAACCACACAATTTCAATGATTAATTTATCATGTTTTTCTTTGGAAATATCTGCCCCATCTTATTTTTGAAGAATTAATTCTCTAGTTATGAAGAGTGTACTATGCAAACTCAGTATAAGTGTTCGTCTCATCTCCTTAGGCACTTGTTAATATTTTACACTTCATTTACCATCATATTATGCTCATGTCATGCTTGGTTTGCATCCTCATACATTGGATCATCATCCTCACTTGTCTATTGGGCTTGTCTTCACTGAAAGGCTCTGGAATTACCATCTTCATGCCCTATAACCCTGATTCTTGACCTAATACTTCTCCTTTGCAAGATATTCCTAATCATACTACTCCAATCATAATTTCCTTTCTTTTCCTTGACCCATTTCCCATTTTTCCATGCCTACTGTTTGACTCGGGATTAGGATTGAGCTTGGAGTTACCTTATTATTTAATAGTTTTCCATGTCCACTATGTTATGACTCATTTATACCTCACACATATCTCATTGACCATTTTTGACCTTATGAATCCTTCATACAACTTTTAAAGGACACATTCACATAATCGGTTTGCTTGACCGTGCTTAAACACCGAACTCATGGCTTGACATCTCATGAAGTCACCTAGAAAATGTGGGAAGACACCTAAACACCTTGGACATCATATGAAATAACTAACTACTTGACATCAATGACAACACATGACTATGTCATCCAACAATGTCTCCATTTGTCATTGATGACTACTACTAGCAAGACCTACACATACAAGACTTCTTTCTCATGTTTCTTGGTTCAATCTCCCCTTTGACATATATGAAAAAGGAACTTGACTACTTGACATGAAAAACAATGACAACCAAAGACAACAATGAGTGTAGGTGGACTTACTTGTTCACAGGCTCCCCTTAGGATTGTACTCTTTCTTCTTGACTCTAATCAATAGAAAAATGGATTGATGCTCCTATCTTGGGCATCAAAACAACTCCCCGGAATTTAGCAACTTTCTTTGAAGGTAATTAATATTATTTATCAACTTACCTTGCATGAATTCTCGGTTTTTCATTATACTCACCTTGGCCTTAAGCTTATGTATGGATCCATGTAGCTCTATTTTAGTGCATTTTAGTTAAAATTTGACTCTCTCTAAGAGCACAACCAGCTCATGAAGCATCCTTCAAATTCACCCTAGGTACAATCCATCTCATTGTACTTGGGAACACAACATTTTAGACACAAAGCATGATCATCATACCAAAGTATTATTTACAAGTTTTGGCATGGTCCTTAAGAGCTTTTACAGTGTTCTTAGCCAAAATTGACAACAATTCCCAAATGTCACCTCATACTCCATCAACATGTTTAGACAACTAGCTCATCCTTGACACTAGCTAGGTTTTTAGTGTTTTGAAAATTTGATCACCAACTCCTCATTGTTCAAGTCATTTCACTATACTAGGTGTTTCATTATTATGTACTCATTAGGATTCTATTGTGTATTTACAGATTTTATAAAGAATGTCACTATTTTATTACAAATTACACACTTTAGTAATTATAGACACATTCTTCTATCAGATTCATCACCTTCGTAGAGTTCTAAGGACTTATATCTTCATTTAGCATCAATAGGAATCATCCTTGTATCACAAGACCTTTACATTCATAATTGTATTGTATATAGATAAAGAATATAGTTCAATCAATTTCTTTCTTCAATGGTCAAAGGATATAGTCAACAATCAATCTTATGCATGTCATCTGATGGAGCATATTACTAATCAGCCACACAATTTTATAAATCCTCCAAACACACATTTTTCTCTGTCACAACAAACACTTTAAACTTAGTCATTTATAGTTATAGTGATTAAAAATTTCATCATTTTGTTTTGTTTTTCATCTTAGTCTTTTAAGTCTCTTGGAAATTGGGAATGCCAATATACCTTGATCCTAATTATATGGGGCTTATTTAATTACTTAACATCATCAAACCATGTTCACCCTTTTCTACACCTTCTTTGTTCTGTTATATCCCCTTTTCAAGCTCTATAACAATCCATGATTGATGTTTGGAGAAATATTTGTATGAATAGAGAAATTTGATACAATGTATAGATTCATTTTAGGATTCCCAAGGTGCATACAAAAATTTTGAGCTACAACCTCGGGTAGCTCTTTATTTCTTTTTTTCTTACTTCTCCAAGTCATCCTTCCTTATAGTCTTTTCTAAAGACAAAACCAAGTGCAATTTTTGATACAAAGCTTCAAATTTCAAAATGGACACTAATTTGAATACCCATTAGGGCCTACCTTTTGTGTGTAATATTTCATATAACCTTCCTTTGTAAAGTATTCTAAAACATTTTATTCAAACCTCAAGTTAGGTCTCTACAGACTATACCCTACCTCTCACAAACCGATTGATACTACTCATACATGTGAATACTTTGAATGTTGTAACAAAAAAAAAAATGCAATTGTTTGTCAAAAATGATTTGTATGAAGTTTCATCAACTAGCTTCATCATTTAAGCCTTCAACTATCAAACCCTTGTCAAACCCTAAGAGGGTTTCGAGTAATCTCGGGGAAAGGAAAAATACCTTAAATTGAAAATGAATTCATTTCAAGCTTTGGAAATTGCTCATGAGGTCTGTTATGACCTTATCCTTATGAATATCTTACTAGTAAGTCAAGATGAACTCCATGCTCCGAGAAAGATCACAAAATTGTATTACTCTTCCCCGTAGAATGAAGATTTGGTATTTGTATCACGGTCTTTAATTTCTTCATTGAGATTGTTTTTAACTTAATTTTTGTTCAGAGATACCATTGAATATTTTTCATAGACCTATAGTCTTATATTTGGTTGTAATTAGGATAAAATATTATTACAATACTTGTGCAACCCTATCTATTCACCTAGGCATCCTGATTCACACTTATTCTCTGATTAGAATGTCATCTTGATGGATTAAAGTACACATGCCTCTTTTCCCATTACATAAAACTGATGAATATCCTTCAAATCTCCACTCATCTCTCTGTAACTCTCTTCTTCATCAACCAAGGAAGATTATGATGGCTTGAGGATCACCCTGAATTCCTTGGATAGAATTTCATCATTGATCACTAAGCTTTTGTTAGGTTTTGTAGACTTGATCTCAGGGACATTTCCACCTCTTACACTTTTTGGAGTCTTCTTAAATTATTTTACAAGCCTCTATCAACATAGACCTTGTACACCGAGTGAATTCAATGCTTTTTCTTGAGACAACCTTCAAATACTCTTACTCATACACAACATGTACATGACTCAGAACCTTTCTCTAAGCTTTAGATAACTCTCATACAATGTAATACAATATTTTGAGTGATGTTTGATGACCTAGGCTTGAGGGATTATACAATGACATGAGAACACTAATTTTAAATTAAACGTTCTATCATGAACCCCATGTACGGTTTACAAACCACCCTTGCAAATAAACATTAAGAGATATTAAAACACATTCCTTGAGCTCTTGACAGCTATGGCATACTTGACACACTTTGACAAGATTTAGAGAAACTTCATGGCTTGATTGATACTCATGACAAGAGCCTCATATACATCATAGGGTGACATTACTATTTGAAATCTTAATGGATACCAGGGACTATTATACACAACCTAATGGATAATTCATCATGAAGAATACAATTTGATGCACAATATAGAATCAACCATACCTTGTGAAAAAGTTGGAGATTCTCTAAACCTTACTCTATCCACAAATTTATGCTACGGGTAGTGAAATGAACATTATTCAATGGTTATCTTGTAGCATTGAGGGACCTTATGACCTTTGATCGTGAATGTACACTATAGTGCACCTTATACTTTGAAGAAAATTTTTGATCCTTTCAAAGTTTAGAAGTTTAGGAAAGGAAAAAGAACTTCTTAACAATCTTAAACGTATCATGGGGCATCTTATATTCTTTTGAGGACTCTGTATTACCTTGACACAACCTAGAGGAATTAACTTAGTCATGACTCATTTTTAACAATATAAGGTAAGGAAACACAACCTTTGAAACGTATTGAGCAGAATTTCTTGCATGAATATACAAATGGATCCTTCAAGTACTTTTTTTTACTCAAACATGTATAAATACCTTGTTAGGTGGGCTAACAAGACATACCTTGAACTATTTTCTCATACTCATCATGGAGAAGACTTGTTTAAAAGCTATAAGATGATAAAATGCTTTCAAAATCTCATCATGTTTCCTTCAAGTGGTAACTTCCTTCTAGAATCCTAGAGAAGGCATTTCATGCTCCTAAGAGCATTAGAACAACATGAATTCCTCAAAGGATCCCAATGACTCCACTTTCCTTTTTCTCTAGAAATTTTTCTTGGTGCTTCCTTTAGATGGTTTTCTAGGAATGATGATCTCTTGATTTTTTCTTATTAAGCACATATGGCTCTCTTCATACATGGGCTTATCATTTACTAGAGAAAACATACCTCTCATAAGACTTGATGGCTAATTGATCTTGACTCATCCAAATTCATCCTTCGTAGCTTTATCAATGCAATTTATCACCTCAATTGAACTTGGCTCTTCATTTGCTAGTTTTGATCCTTCCTTGGTTGTTTCCATAGGAATGAACTTGACTTCATCCTTCTTTTATAATTGAACTTCCTCTTATTACAATGTCTTGCCAAGTGACCTATTTTGTTGCATGTAAATCATAGAAGATAAATCTTATCTCTAGGTGTTCCTTCATCTAATTTTTCTTCATAGGATCTTCAAGATATAATTTTTCTATATAACCCTTCTCTTGGAAGTTGAAAAAAATCAATTATTTTCATATTCATTCGTACAATCTCTCCATTGATGTGGCCTAGAATCCCAATGATGCATCCTAGAATCCACCATGAATAACCCACATGCACTAACACATCACTCGGCCCGATTTGGGCACTCACCCAAAGCGCGCAAATGTACCTGTGCCCCTCTTTAGAGTTGCTTGATTAGGATGTTACATCTTAAAGATAAAGCATACATCCAAAACCTTAACTAACCATAAACATTCCATAAAGCATATTCCAAATCTAGATCTTAAAGAATCATGAATTAAATAATAATCATAATGAAATCAACCATACAAGAACCAATTACAGTCATGTTTAACACCTTTATCCACCCAATATACTCCATTATATTAAACACAATAAATACATAAGCTTCTTACATCATATAACATTACCATAATTTTATGCGCGTAATAGATCTCGACAACATAACTCTATAATAACTCATACAGTGTCTCCGTTGTGTCTCTCACGTACTAATACATACTTATAGGGGTGGGGAATTTCCCTCACCACTTACGCACTTCCCAAAATAGGTCGCATGCTGAAAATATCCATGCACCTTTACAATAATATGCACACATGCAAGTGTGCTAATAATAGATCTCTCGCAGCTTAATCGGCGGTAGTAATCCTATTATTATCCCGAAATCATGCATGGCGCTTAGTAAACACTCATCATCAAAATAGAATTTGTGTGTCGTGCAAGTCTCAATCCCATTATGTGCTTCACACGCTATCTCCAAAAATATCCGTAACCATGAAAAATAGCTAAGTCCCAAATCATCTTGTCCTAGCACGCGTTTCCTTTCCTATCCTTCCACACCTTCAAATGTTCCTTGTTCCCGCTTTAGGAATCTTCCATGTGCCCTCTCCTTAGTGTCATATTATTTCTGCTCAACATTACCCCACACTAATATACATTTTCATCCCAGAAATGGGGTTCCTCCTGATTGTCCCAAACAATAAAGAATAAGAATGGAAAGAATGTAAAGAATCATTTTATAAAGAATGGACTTCTACTCTGCAACACCCTCTACTTTAACTAGGAGGATAAAATATGGATATTCTATTTTAATCTCAGCCTCCAATGTTTTCCAGTCATCGAATGCGGTTCGTGTCTTCTACGGAACATTATTAACGATGGCTTACGACTCATCCTAGGTTATCTATCCCTTTTCATTCTGTAGTACTAGGAAAACATTGGCCATAGCAGACATCCTTCCCTCCAGAAGATCCATCTTTTACGCTATGAGATTTCCAATCTCATCTAGCCTCTCCTTATGTGGGTTTTGTGTTGTTGCAAGGGATTTGCTATTTTTTTACTAATGCCAATATTTCGTGTGCCCTAAAGTCTCATCCTTCATTGCCTTTAGAACTTCATTATCTTCTATTATAGTTCTAATCCTGATCACCGCTTCTGGTGTTGCACATATGTTCAGATCTTGATCTATTTTCTTCAACTCATCTTGTAAAGTTTGGAGTAATGCCTCATAAGATGAAATATTTCTAACCATGGAGGCCCTTGCTCTCTCTACTTCCTATTCAGGATCCTTTGGCACTGGCATTTGAATCGGTCCATCTTCAAGCACCAAATCAACTAATGTGTGCACATAATGCATAGTTGAAGGAAACTTCTTAGGTACCTTAGACTCAGATGCGGTCTTGCTTTTAGGACATAGTCACCAATTTCTTCTGCCATAATGATGAAGGCCTCATTCTTTTTCTACTCCAAATCCCTCACTCCTTTCAAACACATTATTTCTGTAGTTTTTTCCTTGTTATCTTCATGTAGAGCTCTAATAGTGGCAACCTTATCAATATTCCTCCACGTAATCTCTCGTAGATACCTTAACCAAGGCATTGATCACCTGCTCATCAGACATGAGAGTGGGATTTATAGTCATGTGCCTACTCTAAGGTTCCTTCTTCACTCTTATTGACACACAAGACTCCTCACATACATCAAAATATGGCTCGTCCATGTGAGTCTGCATGGACCAGGACAGTTTTTCCTTGCACGTGTAATGGCCATGTGCTGGTTCCATCGCCCACCCATATAACTCCTTCAGGTCCACTTTTCTTTGAAAATGGGCATGAACGATTTTTCTTGTGTCCTCAACATAGCCCATATTTAAGCACAACATATCCACCACTTATTCTCCTTGTTCTTAGCCCCTTAATAACTTGAGCACCAAGATTTGGAGTTGGCCCTTCGACGTCCTAAGTAATATCATATTCATGAGATTTCTCATGATCTTATCCTTATACCTCCATCGTGCCTTCCTCTTCATCCTTCATATCCTCATCTCTGGGATCCTCCATATCTTTTGGTTGTCAGACTGGGGTCCTGTGTACTCTCCATAGACTCCTCTGCCTCCTCATTCAATTTTAGCTTTCTCCTCTTCTTCTCAGTTGCCTCTTTCTAAGGGGAGATTCATGGTGATATTCTTACAGGATGTGGAGTTCCCGCACCTTGGGTCCTTGTTCTTCCGAATACCCTCTTAAAACAAGGCTCTTCATGGACTACCTCTATGTCCAAGTTTTTGTCTCCTTCTTGCTCCTAAGGTGGAGTATCCTTGCACTCAAGATCACTCTATTTTTGGGATACCTCCGACTTCGTGATCCAAGCCTCCACTATCTTCGTGTTCTTCCTCCTCGTCTATCTCTATAGTCATTGTAGGATTTGGAGCTGACACGTTCTACACTGTATGTTTTCCCTTAGGAAGCCCTAGGAACATGAACTCATTCTCCACATACTTGTTATTTTCCAACTTAGGCTTAAGCTGAAGGTATACTAGCATAGCTCCACTGTCCCCAATAGCCAAGCTTATTGGCTTCATACTTATGACATCTGAAATGAGCCTCTCAATGTAGGCAGTCGACCTAGATACACATATGTATTCCTGAGGATGTGGTAGTCACATTCTACCTTGTCTGCATTTCAACTTCAATTTTAACTTCATCTTCTACCTTCTTCTTTCCTTTCGTGTAATTTGCAGGTGCTTTCTTTAGTGCCATCATAAAAATCCCACCTTTTTTGTCTCAGAACGAGAAAAATCAAACCTTAGCTCGAATATATGTGCCCTAGCTTGAAACCACATGCCCTAGATCCTTCTCAATGCTTCTGATTTTCTCAAAAACTTCACCAATGGGGACACAAGCCTCTTCCACACAATATTATACTCTCCACGTTTGGTTTCAAAACTCTCTCGCACCTCAACATGATTCACTTGGCTCTACGCACTTTGCTCGCACAAATACTATTGATCGCAAAGGTAAAAATGAACCTGTGTCATGTCCTTATATAGATTTTCAAAATTTAGTACATTTATTTCTCCTTCACCTACCAATAATCCTCTCATTAAATGACCATTTTCACAATCTCCATATGGTACATCTTCGCACCCTAGCTATAACCTTCTAGCGCATCTTCTTACCTTCTGGCTATAGACTTCTCTTTAGCGTACTTCCATGCACCCGAGTACCTCACCACTACACCTTCCCCTGGTAGTCTCCACAGTCATTTCTTACCTTGTGTTATATTTTTCCTCATTTATCTTCATCTATGGTCATATTTTTAGAGAAATATTCTTTCTAACAGCTCCTTTCCACACTTAACTAGCACTGTAATAGTTTTGTTCTCATGTGTACCCAATTGTGAATAACCACCCCACACCAATGGTATGTGTAGTCCTCTATGCATAAAAATACTTCAAATGGTAATTATCTTCCAATGCGTAAACATGCTTATTACAAAAACACCAAACTAAATTAACAAAGCATAGCAATGAAGAAGGAAATACATTAAGGAAATACATAAATGAAAACCTATTCTAAATGACAATACTACCTTATTACAAACACCAAGAAGACTTATTTATAGTAGGGCTTCACCTACTCCCGTTGAAGTAACTAGGTAACCATATTCCATCAAGCATCTCTAACTAGAAAGTGCCTAATTCAAGTATATGAGTGATAACATACGGTCCCAACCAATGCACTTTAAGCTTGCCTGGATGGTGCAGAAACTTAGAATCATAAAGAAGCACCATCTGTCCCATCTTAATATTGTTTCCATGATGTTCTTGTCAAGCCATTCCTTCTTCTTGGCCTTGCTCTAATTTTGACTCCAACGTGCTATGGTGCGCCTCTCATCTAATTGTATCAATTTATCAATTCTTTCTTCCAATGCTTGCTCATCGGCTAGACCTCTAACGCACACAATACACAAAGAAGGTAACATGAATTCCATAAGAAGAACTGCTTCTGTGCTAAACACTAACTAAAAGGGTGTGGCCTTGTTCAACCTCTTGTATGTTGTTCTATATGCCCAAAGCACGCATGTAAACTTTATTATCCAAATCTTTCCTTCCAACATCATAAATTTTTGTCAATGTCTAACTCAAAATCTTGTTGAAGACCTTAGCAGTCCCATTTTCCGAAGATGATAGGGTGTAGTCTTATGGGTGCTGTGATAATAAATTCATCCAATATTATCCTAATTGTCTCATTCAAAAATGTGTACCCCTATCACTTATCAAGCTTAGTGGGCATCCATACCTTGTAAGAACATTTTCCCATAAGAATCTGGTTGTTGTAGCTGTTGTACAATCCTTAGTAGGTACTACTTCTACCCACCTTGTAAGATAATCTGTAAGTGATGATGTAGCATGATCCAGTTCTACGTGTGGCTAGAGAAATAGGACCCACAAAGTCTATAGCCCATTTCTCAAACGTCTCTGCACTAGGAATAGGTCTTAAAGGCATTTCATCTCTTTGCCCAGGTTTACCAAGACATTGACAATGATCACATGCCTTACAATATGCTTTAAAATCTTTGTATAGGGTCTCCCACCATAATCTAGCAAGTAGAATCTTACGCGTAGTGGTGTCACCTGCATAGTGCCCACCTACAATACCACCATGAGCCTCTTCCATGATATCTGTGTGCTCGTGCTCTAGTACACACCGACACACAGTAATTCATCTTGGCCTAAATTTTATAGGTCACATCAACATAAAAGGTGTCGCACAAATTGCAAGTTGTTTCTTCTCTAAGGCTTTCATTCCTTCTAGTGTCATACCTATACATAAAAATATAGTAATATCCTCCAATTCCAAAGGTGCGTGTTGTAACTTGTACAACTGTGCATCTGGAATTGTATCTTCAATTATATGCGTGTCCTCCCCTGACTAAATTCTTGATAAATGGTCTGGGATAGAATTACTTTTACCTCGGGTTTTACCATGAGCACCCATCGACATATACGCCCTTATAAAACGGGATTGTTTACCAAGTATTTCAATGCCATGTGATCGGTATAAAATACAAATGGTGTTGCTTTGTCTGAATTTATGTAGTGTGTAGATCATTGACAAGGCTTCATGCTTAGTAGTGGTATAATTCTGCTCTGTAGGAGTCAACTTTCTAGTAGCAAAACATATACGATGATCTATAATACCTTCTCCATGCTAAGCTAACACCGTGGAAATGGACATGCTGAGGCATCCACATGTACATGAAACAATTGGGTCTATGAGGAAAACACGGAATAGGCATTGTAATAAGTCTTTCCTTCAATGCCTCAAATGTGCACTACTATGGTTCTCCCCAATGAATGTCCCTTTTCCTTTTAGTAACTCTTCCAAGGGTGCAAAAATCTTAGCATATCCTTTGATAAATTTTCTATAATACCCAGTGTGACCCAAGAATCTGCGCACCTCACTCTGACTGGTAGGATCTTCCAGGCCTACAATAACTGCAACCTTAGTTGGATCCACTAACAAACCTTCCTTGCAAATGATGTTCCCTAACAAAGTTCCAAAAGGTGTAGAAAACACACACTTCTTAATGTTTAAAGAGATGTTTAATTTTCTGCATCTTTCAAACATCAAGCACAAATTGTCATAGTGATCCTTAAAAATTCCATATACTTGTCCAATCATCCAAGTAAACCTATAAGAAGTTGTGAATAAAATCCTGGAATGCTTGCACAACTATGCATGAAAAATACAGAAGGCGTGTTTTTAGACCAAAGGGCATCATAGTATATGCAAAACTTCACCATTCAGTGGTGAAGGTTGTTTTCTATTGATCTTCCTATGCAATATTGACCTAATGATACCTAGAGAATCCATCTGTAAAAGAATAGATTTTGTTCCCTACCATGCCTTCTAATATCTGCTCTATGAAAGGTGTAGGAAAGGGATCAATCACACATACAAAATTTAGTTCCCTATAATCCACACAAATATTAATCTGACCATCTTTCTTTATACTGATGACCATGGGGATAACCCACTCTGATTATTCTAGGGGCTTGATGATGCCAGATTTCAACATTTTATCAATTTCTTCCTTAACTTTTACGTGCAGGTTAGGGTTCATTCTGTAGGGTCTTTTCCTGACCATGAGTGCACCTTCCTTAAGCTTAATATTCATCTCTCCTAATGATTCATGCACTCATTTTAATTCATGGTAGCCCCTAGGAAATAAGTCATGCAAATCATGTAGTAACTCAATGGTTTTGCCACTTTAGAGTCAGACCAATAATCCCCAATTATTTCCTCATTAGGTTCAGCATCCATATACCAATATTTGATTTTTTATCTTCATGGGTTTATGATAGGCATGCGCGTTCTTATCCGCATTGTCTACCACTTCATGCATACCCATTGAATGATCTATATCCAAATCTTCTACTTCCTCATCATCCACTATGTACACCATCTTTCCTTTTTCTTTCTCTAAGCGCGCTTATGTAGTGTAGCATCTCGCCTCTTCTTCTTTATCAAAGCACGCTCATGAGTCATTCTCACAAAATAATTATGGAATGATTTCTTCCACCTTTTCACCTTGTCTCCCATATTTAAGCCCTTTGTAACTATTAACCATTTAACCTACCTTGAAGAAAATATGTCAGACAATATTTTTAGAAATCCTTTGTACAATGAATTTCTCCAAGGCCCAAAATCTGAAATTTTCAATCTTCGGACTTCAGATATTTTCATCTTTCCAGTTTTATTGCTCAGATTTGGGATTTCTCTTTTAGCTCTCCGAAGTCCGAAACCCCAAAGTCTGAAATTTTGGACTTTTGGGTTTTCGGGTTTTGGAATTTTGGCCCCTTTTTATTTAAATACCTCTCGGACTTTTGAAGTTTGAAAGTTTGAAAGTCTGAATTTTCGACTTTCGGTGTTTGAAATTCTCCAAGTCATTTTTAGGATTTTTAGATTAAAACTTCAAGTCTGAAATTCCAAATTTTTAGACTTTTGGAATTTTCCATTCCCAATTCGCTTTTTTCATCTCCCAATCTCCAAAGTCCGAAACCCCAAAATTCCAAATTTTCGGCGTTCGGGTTTCAAACTTTCAAAGGCCGGTCTGCAATTAATTTTTCACCTACCTCTGTATGGATCAGATTTCTATCATTAATATTGGGTTTTCTATTTAAACTTGGTTTTTTACTCGTCATTTTTACCTGACAAATTTTCTCTGACATTCCATTTCTTGTACTTTACAACATCTTTTTCAAGGTATGGTAATTGGCTTCTTTTATTTTTGGTTTAAGATACTTTACAAAATCTTTTTCAAGGTATGGTAATTGTTTTTTTGGTTTAAGATCCTTTTCTTTGTTTTCTCCTTGGCCTTCCTCTGTGTATTTTTCAATGTCACTCCTTTTGTTCACCATGTTTTGCATTTTGAGTTTTCTTCAGGTACTCAAAGTTGTTCAAAGGATCCTCTTAGGCCTCCCATACTTCTTCTCGTTTCTCATTTTCTATATTTTGCATGAGTTAACATTGTTCGATAGGGTCCTTTTCCTTGTTTGGAGAGGCTTGTTTGGAAAGACTTGTTTGGAATAATTCCTTCAAGGAGTTTGTTTTAGAAATATATTTTCAGGGAAACTTGTTCGAGAGAAAGGTTTCGGAAAAAAATTTCAGAAAAATTATTTCAGATATTTCCTTTGGAACTTTTGGTTTTGGAGATAAAGGTTTCAGGAAAAATTGTTCGGGTTTTCGGAACTTTTGACTTTGGAGAAACTCTTTCGGAAACTTCTTTTTCAGAAATTTCTTTTGGAAATATTATTGAAAAATTCTTTCAGAGATTTCCATCAGAGCTTTTGGTTTTGGAGAAAGTTTTCAAAGACTTTTGGTTTAAGAGAAACTTTTTCGGAGAAAGTTTTGGAGATTTCAGTTGGGAAACTTTTCGTTGTTTCCTTTCGGAACTTTTCAATTCAGAATTTTGGAAGTTTTTCTTTCAGGTTTTCAAAATTTCTACAACTTTAGCTTCCGAAATACAGGGCTTGATGTCTTCTTCCACTTCAAAGGGAAAGGAGAAGATGAAGTACTCATTTCTTGGAGTTTCTCCTCACTCCTTCCTATCCTCCGACTTAGGGAGTATTGGGGACACTGATCTAGGACAAATTGATTTTCCATATTTCTAGGAAAGATTAAAGGCTCCAAACAAGAAACCATGGATGCAAGCCATCTATGACAGTGGGCTTGCCCTTGTCGTCGGTTTTCCCACATCCATGCATTTCCTGAATTTGTTTTAGCTGCAGTAGCCCACTTTGAAAAATACTCCATGTTAGTCAAAGATAGTGATGATAAGGTGGTAATCCGTTTGGACCCAGAATTCTTTGAAGATTTTCTTAAACTTCTTGACGTTTAAGATTATGCCACAATTTCACTAGAGATAGCATAGTGGAACATTAGGACAAGAAAGAGGAAGTATGCTCAAGGATCATGATGAAAAATTATCTGGCCAAGAACTTTGCCAAACTACCCAAAACTATGCATCGGTCATATTTTATTCAGGAGGTCAATGATCTCATTGTGTTGTTAAGCAAAGTTTCAGGTCTTCCTTCTACAAAGAAATTCCGGAATGGATGTTTTTGTACATCACGACCATCAAGAAGAATGATGAATTTATCTGGTGGGGGGAGCATATTAGTAGCTCCATTTTCTATCAATTGGGTAGAGTGTCAGATACAAAGACTTTCTACATGACATCCTTCCTAGTGTATATGGCTGCTGCTATGGGATATTTTGCTAGTTTGAATACTAGGGGTGTTCACAACACCTCCCAAATATATGAATTTTATCCCTAACTCACTTTGGACAAGGGAAGTAGACATTTCTGTAGAGTCAACGACACTTTTTTTTATGTCATCCTCTATCGTTTTGACAAAGAACTATATAATCGAAGGATTTCTGATGAGGCTTTCTAAGAAGTGTGAGAATGGGGAGCAATCTACTTTTAGTTTCCTACATTCACCTACATCCAAGTTCCAGGTTTCATAGGTGCCCCAAGTAAATTGACAAGGAGTCCCATTGACAAATGGATTCTATTGGAATTATTTTGGAAGTTTGGATTATCATTAAATCCAAAAAACATCACAAATTAGGAATGCATTTCCCTATTTCAATTGGCAGGTACTCTTGCCCAAATATTCACAAGGAAAAAATGTTGATGCAGAAATGGCCGAGGTAACCTGTGACTTTTCGTCCATGGGTGATTTTGATTATTGGGGGTAATTTTTGGGGAAATCATCATCAAGTGCCCATGTGCCCCAATTGGAAGATATATGGATTCATTTTCAAGACGAATACATCATTCGAAAAAGAGATTATGAAAGAATGACCCTTGATGAGGTTTAGCAATTTGGTTTGGCTGATGTGCCCAAGGACATGCAAGACAGTGATGAGGTTTTGGATTCATCATACAAGAATGATAATGTTGTCAATCAACCGCTATCATGGATTGATTGGTATGTGGAAGAGTGTAGCAATACAAAGGAGAGGGCGGGACCCATTTTAAAAATGACTTTCAGTTGGTTGGCCACTTTGGGAATATCACCCAAAGGGGAAAATCAACCTACAAATACAGGAGCTACACCAACAATAAGCCAACCAACACCTACTAAGGGGAAAAGGTCAACTCAAAAGGCTCCTACAATCCCAAAGAAGATTTCATTTGTTTTTGGTGGCTCATCTCTCTCCAAGGCTTCTACTCCCAAGATCACATCTCCTGCAATGCCTGTGACAGAAGTGGTTGAAGTCAGTGACTCTCCTAGTATCGTCCAAGATCCATCACACCTTCTTCTTCCTCCATTATCACTTCCAATATCAGTTCCTTCCATTTCCACAATCATTTCTTCCTTCCCATCCCCTTCTATGGCCCAAGTATTCTCATCACTTCCAATTCTATCGGTTGGGAAAATATTGGGTCACCCATTTCCTCCTCACTTCCTTTAACACTTCCATTTTCTTCAATCACAACCCCTAGCATTGTTCTATCAATTCCTATGGCTGTTCCTACATCCACGCCTTCCATCATTGCTACCTCTTCTCAGATACCAATTGGTATTTCTAGTGATCTTGCTTTAACCAATGTTTCGGGTGTTGAATCTACCTGTCTCATCTTCATCACCTTGTATAGCCATACAGAATGGTTGTTTAGGCAAACTCCCAATAAAAATAAGAAGGTTCCTCTAGGATATGTCATAGATCTCAACATATTAGAGCATATGCCCAAGATACAGGCCAAGAGACTGAGAACTATGTTAATTCTAATGGTTAACCCATCTGGAGAACATGTGATAGAGGTTGCCACCCCTATCGAGGGAAAACTAAAGAAACTATTACAATCATGCGGATTACTAGATTTCAAAATTCTCATTGGGAAGGCTACTCATGAAGGAGCCAAGAAATATGTGCACACTTCTCTTAGGGACCTTTTGGAGAAATATGACAAAGATAAGGCCACCAAGAATGAGCTCAAAGCCAAGGTCGAGTAGCTCACTACACTGCTACGCAAAGCAACCCAACCCACTCCATGCACTAAAGTCTCAACTACTACAACTATGATAATTTCATCTATAATCGATGATATTTCTTATCACGAGCTTGAGAATCTAGGCTAGAAAGGGAGATTAATGAGTGGATGGATGGAGAGAATTCTATAGGAAGCCAATCCTTTAATCAAGGAAGAGTTGAGCTATCTAATGATCTGCAGGTTACAAAAACCACCATTTTCAAGATGGATGAGGCCTTCTTTGAAGATAATAATAATCTAAATTTAAATCAGCAACATAGAGTGATGTTAGAGAAGAGGATCCCGACTTGCTTCTTCATGAAGAGGTGATCGACGATGTCTCTAAATTATGTGAATATCAAAAGGCCATGGAATTCTCGGTGTTAGGTATTACAAATCTGATTAAGAAATTAGAGGATAAATGAGTGGAGATCATAGATGACCTAAATGACATCTCGTGAGGAATTTGATATCGCCAATTGTAAATTCTTTAATGAAAATATTGATGCTCTTCTTGAGGATTAGATTAAGGGAAATTTAAAATATTTGGCAAAGTGTGACGATTAGGTCACCAAGACTTTCGATAGTGACTCCATTAATCGATTAGTATTATGTCAAAATTTCATAGGGATACTAAGGAAAGTTGCGAATAAACTTTGAAGATTTCCAGCTAGGATCACAAAAGATATTGAGACAAAGAGATGTTGTGAATCACTATGCATGTGGGCTTGGAGATGAAGAAATTCAGGGGATTATCAAGTGCTTCATTGAGTACAAACACCGAATGGTCATGGTGGGAAGGACAACATAAAATTGCAGGTGAGGGAGGTGTAGTGAACCAGGCCAAAGTTGCAAGGTTTATTGAGTCAAACCCTTGCAACAAATCTTCTATTTTCATGGGAGCATGTTCCTTACTATTAATGACATTTCTATTTTTAGTTAAATGTTTTGAAGGGCCCAATTGTAATGGCTCAACCTAAGAACTTATAAATAGTTGATGCCTCCAGTTAGATATATAGATTTTTTTAGATGGGTTGCTCTTCAAGCTTGGAAGAGTGCTTCAGAGATTCTAAGATACCTTTTAATTATATTCAGAGTTACACCTTGTTGTTGAATATCTGATTTATTATGTTGAATGGTTAATTAGTGTTTACTTTGTGAATTTACAATTCCTTAGTGAGAGTGATTATCTTACCTTTATTTCAAGTTATCTATTTCATGTTGTGAAGGAATAATATTACTATCTTTTATGTCAGTTGTGAAAACCTTATTTTCCTTCTGCATTAATTTTATGTCATTATTATCCCTAGTTGCAGAGATAGATGTGTGATATATGCATGTGTGGTTTCCTCATGATAAATTAATTGTGTGTTGAATCTGATTTGATCTACCCTTATGTACACTCGAGTTTAACAAAGGAACGTCCCTAGTTTGTGGTATTTTGTACCCTTTCTAGTTGCGATAGGTGAAGGTGGTCAATGATGTAAACATCACTCCCACATTAACCCTTCCAGATGTTGAACATCCCTTAATTTGGTGCATCACCACTTCTAGTATAGGTTTTATTTCCTTGCAAATATCTTTCCCTAATCTCATGAAATGTTAGCATAGGTCTAGATAGCCATTTTTCCTGCATTAGAAGTAGTTTTGTGTTTAGTTTAGGAAGAGGAAGCCGGCCTTGTTCAAAGGTTCACCTCAAGCCCAATTCCCTACAGTTTGAGAGGTGACCCCATGTGTCCCAATCACACTGAACATCTTGTTCACATTCTGGCCATTCGAAGGGTACAGTGATTTGGTGACAACAGTAACCCTTAATGCCTCTTCCACCAAAGGTTTAGTAGAGAAGTAGTCAAAATTATGGACCATTCCTGCAATCGAATCCTACCAATTTCTAGTCTCTCTATGTTGCTCCACATATACATACCAAGTGTGTGTAGCCTTGTAAAGTGGAATAAAGTTTGTGCACCCAAAGCAAAGGTGGAAAAGATTCATGCCCCTATGTCTAGAGCCTCTCACACTACTGAAAATGGTGCTGAAAATGTTGATTACAATGATATGTGCAAATTTGAGTAGGTGCATTACTCCTGGAAAATAGAGTTGTTAGAGAAATTTTGAATTCATTCCATTCTACAAGAGTATCCCTGTGAACCACCCATCAGCGCGTTGTCATCTTGCGCAGGGTATATGCTAACATATTTATTCTTTCAAATTGGTTTGTCCATTGTTCCTTCTCTAGTGTACTGAGGTAAAAAAACTATTACCTATCCTCCTAATGCAACAAGGTGTGCTTCTCCATGAAAATGTGCTCCTTACTTCACACCCAACCATCTCATAAGTGTCATGAGACCAATTGTAAAAGTGATACTTTTGGTATCACTAATAGACTATTCATCTTCCCACCAGAGGATTCCTTCCTTAGATGGATCGAGTACTTCTAGGTCCTGAATGGCTTGTGTATAATTCTTGTGAAGATCTTCCTCACTTAAAGGCTCAACATAAGGTGCATATTTCCCATATGTTAAAGGTATAATGACCCTTTCCTCTATGTTCTCAAAACTTATATATCCCTTGTTGAACCATAGATCATCATTATTTACGTAGCACCAAGGGCACCCAAGCAGATATGGGAAACAGTTTGCTTCTACAAGTGCTAAAACCTCAAAGTCCCCATCAAACTTGGCCCTTGTATAAAAATAGATGCATATTTGAAAATCTGATGGGAGTGGCCTTAGTTTGATTAGCCATAAATAGTATATTAGAAGATGTCTGCAATGGAGGTCTCCCCATCTGTACCCATGCATCTAAAGTAAGCACATTTACCTCTACACCTATGTCAATCAATATATTACTCAAGATCCATCCATCCACAACAACATTCAGAGTGATCTCCTTGTCGTAATCTAAGCTATGAGGGGGAAGATTTGCATGCAGGATCTGACATCCATTCTCAATATTCATGCACAGAGTGTTTCCCTTTAGCTAACTCCCTAGTAATGGAATGATATTTTCCTAGTGCAACATTTTGCATACCTCCTTCAAGTCATCAATATCCGAATGGACCGTCTCTGTTGCCTTCTTTTGTTCCATCTTTCATGATTGCTCCTTTAAACATTGTATTTCCCCCTAAAGGTTTCTGAGTACCTCCATGGTCTCCTGATAAACCTCCTTTTGGTGTGTAGGATTTGGATACCTTGCATGCAAAATGTCCTCCTTAGTGATGGTAGGCTTCTACTGTAATGCTTCTCTAGCGTGTGCAGCTTCAGTGCATGTAGTAATCTTCACAAGTAATACCTCAAGTTCCAGTGCCAACTTTGGCATCCATTTATTTTCCATAGTGCATTGTATTCTAACCATCCATGTGCCCTTGTTTTCTTGTTTATGTTTCTTGTTAAGATGCTCATATAGGTCCGGTCATTCCTCATAGCTATGAATCTTCCCACAAAAATAAAAAGAAATATTGTAAGGTTATTTTTGTGCTCGTAGTGGTCAGGAGATCCACATGTAAAGCACATTCCATGAGGAAACTCACCTCATCCACCACCATGGCCTTGACCCTCGAATCCACCACGGTATCCTTAACCTCTGTCATTTCCTCCTTCATAGTGCCCCTCATTCTGATCATAGCACATTTTATTGTGATCTTGGTCCTAGTGCTCACCTTTACCCTTAGAGTTATCTGATACTCCTTTCTATCGCACACTAATATCTATAGCATCATGGATCTGACCAATCAACCTGTAGTATTCTATATCATGAGTCGTGGACCAGAAAATTTTACAATAGCAGATACATTCTTCCTTATCACGTGTTGTAATAATGGGCAGTGGTTGACATCATGGTTTAGATGACATATCTCACAATCTAGAAATAATGAACGCACTAACTGCGGGGACAACTATCCTTGGTGTGCCCTTCCACTTCACATTTTATACACCAAACCCCAATATGCGTCTCATGTGCCAAATTCGCCAACAGCTTTCTCCAACTTTTTTTCCATAGTTGCAATCTATACTTCCAGGAATGGGCTGACTTTGGTTTCGTACTTCCAACTTCCTCGCATTTAAAGTTGCTTCATGTTCTTTAGGTGGATCAAGATATGTCTTATGTGACAACACCCTTCTAAAAGGTGTGATCAATCCTCCCACAAACCATCAGGCATGTTGATTTGCATGAATATCATAAGAAAGAAAAGATAAAAGTGTTTTGAAATGGGCATCATACTCCCTGGACACTCTCAGTAGTGCCCTACTTAATATCCTTGAGTGCGCTTATACTCTTCTACTCAAATTTAGGGATATATAACTCTTTAAGGAAAGCATATTTTAATGTTACATAATCTACACTTTGATCAGTCAAACTTCATGTACCAATTATGTGTGTTTTTCCTTGTAATGTAGTTGAAAATTGACTTGCCTTACGCAGAAGTTGTGATCCCTTTTGCATGCCACATTATATCACACATATGCACATATTCAGCAGAATCTTCTATGCCCCTATACTCTGGAAGACAGAGAGACATCTCCATGTAAATATTTTTGGGTTAGTACGGACCCTGCCTACCTAATCCATAACCTCATGTGCTACCTTTGCCTCCGTAACCACCAGATCCTCCAAAACTAGAGCCACCTATACCCCCTGATCCTCCACTTGTAGCCAGAAGAAGACCAAAAGATGTACTTCCTTATGTCCCAACAGTAGTACTAAAATGAACTCCTATGGTCTGTGTGGTGGTAATAATCCTAGAAGTGAGTCCAAAATTTTGCGTGCTCAAATTCTATGTTGATGATGTGCCTGAAAAGCTACCTTCAAACAATGAAAAGATGTTTTCCCTTCCATAGATGTACTTGCTATGTGACTTACTCATGCATCCCTAGTACCCAAATTAGCTTGCTAAATATTGGATGTACTAGATAATGGAAAACCAAATGTAAGGGCTAGGTTACAAGCTAGATACATATGTGCGCCCATGCCCCAAGTCATCTCTGCTAGTGCGCTTGTGTTTGAGGCCAAGGGGGTTCCCTGTCATGTTTTCCCAAATGGGGATTTCTAGATGCTCTAGCTTAGTGCCTTCTATGTGAGCTCTAAATCCTTCATGATTCATCTCTATCCTCAATGCCATCTTCTCTACAATTCACTTTCGCCCACCTCATTGTACTTAATCCGCCTTTTTCTCTCTACATTTCGCCACTAGGTCCACCATCTTTCACCAAACCTCGTCTCCGCCCTTGCGTATAATGGGGTTTAGCTAGCCATTGGTTTTTCTTCCAAGTTCAAGGTCACCATCAATATATTGATCACCATTGGAATGCCTTACAAGTAATTTCCCTAGGATAACGTAAAGATTGGGACGCAACTACCTCCAAGAAAGAATAAGTTAAAATTGAGTACTCTAGAATATAGTTGTTCAAAACACCACGGAACCAAGTATCCAAAACACATGTCCAAATCAAATCAGCATCATATATGGCCTGAAATTCTTCCCGTGTCTACAGAAAAGTGTGTGATACCTCCAATTCTATTTAGACGCATAAGCAACCAGCCAGCCAACAGACAATTATCTGGGAAGATAAAAAGAATCTCTCATACAAACATTCATACAGATTATTTTCCACCCACGCACATGTTTCAAACTTAGATCCAAAGTGTTGAAAATCTATGCGTACTATTCTTCTAGATCTTTTATCCACTCCTCAACACTTGCTAGGGTCAATCGATACATCTTCATCATGAACCATCCTAAAAACAATCGAAAAGAGGTACCGTAAATGGAACCAATGATGCGCAGCCTAGATCCACCATGAACAACACAGACGCATTGGTACATCACTCGGCTTGAGCTGAGCACTCACCCAAAGCACGCAAAGGTACCAGGACCTCGTTAGAGTTTTTGAGTAGGATGTTAACGTGTTGAAGATAAAGCATACATCCAAAACCCTAACTAACCATAAACATTCCATAGAGCATATTCCAAATCTAGATCTTAAAGAATCATGAATTAAACAATAATCATAATGAAATCAACCATACAAGGACCAATTACAGTCATTTTTACACCTTTATCCACCCAATATACTTCATTATATTAAACACAGTAAATACAAAAGCTTCTTACATCATATAACATTACCATAAGTTTATGCGCGTAACAGATCCGGTAACATAACTCTATAATAACTCATACATAATGTCTCTAGTGTGTCTCTCTACAGACTAATACATACTTACAGTGGTGGGAAATTTTTCGTTTCACCACTTATGCACTTCCCAAAATAGGTCACATGCTAAAAATAACCATGCACCTTTACAATAATATGCACACATGCAAGTGCGCTAATAATAGATCTCCTACAGTTAACTGGCAGTAGTAATCCTATTATTATCCCAAACTCATGCATGGCACTTAGTAGACACTCATCCTCAAAATATCATTTACATGTTGCACAAGTCTCCATCTCGTTGTGTGTGTTGTGCACGCTCTCGCTAAAAATCACCCGTAACCATGAAAATGGATGTCCTGAATCGCCTTATGTTGGCACATGTTTCCTTTCCTATCCTTCCACACCTTTAAACATGACTTCTTCCCACATGTGAATCTTCCGTGTGCCCTCTCCTTAGTGTCAAAATTTATCTCGCTCAACATCCATGGATGTTCTTTATCTACTCTCCTTATACAATCCCTACCTCTATGTCCAAAGACATGATATGTGATGAGTTGTGTTTATTTCCTTTATAAACAACTCATCTTTTAGATTTTTATCAATCCATTGTAGTTATGTCCATGTATTTTCCAAGTACACTGTTGAACATTATTATTACAACCTTGAACTTGTAGCATAATTACTAATTAATATAGTTCTATGTAGTCTTCTTTATCTTGTGGTATTTGTGTGCATTTATTCTTATCATCTCAATAAATTATTTGACTGATGATATTGGTAATGTCACTCTCAGTTGTAAGAAATTTTTCATATGCAACAACTCGTATACAACAAAGGATCCGTCCGGAGTAACTCATCCACAGCCAAAGAACCTGTTTGCAACAACTCATCCATAGCCAAAGGAGATCATATACAACAAGGATCTCGTGTTGCAAATATCTTTTGGAAATCATGAAGAACTGAACTAAATTTTGTATGTGCCTTTTTTAGTCACAAAATCATGCACTTTAGACACTATTTAGTATTGGTCTCATACTACTATTTAGAAGGTTTTTGAGTGAAGAAATTACTAATTAACCCCCATCTTTGGCCATCTTATTTTATTTTCTTTCATCATTCCTAACCTCTTACACCCACATGCCTAGTTAGCTTTTGTCATTTCACATTATTTTAGCCTTGATTGGGGTGCCCATGGGTGCCCTGGTCCCACCAAGGATCCCAATCCTTTTCAAACTTTCCCACCACTTTTTGGGAACTTTCTAGCTATTTCAACTTCTTATCTTTTTGGTGGTCAGTCATTTCGGGGTTAATTATAAAATTAGATCAAGAGAACCCTATAAATATAAAGTTATGAGACCATAATGAGGGACCAAGCACTAGTCACTACTATCATCCACCTAGATTTGCATCCATTTAGAGATCATTTTCATCCATTAGCTCCATCACAAGGACAAGGTTGGTTCATTTGCATCACACAAACATAAGGGGAGGGATTATATTCTATTACATGTACAATTCTACTACACTCTACATCTATTTATTGCTCACTACTTCACAAAGTGTGACTAACACAAGAGCACCTAGGGCACATGATGCAAAAACACACCAGAACTACATTTGGGTATAAAATTTAGTGCAACACTCAGTTAATAAGCCCATTGTTGTGGCAAATGAGGTCATTCGACCCATTCATTTGCATTCTTATTTTTAAATATTTTTATACTTACTTTTGTATATTACAAGTCTTCAATTTATCTTGGATTATCAGTGACATATGGCGTGGTGCGGTGAATCTGATGTAATACATAGTGAGGGTTTTGGACCACTTGTCAAACATGTGAAACTAAGTTCCAGACCTTTTACACAAACCGGGGTGCCCATTCTATAGACTAGAGTGCCCACATGCACCAAATCCTTCTCTAGGCGCCCCAATCCAAAGAATTAGCCCAGATCCATCCATTTTGAGGATTCTACACATTCGTTTCTACTTCTAGATTATTCTATTCATCTTACGACACAATTCAGATCTACCTCTAAATTAGTTAAGTCTTTTCCTTGTTCTTCTTGCATATTAGGTTTCTACTTTCATTAGATTAGTTGTCTTGGGTCACTTCCATATTTATTTACTACATTTATTTATTGTATTTACATGTCATTCTAGATTATATTAACTATAATATATCCCACATATATTCAAATTTTAGTTAATCATTTTGTTGAACTTGACTTTCTCATTCATGCTTCTAGAACTCCATTCATACCTAGGGTTTATTCTCCTTTTGCCATGGCTCACTCTCATATTGATTTTACTAAAGAACATCTTAAGGCCATTAATGATCATATTGTTGAGCACCCTCAAGATCTAGACTTAATTTTACATGTGGCTTGTGAGGAAGCTACTAATTTGGTGGAACTCAATGCTTCTACGGCTATACCAACCTCTATTCGCTCAACCGCTCACTTCCACTATTCCAACAATCTCTATTGTTCATGTTTTAGTTACTACTCCTACTAATCATTTTATGCCGCCCTTATTTTCTCATATACGATAGGTTTCATCCATTGGAAATAAAGACTTAACTTCTCTTTATCATGACCTTCAAGCTCAAATTCATAAGCTGCAATAGGCCACTTCGCATGCATCAATGTCTTTGGATTCTACTTTGATGTTACATACTCCATCCACACCGCCATCTCTACTTAACATCTTCCTCCTAGATTTGTCACCCTTAAGCTTCCCATTTTCAATGGAGATGGTGACTCATAGGAATATCTTAGAGAATTTCATGTTGTTTGTCTTGATTTAATTGATGATCATATTATTTTAGCTAAACTCTTTCCTTGTATTCTTCATGATTATGTGATGCATTGGTTTTACGACCTACCTATTCACTCGGTAACTTCATTCATGCATCTAGCTGATGTTTTTCTTACTCATTTCTCCATCAATATTGGCTCTAAGATATCTTATTCTCAACTAGCTCAACTTAAACATGGATTAAATAAACAACTTTTCAACTACATTTTGAGGTATAAGAACAATCTAGCTAAGATGAAAATGTGCTTACAAAATCTGAGCTTCATGACTTGTTCATTCAGATTATTTTACCACCTCTCCAAGAGAGTGTTCTATTTAAAACCTCTCCTTCATTTGATTAGATTTTCCATACACTTAAGCTTCATGAGAAAAACTCCTATCCATATGGAAGCTTAATTATCAAGAGCAGCTTCATCCTCCACTCATTTTCTCGAGAAAGATGTCATTCAAACCATCACCACTAAGCCAACCAATGCTAAAATATTTTTCCACGTAGTCACTCCTATTAAATAGGTTCAATCACAACCACCCCGGTGCACGTTTAATAAATTTCTAATGGCTCTACATCTCATATTAAAAACTTCTTGAGAGTAATCTTATTACCCTTCCCCACCGCTCGAGTTAGACCCATCATGACTAAAATGTAGGAACAAAAATGAGAACTTCCATTGTGATTATCATCGATGCGACATTGTATGTGCCCCTAATGAGGGGGCATCATTTGGGGTTTTATATAATACATAATGCATTTACACCCATTCGGCTTTAGTGCACTTTTCGCCTTGGCATTTTGGGTTACATACAACGAGTATGTTTAGACTAGTCTACAAACCCCGTACACAATGATTTTACAAGACATGTTTTTCCTTAGATTTCGGGAAGCATTTAAAGGTTGGAGGATATAGCAGAATTCATCCCAATAATTTTTCGTCAATGGCATAAAATCATCCAAAAAAATTAGGATGTACAGAGATCTCTTCACAACATTCAAGAAACCGTTAAAGGTTAGAGAATAACATATCTTTCTCCCTATACTTCGTCGGCCTATGGCACTAGATCACCAAAACCTCGAAGTATAGGATATCCTTTCACACTCTCTCTTTCTTGATATGGATCATGTGGACATGTTCCATTTACGTTTTTCATTTGCGCATTTTATATTTACACACATATACATGTGTCTTTTACATTGTGTTTTTACACATACATACATATATATTTGACTACTTGATCATTTTCTCCTTGCACATCCAACCGTATGAGAAACAATCAGTCAAATGGGGGAAAAAACAACATCAACAATAACACTTCACAATAGCACACACAATACTAACCATGTAGGTACATTGCACACATCAACAACTACACACATGCTTCGTCGTAGGTTCATTTTCATCAGTTTTTTGCACTTTTTCATCTTTATTTTCCACACTCCATTATATTTTTTTCATTCCATGCTTTATCTAGTCCTTCGATGCATTTTATACTACAATATTCATGGAAATCAGATACTCATCTCTATCCCCTTTATGTTACCAATATTTCCACTCACCAACATAATGTGGGGGCAAAATATAGTCACAAAATCATGCACTTTAGAAACTATTTAGTCCTTGGTCTCATACTAATATTTAGAAGGTTTTTGAGTGAAGAAAGTACTAATTAACCCTCATTTTTGGCCATCTTATTTTATTTTCATTCGTTCTTCATGACCTCTTACACCCACATGCCCAATCATCTTTTTTTAGTTTACATCATTTTAGCCTTAATTGGGGCACCTAGGCTAGTACCAAGGCACCCATGGGTGTTGTGGTCCCACCAGAGGAGCCTTGATCCTTTTTAACTTTCTCACCACTTTTTGGATACTTTATAGCCATTTTATCTTCTTATCTTTTTGTTGGTCGGCCATTTCAAGGTTAATTATGAAATTAGATCAAGATAACCATATAAATAAAAAGTTATGAGACCATAATGAGGGACCAAGCACTAGTCACTACTATCATCCACCTAGAGTTGCATCCATTAGCTCCATCATAAGGACAAGGTTGGTTCATCTGCATCACACAAGCATAGGGGAGGGATTCTATTCTATTCCATGCACCATTCTACTACATTCTACATCTAGTTATTGCTCGCTACTTCACAAAGTGTGACTGGAACAAGAGCACCTAGGGCACATGATGCACACACACACACACACACACACACACACACACACACACACACACACACACACACACACACACACTAGAACTACATTTGGGTCTAAAATGTAGTGCAACGCTCAGTTAGTAAGTAGCCGAGGTCAATCCGACCCATTCATTTACATTCTTATTTTTTTAGGATTTTGATACATCCTTCAGTTTTGTCAGAGGTCTTCTATATATCTTGTATTATCAGTGACATCTAGTGAAGTGAACTGAATCTAATGTGATACACAATGAGGGTTTTAGACCACCTACTGCACTGTAAAAACTAGTTCTAGACCTTTTGCATAGACAAAGCCGCTCATTCTACATGCACTGAGAGGACCCGTAGGCACCCAAAGTCCTTATTTAGGTGCCCCAATCTAGAGAATCAGTCTAGATCCATCTATTTTGGGGATTCTGCACATTCGATCCTACGCCTAGATTATTTTGTTCAACTTCATGACATAGTTCAAATCTTCCTCCAAATCATCTAATTGTTTTCCTTGTTCTTCTTGCATATTAGGGTTTCTACTTTCATTAGATTAGTTGCTTGGGTCATTTCCATATTTATTTACTATAATTACATGTCATTCTAGATCAAATTAACTATCATATATTCCACTTTTAGTTAATCACCATTAAAGAAGCAATTATAACTCGAATGTGTAGAACTCGGGAAACAACTCAACCTTTTATTTGGTCATTCCATGTAAACTAGGTAAGAACTAATTGATTGAGTTAACATGTAATTCAAGGAGCTGATTGATTACTTGAACATTTATTATGTGTTTGTTAGCTGAACATATATTATGAGTTATGTAACATGTGTTGAATTTCTCATTTTTCTCGTTAAAGATATTTCACTTAGTTTGTTGAAAACTCCTTTTTGTACTCTTCTTCTTCTCACTTATTTCTATAAACGAGAAGATATAAAAGAAAGGGAAGGTTCTAGTAATGGATATCCATTATTCATATACATTAATATTTTGATTCTAGTTCATAAGAATATTGCTTTGTTCCTTGATGTAATGTTCATGAAAATTCAATAAAGATCTGAGTTTTATTCATTAGTTTCTAGTTACAAAATTTAGGAGTGATTAACACCCAATTCAAGGCGCACTTGTGGTGTTCTAAACACCTCTATTGTTTTATTTTCTTATTTCATTGCATGTCTATTTACCTATGAACAATTTACTTTTTGTGTTTTCATTCTAAATCTACATATTTTCTTCTTCGATATCGTTTAGAACCATTCATTTTTAGTTCTAAATTTTGTTTACTTTTAACATTGTTGTGACAATTATTTATTTCCAACCTCCTAGATCAACTGTAATTGTGCATACAACAATGGAAATATTTCAAGTTTATGTCCCCTAGTTTGATAATTAAATGATTGTAATTCAATGAACAACATATTAATTGCTACAAGTTTATTTGCACCACTAGTTTTGGCATTGTTTCTGAGATATTACCAAGTTATAGGAATTTTTGTGAGGTTTTTACATCTTTAAATTTCTTAGAAACATAATAGGTTTTATAAATTCCACCTCCAAAACCCCCACTAATGAATGTTAATTGAGTTGAATTATTTTATGTATGCACCGTCAAAGATACACCCATGGTATATTCCTACACAATCCTTAAATAATGAAATTGATTATGATTTTGAAGAAGACACATCTTCCTATGTACAAGGTTTATTGTTAGAAGATCCCCTTCCAAGTGAAATTTTTGAACCTATTTTTGAAAATCCAAACATGGAAATAGAGGTGAATCAAAGTGTTGAAGAATGGGAAACTACATTTAAGTTCCCTATCTCTAATAATAATCACTGTTGTAATGAAGAACATCTCTTCATCAACTCTTCCTAATTTTCATGGATCTATAACTAAAGACCTAGACACTTTCTTGTTTGAGTTTGATGTTTTATGTAGGAGTTATGACTACACAAATAATGCACACAAGTTGAAGTTTTTACCTTCTACAATCAACAATGCAACCTTGAGATGGTTTATGGGTCTAGGAATAGATGTTGTTACTACCTTGCGGAAGATGAAGGAAATGTTTCTCACCAAGTACCAAGACTATTATAGACTAAATAGTAGAGGATGGGATGAACTCTTAAAGATGGCATAAAAGGAATATGAACTGCTAGAATATTATTTAGAGAGATTCCTATTTTTCATTTAGAAGTCAAGGCGCATAAGGTTACCTCCTAAGTATATTAAGTTACTTTTCTTAAAAGGTATTGGTGAGGAGGATATGGATGCTTTGGACCTGATAAGAGTTGGAGATATCTCAAAAGACACTTTTGATGAGATTTGTGAAGCTTGTAGGAATTATTCTAGAGAAACTATGAAGAGAATAAGAAGTGTTAGATCAAAGGGTGGATCAACTACCAAAGGAATTGGGGACATATCTAAATCATAGATTGTAAACATGTTTAAGAACATGAAAAAAGAAATAGTTAATGACATGGCCACCTAGCTTGATGCTCTACATGAAAAGAAGAAAAGAGAGGATGCAGAGGTAACACTTACAAAGTTCTACCATGCATGTAGAAGAAATAAAGTTGATTGCAGATGCAGGGGATTGGCCAACATTACAGAAGGAAAGGAGGTTGCACTAGAATTCAAGATGATATAAATGGAGGATGGAAAAGTCTTCTATGTTTCTCAAAGGAATCCATGACCACCAAGACAAGGAGGTATGTCACAATATCCCATGCCATATTTTCAAAATTGGGCTAATAATTCATATATGCAACCCCCACCTTGGTCTAATACTTAGCAAGGTTGGGCTTCATACCCTAGCCAATATCAATAGCCATGGAAACCTCATTTTTAAGGCCAATAGTGGAAACAAGCCCCTTATTTATGGCAGCATCCTTAGAGAGGAGGTAAGCAATGGGGTAATCAACATCCTAACTACCAATCTTACATGTAGAGTTCTTTTTGCATAAAACTCTTTTGATCACCATCTTTTATCACCTCGGCCCTTGTTTCTTTTGTCTTCTCAAGCTTGAAATAGACTAAGTATAAAGTGAATGTAGAAGGTGTCCACGTGTCACCTTGGTGCCGTTTAAATAAATAAAAAGAGGAAGACTCCCTAAACTAGCATGTGCCCACCACATGTCTCTCGGACTCATATTGGAGAATTAAGTCCCGTGAAAGACTCTCAAAAGAGAACCTACCCTCCACGTGGTAGAAAAGATCATCACCGACTCAAAGAGTGACAATTGGGTGAATTAAAGATAAACACAAATATCTCAATAGGTAGCTGAGATATTGACCCGTAAATAAAATATCATGTAATATGATTGAATACTATTAGTAGAAGCTTTGATTCTAGATGTCAAAGAAAGAGCCACGAACATATATAAAAAGACGTTTGATCTAGGAAGAGAAGGAGGGGGCTTTTGATGAAAAACAGATAGTTTACAAAGTAGATTGAATGTTTAGTTTTTGTAATAGCTAGCCTTAGCAAGAATCCGTTATACAAGGGAATTGTAATTTGTGCCATTTCAGCCTTATGTATCATTTTCTCTATAAATAAGAGTCCTTGTTCTATGCACTTTGGCTTTCATGTTCTGAGTCTTTCTTTTCTACTAAGTAGTTCTAGATAATTTAAGAAATCTATCATGTCATGCACCCTTGGGTTTTTGACTTATCTATTATTTGTGTTTGTCGTGTGTTTTGTCTCCTCGACTCTGATAAATCTAAGGTATTTCTAAAATAGGTGGATCATGTTATAATACTCTTCAAACTATTTTAGATAATATCCCTATGTATCTCTCTGTCTCTTTAGTATCTATTCTGGCACATTTCCTTAGTTAGTTTTACATTTTTTAAACTTTCTCCTAACCCTATCCCACACTAGAGAAGAGCTAGCTTCTTTAAAATATGTAGGTTACCTTAGGGCACACATCCCACTAACCTAAGGTATCCAACGACTTTGATGGTTCATCCACAAAGATAATCGTCAACACTACCATCAACCTCCTTACCCACAACAACAAGCTTTGATGCCAAACCCCAACCCGGATCTCAAAAAAACCACTCAACCGCAACTCAACTAACACCTAATCCCAATAATAAAGTTTCTTATCCAACATACACCACTGAATCAACCCAATACTCTATTTATTTATTTTATGTCAATGATATCCATCTCTCCTCAGGAAGAGCACTTCTCCCACCAATTAAACCCACCTTCATGGAGATTGCATATGAACCACGCTTATTGAAAACTTATCCTTAAAAATCCTGAAAAATGTTGCAAGATGATCTCATAAAGCAACATGAACAGATTTCTAAAAAGGATAAAATGTAATTCAATTAACCCCCATTTCCAGAGAGATTGCAAGAGTAGAAGCTTGACCCTGAATCAAATTCTAATTCTGATTTTTTCAATCAACTGAAGGATATTTGTGTAAATATTCCACTTATTCAAGCCATCAAGTATGTTCCTATCTACAACAAGCTTGTTAAGGATCTATGTATTAAGAAGCTAGGTAGAAAAAGGAAGGATTCATCCACCGTATAAGTCATTGGGACAGGTTGAATGATATCATGCTTGGAAATTTGGTGCTACCCAATTACATAGATCCAGGAAGCCCTTTGGTGATAGAATTTGATTGACTTAGGGGTAGCAATCAATGTCATGACCAAGAATATCATGGATGACCTGAAGTTGGAAGCACTAAGACCAACAACTATGGTGTCAGAACTGGTAGCTAGATCAATAGTGAGGCTCGAAGGATTCCTTGAGGACATTTTTGTGGTGGTAGACTCATGGGAATACCCTGATCATTTCATTGTCCTTCAACCAAAATAATTTTTAGGAGGTTATCATATTATACTATGAAGGATATGGTTAGCCACAATCGATGCATTCATAGGGTGTAGGTTTGGAAACATGATAATCTCAAATGGGAGTGGTACAAATAATCTTATGCTCTATCCTCCGCCCAACCATTGAATTATGAAGATAAAAAAATGGGTCGAAGAACCATAAGCTAATCGAGCTTTGTATAATAGCTCATGATGTTGAAGAAGTTTTATACAATTGAAGATCGGAAGAATATGTTGTTCTCTCCAATGTCTTGTAAAACAAATATGGAAGAAATGAAGAAATTGATGATGGATTAAGGTTCTTAAGCTTCCTGAACCAAGTCCTACCGTACCAAAGCAACATGGATATTCTAGGCAAGAACTATATTTTTCTCTAAATTCTTTCAAATGACTACATACTAAATTCTATTAAAGCAACATGTCTTAAATTATGGACCTCTCAATGAAAATAGAGATAACACTAGGGGACACTCAATGCAAGAAATATGCTAGATAGATAATAAGATAAATTATTGATAAATATTCTTTAAAAACATATAGCAACATTTTCTTGGGATTATGGTGATATGTGGGATTAATCCTAGGATTTGCTCTCACAAAATTTTCATCAAATAAGATTGTAAGCCAATGAAAAAACCTCGTAGGTGATGAACCCAACAAAGAGAGAAATTGTGAAAGGTGAACTACATAAGTTATTGGATGTTGGATTCATATACCCCATATCGATAATTAATGAGTGTCACATCTTGTAATTGTGCCAAAGAAGAATGGGAAATGGAGGATCTCGCGAGATTACAGGGAGCTAAATTTAGCCACAAAGAAATATCACTTTCAATTTCCCTTCATTGATCAAGGGATTGATACTCTAGTTGGTAAAAAGAACTTCTCTTTTCTTGTTGGATACAAATGTTGTTATTTAATATATTGTTTATAACATTATTAATATTGTATTGTGTGTGAGTATTTAATATTATTATTTAAATGAGATGTCAAACTCATTTAATAATAATATAGTGTGAGTGAATGTGAAGTTATAATAAATAACTCATGGGTAGTTTGATAAAGTTGAGTGAAAGAATAAAGGGATAAGGAGATAAAATAAAGAGATTTGTGGGATTTATAGTTGAAGCAAACTCCTTGTTAGTAAGAGGTATAATGCTCTATATATGCAATCACTTCTCTATGTAATATATCCCAGATGAATAAAATTTGAGTGCTATATTATTTTTGGTGTTATTTGATTTGTGTGCATGCAAATTGAACCAAAATAATATTTGGTATCAGAACAGGTTCATGTGATGGAGAAATAATTATTATTGAAGGGACTAGCCATGGGCATCTTGCTATTTTGGTGTTGTCATTTCCTTTCATACTTCTGGTTCACCGTTTTCTTCTATGGGTCTGAAAAGTTGACATGTAACCTAAAACAAGTGAACTTGAGCTCCAAATAATAATATGTGCCCAGATCTGCGATGTTATCTTTCTGACATCGAGGAATTCTTCATCTCGGCTGAAATCCTATTTGATCTCGGCTATAATCGTAGAAGAAAGTGAGTTCCTTAAAAAATCATGAGTTCATAACTCTTTTGTTCCGCTTTTTTTTCCATTTTTGCATGCAATAAAAAAATGCAAGTGTAAAAATCCATTTTTGGAAAGGGGTCTCAAAGATTTTGAGATTTAAACTTGTAAGTTCCATAACTTTCAGCTGGTAATTCGGATCTAGGTGTCATTTTTTTAAAAATGATTATTTTTTTGAGCTCTATGCATTGATCTAGTTCTTTCTGTTGCTAGAATTGTTTTTATTTTTTTCCATTTTTGGCAAATATTTCAAAAAAATACTTTCAACATTTAAAATAAAGTTTATTGTAAGGGTGCATTATCGGTTGAACCCGACACCCATGAGAATTGTGTAATGAGCCTCAAAGATAAATTTGCTAACTAAATAGCAAAATGATGGAGGCTGGAGGCAAAAGAGGAAGGAGGTTGACCGCTGACCTATCATCGTGCACCATCGACGAGGCCGCAAAGATCGATTGGTGGCCAAGTATTTTTCGGTTGTGTGTTTTCTTTCGGTTGTGTGATAGATAATAAAAACATACAAGACATTTTTTGTTATTGTAATGTGTGACAAATTCCTATATGTAACCTTCTGATGAAAAATATAGTGGGGAAGTAAAAAACACATGCAGACATGGATCTTGAAACGGTTCGTGGAGATCCAGAAAACCACATGAGGTGAACAATAGAGTGGAGAATTGTTCATGTCCAGGTTGGTGGTAAACCTGTTGTAAAACCATAGAAGGTTGAGTGTTTCTCCCTTCATTTATATCAAGGTCATGAGCTACAAGCGTGCGTGCCATGGGGTTGGCATTCTGTTGATATGTGTAAACATTTTTCTACCTTGTTCACATTAGGGGAGTGTATATTAGGAATTAATAATGTTAACAATAGGGGAGTGAATGTTACGAATATATTGTTTGTAACATTATTAATATTGTATTGTGTGTGAGTATTTAATATTATTATTTAAATGAGATGTCAAACTCATTTAATAATAATATAGTGTGAGTGAATGTGAAGTTGTAATAAACAACTCACAGGTAGTTTGATAGAGTTGAGTGAAAGAATAAAGGGATAAGAAGATAAACTAGAGAGATTTGTGGGATTTATAGTTGGAGCAAACTCCTTGTTAGTAGGAGCTATAATGCTCTATATATGTAATCACTTCTCTATGTAATATATCCAGATGAATAAAATTTGAGTGTTGTATTATTTCCGGTGTTATTTGATTTGTGTGCATGCAAACTGAACCAAAATAATAGTTGTTATAATCAAATCCATATTGCACTGTGAGGACTAAGAGAAGACTAAATTCACATGTCCATGGGGGACATTTTCCTATTCAGCTCTCACATTTTCCCTGTGTAATGCACCTGCTACATTTCAGAGGGAAGTCTTGAGTATATTCTTTGATTTAACAAATGACTGCATGGAAGTCTATATGGATGACTTCACTATACATGGAAGCACTTTTTAAGAAACTATGTAAAATCTAGATAAGGCCTTCAAAATATGCAAGGATCACAATTTTTCCTTGAGTAATGAGAAGTGCTACATGATTATGTCAGAGGGTATAGTGTTGGGGCACTACCTTTCCTCATAAGGAATTCATGTTGATCCATAAAAGGTGTTTGTTATAGTCAACTAGCCAACACCAAGGAAGTAAAAAGATGTTAGAAGATTTTTAGGCCATGCTAGATATTACAGAAGGTTCATACAAGACTTCAAAAAAATTGTAGTGCCACTTTTTGTATTGCTAGGAAAGGATGTTGATTTTGTATGGACTGAACATTGTGAAGGTGTTTTTTAAAATTTGAAACAAATGTTAACTACTGCTCCTGTGTTGAGAGGACTTGACTGGAACCTTCCTTTTCACATCCACACACATGCCTCAAATCATGTTATTGGAGTTGTCCTAGGACAAAAATATGGAATTCTAAATTATGCAATATACTATGTTAGCAAGAACTTGCAGCATGCAAAATTAAATTACATAGTAATAGAAAAGGATTTTTGGTAGTTGTATATGCTATCAACAAATTTAGACACTACATCACAGGATATATAGTGTTTATTCATAGTGATTATGATGTTATCAAATATCTCATAAACAAAATAGTAGTAAGCAACAAAATCATAAGGTGGCTACTCCTCTTTCAATAATTTGATGTCACCATAGTGGAAAATATTGGAAAGGATAGTGTGGTAGTAGATTTCCTTTCAAGTATGGATACCAATAGTGAAGAGAAACTAGCTGATGATTCCTTTCTAGATGCACACTTATTTGTGATTTCTACAAAATACCCTAGTACATGACATGACAACTACTTGGTCTTAGGTAAAACACCTCCATATTACTTATACTCTAAGAAAAAATACATAATTGAAAAGAGTTTATATTTTTCTTGGATAGATGGATTTCTATTTTATACGAGGACAAGATCAAGTAATGAGGAGTATAGATGATGATGATATATTTGATGTCCTTAGATCCTACCACAATGAACCTTATGGGGAATTTTTCTACAAATAGAACAATGGAGAAGGTGTTGACTAATAGCTATTATTAGCCAACATTACATAAGGATACACCAAGAGATGTGATAAATGCTAAATAATGGGCAAGCCAACCAAATATGATGAGATGCCATTGCAATCTCAATTGGTCTTACAACCTTTTGACAAGTGGGTTTAGATTTTATTGTCCCCATAGACCCTCCATTTTAACAAAAGGAGTATATACTAGTATGCATGATTACCTAACCAAGTAGACAGAGGTGAAGGCATTGCTAAACTGGAAAAGTGATAAAGTAACCAATTTCCTATATTAGAACATCTTCACCATGTATGGAGTCCCAAGGGAATTGTTACAAACCAAGGTACACATTTTACTGCTAATTTAATTTCTCGATCCGGTTAAAGAATATGAAATCGGGAATAGTAATTCTACATCATACCATCCCCATTCTAATGGCCAAGTAGAAGTTACAAACAAATAAATAGAGGCCATATTGACAAAGACCATTTCACTCCATAAGAATATTGGGTAGAAATGATTCCAAAAGAAATATAGGCATTTAATGTAATGTGGAAGACCACAACTAGCATCACACCATTTAAACTCTTATATGGAAATACTATTGTTTTTCCAATAGAATTTGATAACATAACATTGAAGACTACACTTGAGCTAGGAATAGATTTATTAAAATCTCAAAGACAAATAATTATCCAACTTAATGAGTTGGATGAATTAATAAGATAGGAAATACATAATACAAAGTTAGTGTAGAAGCAAAGATTAAAATGGCATGACCGTTACATCAATACCAAACAGTTCTAGGATGTGACTGAGCACTTTTGTTTGATTCAAAATACAAGGATCATATGTAAAAACTCATAACAAGGTAACTAGACACCTATGAAATTTAGAATATCTTCCCTAATGGAGTTGTAAAGCTTACTACTATAGATCATGTGAGGTTCAAGCTATTGGTGAATGGACATAGGTGAGATTGTACAAAAATCTATTTGAAAAAGATTCATTCATTAAACTGTTCATAAAAGTTCAAATGAGAATGGAAGGAAGGACATCATAATTAACTTCATAGGTTAAGCATGCTGGATCACTTTATGAGATTTAGGATGATTGAAGAGATTTCAGTGGCCTTGGTGAATTTAGCTTGCTGAATATTCAAAGGTCAAATAAAAGTGTTGTGATCTCCTTTCTAGGTGATCAAAAACACTCTGCTAACACATTTATTTTATGAAGTTTTTGTTTTACAAGGTTTTATGTCAAGAGGATGCAAGAGGGAATGATATCCATCACAAGGAGAGAGTGCAATGAATACAATTTCCACTTGCATCTAGATGAATCAAGCCCCTATTTGTCTTTTACATTTATCATAACTCATGAATGCATAACATATATCAGGGATGCATGCACATGTGGGTGATGGACAAGAAATGGTTGGAAATTTGAGTTCCCTCTCGGGAATTATCCGTTTGAAGGAGAAACCAACACCAGCTTTAACACACATTTTCAAAGTGTTGTAGTAACTTACATGCAGCCAAGACTTAAGTTAAAATAAGCATGCAAAACCATTAGTACAAGCAAACAACGAGATAAGTGCACTCATCTATCACTTCAATAAAGTATAATTATATTAATTATATTTAATTAGGAGTTATGTTGAGTCATCATGCTTGTAAAATATTTAAATACCATCACCTTTCAAACAATGATCTCATCCACTTTACCTCTTCCACATAAGTTAATTTTGTCACATCACTTTACTTCATATGCTTCATATTGTCACATCTATTAATGATTGATTACCCATAACCATGTCACTTGTCCTCTTGGTAAAAAAGTTTCAAAAAGATGAAAAAAATCAATACAACTCAATTGTGCAAAGTGCTTTCAAAATAAAATCATGTTATTATGTATTGAACCTAGATGAAAATGCATATTCACCATGGGAGGTGACTTGATAAAACGACATCCCATTGTGTATTTGTCACTTTTGAGGCACCCTCGGGTTATGCAAGATTTTGAGAATCATGGTTATATGGATTATAATTGTGATAGAATTTTCAAGCACACTCAACAATGGGGAGGAAAGGGTGAAAGTCTTAGCAGTTAGGCTAAGTGATGAAATTCTAGACGAAGTTCTTGGTTTACCACTCAAGGAAAGTTGTTCCTAGAAAATTTCAATCCGAAGCATCCAGGAGAGAGTTCATAGATGATGATGATGAGCTCATCTCAGATAGATAAGGTACATTTAGAACCTCTCTTAAACCCTTATGGGCACAAGCTTCCACATTTTTTATTCAATACTTTACTTGTGAAGGAGGTATTCTAGATTAAACAAAATGCATTTCAAGTTGTTGAATCATCTGAAGAACAACCATCAAGTAAATGTCCCAAAATTATTTCATGAAATGTTGAATAAAATGAGTCGCAAAGTACAGAGGCATAGGAAAAATTATCACATCTTTTTCTTATAACCCTAGTATTTAAACACACCCCGCACGTGGATCATCAACAAATACTATGGTGGGAAGAATTTGTAAGGGTAAACAGTCTTGAAACTTCATTCAAACATAGGAGAAACACAAGGAGAAACACCGAGATCTCTTCTACATATGTGACAAGAGGCTACACCATCCACCTCCCAACCCCAAGAACCCCCAATTTTTGAAGGTCTACCTCCTACTAATGAACACCATGTACCTATCTCTCCAAAAATAATTTTCTTAGTTGAACCCTTTTAGAATTCTCCTCTACTTAAACATCCACTTCAAAGAACAAAAAAATGTTCTCATTATACTTCTACACCACCTAGGATATCCAATAGGCTTAGAACAAAAAGGAAAAAAATCTTCATCCCTAATATACCATGACCCATCTCACTGACATGCGGTGATTTGGAAGCTACAAAGTGAATCCTTAAGCCTCAAAAATTGGAGACGGAGCATGGAGATACCGATGCCATATTTCATGAGCAAGAATAACTTGAATAACCCACGGAGGATAAAAAAGAGCCAACAATTAATGAAGAGGTAGTTCATGAAGCGGAAGGTCATGAAGAGAGAGAAGAAGAGGAAGTTAGAGAAGGAATTAAATACCAACAAATGTCTATAGTTTTTGTACAAGTCATTGAGCAACAATAACAAGAATAAATGCCTATAGATGTTGAAAAAATTATTGAGCAAAAAAACAAGAACAAATTCCTACAATTATTGACCAAGTAATTGAGCAAGTTGTTGAGAAAGCACAACATGATAGTGTGTAAGAAGGAAATGTAACACCATTGCAGCCCCAAATTGTTATTCATGAAATTATCAAGGAACCTATAAAACCATCTTGCAGTGAGATGTAAAAATAGACTATGGGACCAGATATTGAAAAATTAATGCTCCAGTTGAAGCCTACATTAACTCGAATCAAAGGAAAATGGTAAAAAGAGAAAGAATCCCTCATATCTAAGCATAAGAATGAATTGGAGAACAAGGATAAAGAGATTAAAAGGATGAAGAAGAAACAAGAAGAAAAATTCAAGTAACACATGAAGTATTGAAATGCAGGCCCCCATTAAGTGTTTATGTTATCTACTTGAAAGAGAAGATGTTGCAACATAAACTTACCTGCATTAATTTTGACATGAAATATGATATTAGATAAGATAGGATACTCTTCACTCTATATCAGAACATTACACATGAACTCCATAACTTGTTATGTGATATTTATTTGCACAACTATGCCCTTCAATATGACATAGATTGGATTCCAATTATGTATATTGGAGATGTCCAAGTTAAGGCCCTATGCTCTTATTTTGTAAATGAATTGGACAAATCCGGGAAGATGGAAGAGTATAGAAATTTGGAGAAGATCTAACTATTTTTTATCGAGTCGGGAAACTAATACAGATGCAATCGAAGAAGCATATGATAGTTATATGAAAAATGATGTGATAAAAAATAGATTATTATAAATGAGTGAAACATACCGCATGTGAAGTTAGAGAAATGATCAGGGAACATGGAATTCAGGTTGTTACAACATGTAGACTCATATGGGAAAAATATCACCTAAACTACAAAGAAAGGAAGTGCACTCATATCCCAACATAATTCCCACACTACAGGGTGAACACATACATGGAGATAACAAATGAATGTGGGGATGAGTGGTTTCCTATAGGCTATCACCCTCCAATATTTCACTTTCCAATCCCACCATGGAAAAGTAATTTACCAGTTGATCAAAGGATCCAAGATAGAGTCTGGAGTAGATTCATGAGGAATGGTGGCTATTTCTTGTCAAAGAAAGAAGGAACATATACCCCAATTGATTTCAGGCATGAATGTAGTTTTCGGAAGTAGAGATATGAAGCCCTTGAATGAGGAAATTCAAGAGATTAATCCTAGGGATGTGAGGAGTTGTGTTAATTTCCTTTATAAACAACACATATTCTATATTTTGATCAATCCATTTTAGTTTTGTCCATGTATTTTCCAAGCACATTGTTGAACATTGTTATTATAACCTTGAACTTGTGGCATAATTACTAATTAATATATTTCTATTTAGTTGTCTTTATTTTGTGGTATTTTGTGTGCATTTATTCTTATTATCCCAATAATTTGTTTGAAATATGATATGTATGATGCCACTCTTGGTTGTAAGAAATTTTCCATATGCAAAGAAAGGAACCATCTGCAAATGAACTCATTGACAACCAAAGAACACGTCTACAAAAATCATCCATAGCCAAAGGAGATCATCTATAGTAAGGAGCCCATGTTACAAATATATTTTAGAGGGCATGTAGATCATCACTCAAGTTTGTACATGCCATTGAATAAGTAGTTACAAATGGAACGTGTAGTAGGCTGGGAAACAACTCAACCTTTGATGTGGTCATTCATTGCAAACTAGTGAAGAACTGATTAATTAAAGTAAAATGTGATTGAAGGAACTGGTTGATTACTTAAACATTTTTTAAGTGTTTTTAGTTGAACACTTGTTATGAGTTCCATAACATGTGTTGAATATCTCGTTGTTATGGTAAAGATATTTCACTTATTCTATTAGATATCTTTCACTTGGTTTGTTGAAAAATCCTTGTTGTACTCTTCTTCTTCTTCTCATGTCCATCTCGTAAATGAGAATTTATAAAAGAAAGGGAAAGTTCTAGTAATGGATAGCCATTATTCATATACATTCATAGTTTGATTCGATTCGAAGGATATTTCTTTGTTCCTTGATGTAATGTTTATGCAAAGTCAATAAAGATATGAGTTTTTCTCATTAGTTTCTAGTTACAAAATTTAGGAGGGATTAACACCCAAGTTAGGGCCCACTTGATTTCTACTAAACCCTCCATATTTTTATTTTCTTGTTTAATTGAATGTTTGTTTACTTAGGGATAATTTACTTTCTATAATTGCATTCTAAATCAAAAACTTGCCTTAGTGATAACATTTAGAACCATTCATTTTTAGTTCTAAAATTTGATTACTATTAACATTGTTGTGAGCTTATTTATTTCCAACCTCCTAAATTTAATGTAGCATGTGCATACAACAATACTAATTTTTCAAGTTTATGTCCCCGGTTTTATAATTAAATGAACAACATATTAATTTTTGCAAGTTGATTTGCACCACTAACATAACAAACAAGCTCCATAGAACTTACTTGTGAATTTCCTTGCATTTGGTTGCCTAATGGTCTTATTATGTTCTTTGAATGTCCTTGGCATGAAACATGGATTGAATCATCTTTCATATTCTTTTTCCTTTCTTGTTCTAGTTCATCCCTTAGGGTATTCAATTTTGCACTTAGTTCATCACATTCTTCTACGTTGGATTTGATAACATCCTGGCATGGCTCATGACTGGACTCATGCTTCAATTTATGTTGATTGAATTCACTTTTGAGAAATATCCCTAAACTATCTTTAGGATTCCTTTGGTTTCTTATCAAATCATTAAGACTGCTTGAACTTTCCATAATTATTTAATATGTCCTTAGTTTATTTTTAGCTTGTTCTAGCTCATATTTTAGGGTCTTCAATTCTTCTTCATGTTTTAAGTGTTGGTACTCAATGTAGACACCAAAATTGGGGCACACTCCCCTTGGTCCCTTATCAAATAAACACCTTGAACACATTTAGCTAACCATGGCCCCTTTCATCTCACTCGTAATATTAATTTAATTAATTTAATTTAATTAATTCATTATCCTCACAATATTTGTTATTTAAATATCCTAATTGAGATAATAACCTCATATCTACCTCACCCATACATTGTTGGGAATATTATTATAGTGTAAACATTATATTATGAGTTGTTGAGAAACAACAAATAATTACTGGAATTATATGTGAAGTTGTTTTAAACAACTTCACGTATATAGCTTTTTGTTTGTAACTACTCCTACATTATAGGATGTAGTTTTAGCTATTTGCTTGGCTATATATTAGCCATATATTGTGTATGACTTATTGTGAAGATATAATATAATTGTGTTTTATTTTCCTATGTAAATCTGGATCTGCATTTACATTTGGCATCAGAGCGGTTTAAGACGTGTAATTCCTTACGAATTCACGTTTTAGTTAAACACTCGTAACTTTCTCAATTCTCAACAAAATTGAGAATCGTCAAGTGTTCTGGAAAGCTAGAGATGTGAGGAACAAAACCCAGAAATGGTTTTTGAAATCATTTTTGGATGAGTGAGTAGTTTTGTATTGAAATATGACATTTTTATAAAAAAACGTAAATAATTAGACCTCACGCAGCCACACGTTGCAATTCAATAGAGCGTTGTTATTCTGTGACATACGAAGTGTTCATTTGTCTTGATTGTTCATCCATGCATCGAATCTTGGTGTTCATATCAGTTTTGTCAGATCTACAAATCTGGATTCATGGACCACCGAGCAGTTGAAATTGATGAGTTTTGGTGGTAATGGGCATGCACACGATCTCCCTGTTTTATCTCGGCTGAATACTACTCCCATATTATATTGGCATCTGATCGTTCCATTATTCACAGCTGCGCATCCATCTTCAGAAGGTTCTGATCTGTATATGGGTATGAGTTTTTCTTTTGGTTGCATTATTTTCTACATGCATTAAATTCAGTCACTCAATGATGAAAGGTCGTTGCATTCTGAATTGAGAATCCACATCCACGTAGACAGAAAATTGATATCAGGTGGCTAATAGATTGGGTCCATAGTTATTATTGGTATTTAGAAAGTAATCAAATATTACTTTCTAAGGTAATGGTTTATTTCATTGAGTGTCATTAAAGTTGGGTCAAGATTTATTATATTAAACGTCATGTTGTTTATAATATTTAAAAAGTAATTTTCTTTTATTACTTTTTAAATTGTCTAAGTTGTCTTAAGTATCATCATATTATTGTGTTTGTAAGAGGGTGCATTTTCGGTTGAAACCGACACTCGTCAAAGTGAGGGAAAAATTTTAAAAAAATGGAGAAATTGAGTCTCGTTGAGAAATTCGAAGGACGTGATTTTCACACTTGGCGAATCCAAATGTAGCTGACTTTGATTGAAAAATATTTGTGGGATGTGGTCAAACCAAATGTGACAACACCAACAAATCCAACAGATCTCGCGAAGTGGAATATCAAGGATCAAAAGGCCTTGGGAACTATTGGTCTCGGTTTGTCAAAGGCGTACTTGCACCATGTAGACTTCACAAAGTTTGCAAAGGAAATCTGGGAGACATTAAATAAGCTATTCGGATCTGAAGCAGAAAGTGCAAAGACAACACTGAAGCAAAAATTATATGGGTTAAAGATGGATGAAAGTATAAAAATGGCAGAACACATCAGCAAGTTTCGCTCTCTTCTCAATCAACTTGCAGGTATTAATGAGAAGGTAAAAGATGATGATGCCAAAGCCATTCTTTTGAATAGTTTTCCTAAAAAATGTCTCATATGGTTTTTACTTTGAGCAAGATTAAAATTGGTTTAGAAGGAGTAGTTTCTACTCTTCTTGATCAAAATGAACTTTCAGAACCAGAAGAAGAGGTCTTATATGTACACAATAAAGCTATTACATCATCAAAAAAGGGTAAGAACAATTCAAAGCACATTCCTACAAAGGGAAAAATCAAATGTTACTATTGTAAAGAAGTGGGGCATGTCATTTTAAATTTTAAAAAGTGGGCACAAGATCTACTGGATGATAAGATTGATCAAAAGGCTTATATTGTTGAAGAAAAAACTGACTGGGAAGATTATGCAACTGATGAAGAACTTTCTTTCCTAGCGATGAAGATTATCTCTTCTAAAAATAACCAAACTGGAGGATGGAGGCACAGGAGGATGGAGGACAAGCAGCGTCCTCTCATCAGTCGCCAACGACGAGGCCGTATTTTGTGGTGGTGACATATTTATTTCCAGTTGTGTGTTTATTTTATCTGGTGTGCAGAATAAAGAGCAACAACTTGTGTATGTTTGTTTGGTACATGCGAGTATTCTTATATGTTCTCTTGAAGTGTTATGATGTGGCGTGGAAGTTGTTAGTCAGTGAAACAGTTGTATAGGAGGGAAGTTGGTGTCCAAAGGAGAGGATTAGTATGTAGACCTAAAAATATGTGTAGGCATATGATTCTGGTTCCAACTACACTTCACCCCATGTTCACACTAAGGGGGTGTATGTTGGGAATATTATTATAGTGTAAAAATTATATTATGAGTTATTGAGAAACAACAAATAATTACTTGAATTATATGTGAAGTTGTTTTAAACAACTTCACGTATATAGCTTTTTTGTTTCAGAATTACTCCTACATTATAGGATGTAGTTTTATCTATTTTCTTGGCTATTTATTAGCCATATATTGTGTACAACTTATTGTGAAGATATAATATAATTGTGTTTTATTTTCCTATGTAAATCTGGATCTGCATTTACATACACATCATCTAGCCACCTCACCCTAAGACCTATTCTTAGTATGTTGCCATAACTAACTAAGACCTACCAAAACCTAAGAATTAAAGCCTACATTCTCTCTAACCACATTCCCGCATACATTAGAAGGAACCTTCCATTCTAATCTATGGAGAAAAACAAATGAGATCCCAGAAAATCAAGGGGATTTGCCAGTTTAGTAAACCTAGGAAATCCCACCCTAATCGACGTCCGGTTACCCTAAACCACCGCCGGTCAACCAAGAACCACCATCGGTTACCATTTAACCCCAAAACAACCTTATTTCGAGGTTGGCACATTTATGAGAGATTGACACATCTTTTGAGAACAAGAGATGAAACCAGAGCTACATGCAAGGAATGAGCATTCGTACACGCATCAAAGTGCTCATAGCCAAAGCATCAAAAGCACCCACAGAGCCATCTACCTTCATGGGAGCATCCAAGGAAGCATCAGCACCACATCAAGTTCCTTCCATTTGATCACCCACCATTTCCAACTAGACATCAAGCTCGTACAAATAGTAAGTGCTTTGTTAACTAGCACTTGTCCATTTATCATTTGGTAGATTCTTTTACTTCTGTTATTAGTTTTTTCTCCCATTTCCATTCCTTCACCGTTTACCTCCATACAAATTTGACCATCCCTTCCCTACCCTTGAACTTCCCATACCTGATTTTAATCATTCCTGTGCATAACTAAAACCCACACGAACCTTTCCATTGCCCTTCCATTTTCATCTAGCCTCAGATCTGTCACCCCACCAAGTTTTTACTGATTTTCCTGTACCACGACCATACCAACACCGGTCACCTACAACCGTCGCTGGTTAACCTAAACTGACATTAATCATACCTGGATCGACGTTGGTCTTTATGTTTTTTACCAGAAACCAAGAACAGAGCTTCCAATCTCTACCCAATACCCAAAACAAACCAAAACCCGACCTTAACCAATACCTACATTTTGTGAGACCTTGACCTTCGAGTTCAGTCATAGATTAGCCTGTTGTGAACGAATTTGCTTATTGTAGATGAATGAGATACCTAAATCATTTTAACTACGGTGAGGATTTCCTTTATTGTTATCATTGAGTTGTTTTAAATAGTGGATCGACACCATCCAGGAAGTATCACACTTCCCGCATCTAGCATACGCTAGGTAGTCCACTACATATATCGTTTAAATTTTATTTAGTGGTCTTCTTTTCCATTTCGGGTAGTTCCTCTAAGAAAAAGGAAGTTCTCATGATCAACTATGGATCAAGAAGTCATACACGTGCAACAACCTTCAACCAACATTCTAATGTATTCCTCCTAGCCTTCCACCCTTATCTTTTTCATCAACATTCGAAGAAACACTCTAGAATCGGTGAAACACTCAATCTTACACCCTCTTGGGGCCTCGAAAACATATCCAAGGGGTTGGGATCATTTGAGTGTGATATAATTTGTAGTGTGTGTCATTTTTAGCCAGGGTATGTCTAACAAACTCTCCGATACCAAGCTTTGGGGTAATTAAGTGACACGTACATGAGGGGATGGCTTGTCCTTGCTACTTTTGGTCCTGTATTTCACAGGGTGAGAGGACCCAAAGGGTAACCTAAATATAGAGGGATAGATGAATCTTTTACTCCTAAATTTATTTAGAACAATAGATCGATCTAGGATAACCATGACCATAAACACAACACTTTACTTTCACAAGTTGTCACACAAAGTGATGTATACACTTATTTCACCAGACATGAGTTACTATAGATAGATAAGTTGCATTATTGTTGCATTATTATAATAAAGGAAACTAGAATCAAAGGTTCCTTTCACATGTATTTGTAAGCAAAATAATAGAATGACCAACTAAGCACTTATCATTGTACAACAAAACTAGATGTATGTTTGTATTTGTAGAAGTGGGGGATTGTATGAAAATGGATCTCCTAATGACACTACTTATATTACTCACTTAGATAATATAACATCCTGGAAGAGGAAGATAATTTTATCAATTAGTCACAGTTTCAACTTTAAAGGAAGATTTTCATTCATTGATACTCAATTAGTGCAAAGGTTCCACACAACCTTTAAAATACTTAGCACAAAGGCTTATGCAAATATTTTAATGAAGTATTTCTTGCTTCTAATATCATATACTTAAGATTCACTCAAAATATTACAAAAATCCATCAAAAAAATGATTTCAATAAGGATTTTATAATTGCATTCAATATTGTAAAGTAAGTACTCACAACAAAATATTGAACAAATAACCAAATCTTAATCACTAAGGACAAATCTAGTGTAATTCAGAGAAGCAAGAAATATAAAATTACAATAGAAAATGTAACTCATTAACCATATGCTCAACATACATAATCCATAACACATAAGCCAAGCTCATAATCAAACATATTTCATTTATATCTACCAAATTCTTGACAAGGGAACATGAAAACCAATTATCTCAATGCTTGTTAATGATTATAAATTATAACTGTCTTAACATCAGAATTTGAAAGAGTAAAAAATTATAATGTATTTATTCAAGCAAATTATGCAAGATCACAAGAAGATATTTTAAATTTTCTATATAAGCAAAGACTAAGAAAAAAAAACTCCTTTGTATGAGGATATAACCTCATACTTATACAACTACTTGATTCAATTTCCCCCAAAAATATCATAAAGGATCCTCTAAACTCTATTTCATGTAATTCATTATCTTTTAACCAAAAATATTCCTTCCTCCTTCTGATTGGGTAGGTGAAGAAAGATTGGCATTGTGACACATAGGAGGAATGATAAGGATATTCCTCTATTCTTAACAAACTTTTTGTCTTTTAGAAAACTATATTCTGTTTTGAAGAAATATTTATTCCATAATGTATTGTGAAGGTAAGTTTTTTTAATCTCTTTCTTCTCTCTTCTTTATTTTTCTAGGTCCACTCCAGGAGGGTGATTCACCGAAATACCTCCCACCCCTGTTCTTGTAAGCATCAAAATTTTCGATCATTTTTATGATAACCTCCTTATCGTGCCCCAAATGGTAATGGAAAACTATTTCCTACTTCATACTTATGTTATTAAGTACGCATAGATGATGTTTCCTTTTCCTTGTTCTTTTGACAATTTATCAATTGTCAATTCAATTTGTGCCCATTTCAAAGATGGTAGATAAACTAAAAACCCTTGACTCCTCAAAGCTTCCTCGAGCATGATACCTAAAAAGTATAAATAGATTTTATGTGTTCTCCATTCTAATATTCTATTCATTTTCCATCCCAATTAATTTTTCTATCAAAAATGGATGCTACTAATGTATTCTAGTGCTTTGTCTCTTGCCTCAACAAGAATTTTAGCGGATTGTGTCAGAGTCTCCACTCTTACTTTTGCAGCTTCATAGTATTCTTGTTGATTTCCTACATAGTCGAGAGATACAATTCCTTAATTAACAACCAAGTCATCATTTAAGTCCTTGATGGCTTCCATTTTTGGTAACATATCAGTCCACATTGATTATTTGGCCTCACAATTTTATGTCAGTTCCTAGGATATTTTTACTTTATTAAAAATATGGGAAAAATGTTTTATAGATTCCCTAATTATTTCTTCACCTCTTCTGACCAAATAATTTTCCCACTGAATGGTAGCTTCCCCTCTTTCTCCCGGATCCCTTACACTCCTTATATCATCATTGGTCATTTCAGGATTTCACTTGCCCCGCCATGTGATTCCTAGTCAACTTTCTAACCAAATTGGATAATGCTTCATTCTTGGTCTTTAATCCTTTTTGGTTTCTTTGAATTCATCAATCTTTTGGAAGACTCCTTCTATCGCCATTGAGAAATAATGTTTAATTTCCTTAGTATAAAGCTTACCTAATGAGATCCTTGACACTTGAAAATCAAGTGGGGATGCTTCTCCCGGGGCATATCAGCTTTAGGAGTTACAACATCTATGAATATTTCCCTTTCTTATTCGAGATTGTCCGGAAATAACTCTTGCTCTTTTAGGTGGTCTTTCGGGATTGAGGAGGAAACGGATTTTTATATCATTATCATCTAATTGTATCTCCACCTTTTTCTTCTTTGCAATAGTATTATCTATCCAATCCCTTCTGGTAGATTCACATTCATCAAGTTATTTTAAAATTGGAGTCACAAGAATGACTACAAGGGCCTTGGAAGATGAAGAAGGCATAAAACCTTCTAGAGTCTCATACATTGGTTTCTCTTTAGCACCTTATTTCACAAGTCCTCCTTGATCGTCCATCCCATCCATAGACTCATATTGATATCTTACTTCTTCAATTGTTAGGGACTGTTGGTCACCAACTTCTTCTCATGTTTGTATCGGGTCCTCACCTATTTTATTATTGGGAACAAGTACTATCTCACGTGGTTCTTAAGAAATAACTTCAGTTTTTGGGATCTATTTTTAAAATTTATACAACCCCTTCAAGTATCCTGAGGTGTTGTTGCAACTATGACACCCAAAGTTTCACCATGTGCTACTTTTACTGGAATATTTTCTATGTGAGGTTGTACTTCATGTTCAATAATTTACTCATTTCCTACTACCTCACTACTCGAAATTTTCTCTGGGGTGATCTCAACTCCTACCACAACTTTAAATGCCTTGAGTCCCTCTATATGTTGAAATTTTATTTGAGTATCAGTATGATGTTATAGAAGAGACAATAAATTAGGCACAAAAGCATCCATAATGGGTTATTCCTTTATGGGTGCAAAATTGGATTTGTTGGAACAACAAGGATTGATTTCAGGTAATGGTTTCTCAATGAGCAAAGTTGCAAGAGATTTGTGTAATAGTGCGTGAAAGGACCGAGACACCAAGAACTACTATCTATGTAACTATCTCTTCCTCCTCTAAATCAACCCACTCAGATACCTTAGTTCACTTTCTTCTCCAAAGATGGACTCATTCCTCGTCTTCCTCAAAGTTTTGTAGACCAATCCCTAGTCTTTGCATTTCACAATGTTTTTTAGATAAACCTCTTTCCTTAGGATTCTCGGATTGTATTCCATCACTTTCTCCTTTCCCTTGGCTCTAGAAGTAAGTGATGGAATAATCTACAAAGTGGTAGCATGATAGTAAGGGCCTAAACCACACTTCCCTGAAGCATTTCTTCAATTCTTCTTATTATTTGAGTAAGGGAAGTTCCATTTTTTTTAACCTTAGTACTTACATCATCTCCTAGTGGCGTGGATGCAAACTTCTTGAAAGGAATCTTAATATTTTGTCTCCATGAAACATCCCTAGTATCATAGACCCTCCAAGACGGGGAAGAACATAAATCCATCGCCCTATACTCCCTTAATAATGAGGTATTTTGGTAACTTACATCCACTCCCTTTGAGAATAACCACTTTAAGGAAATTTTGATGACATTTGTGGTCCTTTCCTGATTATACTTTTTCTCATTAGCCTCCCAATTGACTGGCAGCAAAGGTTGAGAGGTAACATCATCTTGGATGTAATCTTCACTAATCACGTTACCATCATCTTCTAACTCTTCAAGGGCTTGAATAACCCCAAAATCAATCATCTGGGACAATGTCATTCTTGAATACTCTATTTGTCTAACTTCCTTCTCATCTTCACAATTCATCTAGAAATATTCATAATGATTTTTATAATCCATTTGAGTGGGTGTAATATTGTGTATAATCTTAATCTGTTTTATATCATAATGTTTTCTTGCCTCAAATCTATCTAGCATGCACCTGCCCATTTATCCTTCCAATGTTTTTTCTTTCTAGATATTTGGGCAAGTGTAATTCCCAATGATTATGGGAAACTTGATAGGGGATGTTATATGTTTGTTGGTGATGATCTGGTGTACTGATAACAATTTCCTAACTAATTCCATCAACGCCAACTTGGCATTCACACACCTGAGGAGAAAATAGGGACTCCAATCAAAACCGCTAACCCTGATATATGAATAGGTCCTGAATAAAATAAAATAACACCCATATTGAGAAATAACTCTCTTGGCATCCTAGGAAAATCTTTTGGTCTCCAAATCAAGGTTGTATAAAAAAATTATGGGTATAAAGAAGTGATTAATAATGTTCATGTAATTTACTCCATAATTTTCTAGCTTTAGATGATAGAAGATATCATACACATTGGCGCTACTAATATCACCATCTGTTAGTAATTTTGGAAAAACTCTATGAAAAGAAATGTTATAAACCAAGTAAGAAGTCATGAAAAATTCTTCCATGTCGGCCTTTTCTCCTCTCGCAATTTGAGAAACTCCCATCATTTTTTCATGAATTCAATTACTTATTATCTCGGCCCAAGGGAGAGGTTTTTTTGTGAGTATTACTTGAATGAACTAAAACATCCATTCCTAGAATAAAGTAGTAGATTCCATACCCATTACTTGGTTCAATAATATAATCACATCTCTAACTTCATCAATGAACTCAATTCAATTCAGCTTCTTTTTCATTCTAGGAGCAGAAGTTCATATACTTGGTAAACCAATGAGTATTCATTAAATTTATCCATGCCTTTTCCCATGAGTTCTAATATACTTGCACTTAATATTTGGTAATAGCCACTTCTTCCAGTGTCGGAGGAAAACCCAACATTCTATCCAACACCTACTCTTGGAAAGATAAGACCAAATCCCCTTTCCCATCCCAAACTTCTCTAGTTAAAGGATTATAGTGTTGAGCACACACCCATACAAGCTCTGGGCATGGCATAGCATGAGGGAAAGAAGCAGCTAGATCAATATAGTTGTTAGCTACACAGGCCATGGTGTCACTTCTTTTAGGGTAATATAACCTCTACTTAATTTTTCTAGGTCAAAGCATAAGTAATGTCGAATCTATAATTGCGTCTAGAGGGGAACTAAGATTGGAACTTATTTTTACAGGATACATATGAAACCTCATGATTCGACACGCTTTATCAAACCTCTTCCTATTAAAAACCAGACCTTTTAAATTGTTCCTCTAAATATCACATTAAGTATGGGAATTGATGAACTTACCTTCAAAAAAACCTCATTTGCTGCTCGGAACTTGACTGAAAAGTGTTCAACTAAATTTTGATCTTTGAGGATACATCTTTCTCCAATTTATCTTTCATTTTTCTTAAACATCCTTCAAATCATTAAACCTTTCAAGTACTTGATAGGATATTTATTACAATTTATCACATTAAGTGCTCACGAATTCATGCATTAATGCCGAAGATTACATTCACAGAAATTTTGTAATTCTCATCTTTTTCCTCTTTTTAACCATTGTAATCTTTTCAATTCATATCACCCATGTATCTTTATTACATGATTCCTTTGCAACAATGGGCCTAGTCTCATATGGCTAATGCATTAATGATCCCTTTCAGGATTTGGAAGAATTTTGCACAATAATCCCCACACCGCCTTTGTGACATACCATATGCACTTATTTCTTTGTTCCCATGTATGCCATATGTTTTGTCCACATACCTAACTCATCGGGCCTTTAGGGTTGAATTTACCAATTGTAACTCTCAATGAAGCATGAGAGTTTTTTCATTTATTTTCCGACTTCCCGACTATTATTTTCATACACCCCCTTATAAGGACTTTCGTGTCCGAGTGTTAGTTTATAACCTTACCCTCATTATGTGTGCATCTTATACGTGGAACCCAATCCTTAGAAAGTTATTTATTATGGAATTTGGGATCAAAATGCATCTTTTAGCCGTAAAAACTTTATCATATCCACTAGTGACACAAAACTTCAAAGTTATATCAGATAAACAATTTTTGTGTCTTATCAATTTATTGGGAACAATAATATTTATGACCCGGCTTAGAAATACAAGATGGAAAAACAATCATGAATGCTCTCAAAATATTCTTATTTGGAATTTAATTAAATCCCAAATGAAAAAGAACTCAAACTAGGCACAAGCCAAGATCGAAAATACAAACTACTCAAAAATGTCCGGATTTAACATGACCAAATACGTGCACTAACAATGGCTTCGACTGGGATGGAATCCCCAACAAGTGTCCGAAGAACCATAAAAATTATTAAGAAAAGAAAAGACCAGATGCCTATCCTTTGGGCCACATAGTCGTGATGGAACAACACATGATTTCCGGAAAATATTATCATAAAACAAATCCTGGTTTTGTAGACCAAAACAAAAGAGGGAAATAAAAAAGAAAAAACTATACAAAATTATACACTATACAAGGTCATACCTGAGCATTTTAGTTGAATCCAAGAAGTGCTTAATATGCTTAGTATTGATCAAGCGGCCAAGAAGTAGTCCTGGATACTTCTGCTGCTCTTTATTGTTTTTGCTGCTGTTTCTTGGCTGTCGGTTTGCTGTTTCTTTGCCGTTGTTTTGCTGTTTAGTCTCGTTTGTGTAGCTGTTTCTGGGCTTTGTTGTTTTTTGCTGTAACTTTTTAGCTTTGCTACAGCTACTCTGCTCCTCTCTCTTATTCCAGCTTTTAGGCCTTATTTTGTATTCAAGGGTATAGTCCCTTTCAAAAAACTATTTGCCAATATTAAAAAAATATGCCTATTGTTCATAGGAAATTCTAATAAATTCCCTTCCAGATATTTCAAAAACAAATTATGCTCACAAATTCCGATATCAATGGAATATGGTCCCATCCACAGGGCATTGAATTTTCTATTTTTCCCTTATCCTCATGTTTTTTTTCCTACAACAAGACAAAATCTCCAATACGAAATTCCCTTGGAGTTACTTTCTTATCAAATATCTTTTTGATCTTTTCTTTGAATTTGATATGTCTTTTATGGGACTCTCTTCTTTCTTCATCAAACTTCATGATCTGGTTAATTCTTGTTTCATAAGGGCCCCATTCTTCTTCATCTTCTAATTGTTTCATAAAATGGTGAGTGAGAGTTGTAATTTCAAAGGTAAAAGGGCTGAATCCCATAAACTAACTCAAAAGGACTTTTCCTAGTATATCTTTCAGTGGTTACTCTGTCCGCCCACAGTGCAAACTTGATTTATTCACCCCACTTCTTATTTGTATTAAGTTTCCTTATGAGAATTTTAATTAGGTTTTTGTTACTTGACTCAAATTGGTTGTTTCCTGATGGTTATAGTTTGATGCATAGGCCAAATTAATCCCATATTCCTGACACATCATAACCAATGGCTTAGCCTAAAGCTCATGGCATTGTTTGCAACTATCTTGACAGGTACTCCAAATCTAAAAATTATGTTGTTGAGGATGAAATCCATAAATATGTGATGATTCATTTTCTTAGTGGGGATGGCCTCAACCCATTTGGTAAAGTAATCTATGGTAACCAATATCCATTTTTATCCAGACTTGAAGAATATGATATTTCTCCAATAAAATCCATTCCCCATTCTTGAAGGGGATTCTATTAACACTGGTTGTAGAGGTAAGGCACCTGAAGCTTTCAATCCTCCAAAAATGTTGGAAGTTTTCACACATTCTAACCAAGTGAAACATATTTAAATAATGAGGGTCACCAATATCCTCACTTAGAATCTTATGGGCAAAGTGACCCTACCAACAAAATGACCCCCACATACTACTACGTAAAATTTTGCAATTATCCTAGGAGCTTTCTCCTCAGTGATACATCTGAGTAAAACTCCCTCTAGATTCTTCCAAGCTAACCCATGATCCATTAGGACATACTTCTAGGAGGACGATTTGAGTTTCCTCCTTTGGTTTTTATTTAAGTGCCTATGACAATTAAAATTCTTCAAATACTAAACTATGTCCTTATACCAAATTGAATTGTTCACCTTCTCATGAGGATCCAAAAACCTTCCT